>JAQPCC010000153.1:0-341183 GCA_028392965.1 Lindernia subracemosa | reverse complement strand
GTGAGATTTTGGCCTCTCTCTCTTTTTCTCATGTGAAGGGGGATGATTTCTGGGCATTGAGCAGATCCCTAATCTGATTCCAATCCACTGAATCCATATAGGGCGAGATAAAGGCAACTCCCAAAGCCATTACAAAAGTAACTATGAACACCGTTTTCGCACAGCTATGGTCGCTCGAAAGCTTAGACAGCATAGCTTTGCAGTGTTTATCCGCCTCTTTAACGAGATCTTGGCGAGAATCATTGACCTCGCTGCTTAATAATGCTTTTTCATTCTGTGTATTGAGGCAGACAACCAAAAAGACAGATTAATAATAGTGCTTGATGACAGATCCCATAGATTTGGTGTAAAACATTAAATGCTTACCTTTTGTCTTAAGCTTTTGAGAGTTTCAGCGAGTGCTTCGAGAGATGATTGTTTAGGAGAGAGTTCCTTCCAGTTATCAGCGAGCTTCCTCAAGGCACCAACGCTAGCTTCAATGTTATCCATGTATATCCGATCCTACGCATATCAAATTTTGATGACAATAAGTTGATTCAAGGAAATAACCCAAATCCCACCAGCGAATGTGAGAGAAATCAAATTCATGAGCTGAAAATATCAAACATAAAGCTTACGACTTGGACTTACCCATTGCTTGTAGCATTCAGGGTTCTGAGTCAAACTCCATAAGAAGATGCTAATTGCTTCCTCAGACAGCGCCTCGATCCCTGCAATTGTTTGTTTTTAGTCCACCTTTTAATGTTCTTCAACTACTTCAAATGAAAGGGTATCTTGGTGTATTAATATACCTTCTCCAGCTGCATTGATCGCTATGATCTGTATCTGCTGAGCCACTTGCTTCATTGCTTTGCTTCCAGGGGAACCAGCGAGTGCAACATCTTTGAGAGTTGGATATATAGCCTCAAACCTTTCAGTTGCCTATCATACAAAACCCAATCACAAGTACAAACACGTAAAATAATGATCTTACTTGCTCCTAGTTTTTTAATCGTATGAAGTAGATGCTTCCATACCTTAACTCGGGCAGAGGTTGCTGGAAATGTAACATGTAAGAGTATGTCGAGAGATGTAGGTGGAATTAGCCTCTCTCCTCTCCTGACAGCATTGCTTACCAACATGCCACGGGCTTTAGGTACAGAGAGTATTCTAACACATGGACAAGTAGATTTTATCAGTTCAGCTAGCACTGATTTAAAACATTGGATAGTGATAAAATCAATAAATAAATGAAAGGCAAGACTAATAAACCTTTCTACTAGCTGCAAAACCAAGTCTCTCAACTGTGGATTAGACCCTGATTTTCCACCAAGCATTGGCAAGACAAAATGTGACCACACATGCAATCCCACAGGTAGATCACCTTGGCAGGCCTGCACCAGAAGGTTCAGCTTCAGCTCGGCATATATAATTAATATTATTGCTAAACCAATATGTCCAAACAAACCTGTACTATCATCCATACAATCACCGGAAGCTTTTCGAGTCCTTGATACTTTGAGTTTTCTCTTAATCTTGGCAAGATACCGATCAGTACATCGGGCTTCCGACGTAATGTCATCGCCAAAACTAGAAAAATGGCAACCTGAAACATCATCATTCAGATTTGGTAAGTGCAAACAAAACCACTGAAAAGGGGAGCATTCTCTAATTCAATGGGTTAACAGGATGATGACGTTAATAACCAACCTACGAGAAATGATGTTATCTCATGACACACATAAAACAAAGAAGTAAAACCATAAGAAACATTTAAAAATAAAAGTCTTAAGAAAATGTTGTCCCAGATAATTGACACATTCTAAAGTAGAAATTTGGGGTGTGTTCAAATTGTATTGCGAAGTGGAAAAAGTCAAGATGATAATAAAATAATGCGATCCAAATAAAAGAACAAACTATTGGCAAAAAAGCATGTTCACTTTATTGAGGCCTATGCATTAGGCAAAATACAATACATGATAATTTTAATAAGGTAGAGTGGGAAGGGATTGGATTAGCATTAGAGAAACAATATCAAATAAAATAAGAAGAGGAATCATTCACCTACCTGAGACTTCGAAGATGGGGGATGCACTACCTTCTTTGAACCCTTCGAACCAGGTAGTTGGGCTTCCATGTCTGTAAGAATACTATCTAGCGACCAGATAACAAAACTCTCCAATGCTTCAGGAGAACGCTGACTGATCCAGTCAACCGAAGTCTTGTAAACAGATTCAGATATATTCGAAACAGGCACCTAATATCAGGCAAGATAGTTTAGCAACACTTGAAATCAGCTGAAGTACAAAGCACACAATTTTATGCAAAAGAGAAAATAGAACATCAAGCATTTCCAGGTGTTGCCAATATTATGTTTACACTTGAAGAAGCTAGCATATATGAGGGGAGTGATGGTTGATAAATTGATGCATATAATTTAGTACACTTATTTTGAAAAAATTAGCTGTGGTCATATGTCAACAATACTCCAGCTTATATCCAGTAAGGTTACCCCTACAACCTACCATTCTATATTGTCTTCCAAAAAGTGCCTTATAATAAAGTTTACTTATAAAATCAGTGTGTGAGCCACCATCACTGAAGTTTCTTTCCACAAAACACATGGCCTGAAGCCATCCATTGCCGCAGACATAAGAAAGCTAATAATCAAACAAACTCAATGATGTGTAGTGCCATATATTACGAACTTACATCAGCAATCTTCCCCAATGCAGATTCCCTGAACATTTTAACCCATGGAAACTGTGAACTGCTGACACCAGAAAAGGCACGCCCAAAGTAATCAGCAAACCTCATTAATTGAATATCTTGCTGCCCTTCGTATGATTCCTACAACATAAAAACAGCCAACACTGACCGAGAGGCAAGAAACAAACGACTAGCTGACAATCATAATTTGCACAACAATCAACTCTAAAATTCAGCAACTTACATAATCTAATAGAATTCAGATATGTTTCACGATCTAAATAACAAGCGTACAAACAAAATTTATTTTTTCGCAAAACGATCAAAGGATTAAACAAATATGTAAACGAGTACCGAAATATTTGAGAGAAAAGCCGCAAGATCATCCGCGTCGATCTTGGACGCGGCCTCAACAACCGTAACCTTCGGCTTCTTCACCTTCTTCTGTTTCTCCTTCTTCTTCTCCACTCCGTTATTATCAACCCTAACCTCGCCATCACTGCTGCTTTCATCATCGACATCGTCACGCCTGCTTTTCCTCGTCGATCTGAGGGCAAATTCGTCATCCTCGTCGTCGTCGTAAGCAGCTGACGCGGCACGCTGAGCCTCGTACTTTCGCCTCCTCTCCTCCGCGTGCTTCTCCAATCCTCTAAAGACGCTGCTACCGTTGGACACAGGCGCCGATCCATTAGTTCCGAGCTTCTGATGCGGATCGGATGACGCCGTTTGGGTCTTCTTCCGCTGCTTCTTGCCGTATGTGACTTTCTGCCATCCGTGGTCGCTGTCCCCGGAGGAAACAACGGTAGCGTCGGCCGATCCTGAGATTGATTTATCGTCTTCCATCGTTTGACTTTGGGGGAAAAATACAAAATATTTGCGGAGATTTCAAGGAGTATTTTCAGTTTTCTAATTTGATTGAGAGATATTTTTATATATAGGGTGAGATTATCGACTGTTCATTGAACTTGACCTGAGTCAATTGGGCCACTAATGGGCTTAATTCATCGGCCCAATATGCTTCAACTATATCTAATTAATCGAGCCATTAAATTCATATACATTGAAAAAAAAGGATAAAATCCCAAATGATCCCGATGATTATCCTATGGACTAATTTAGTATTCGATGTTTCGTCTGAACCAATTTAGTCCCCGATGTTATCGATTTTGGACCAATTTGGTCCTTCCATAACTATAAACGTCAATTTTAGCGGGAATATTGCATGTGTCCCACACTAAATCATGTCTGGATTGATAAAATTGAAATTGGTATTGAAATTAGAGTACGAAACTAAAATTTCTCCTCCAAAATTTGAACATGAGCTCTAAATCGTCTGTTTCGGCGCGCTTCATTGACAGTAGAAGAAAACAATACAAACTCCACAAATTTTACAAATATTCCAAAATTAGATCCAAAAATGATTTATGTGGGGCACGTGCGAAATTTCCGCTAAAATATTAATCATGGCGGAATGATCAAATTGGTCCAAAATCGACAACATGTGGGACTAAATTGGATCAAGCGAAACATTAGAGACTAAATTGTTACACATGGTAAACATTGGGTACCAATGTAGATTTTTCCCTTTGAAAAAATATAATAATAATAATAATAATAATAATAATAAAATAATAATAATAATAATAATAATAATAATAATAATAATACATGCTCATCGCCCGGGGAAAGTGAGTTTAGCATGTGAATGATCTTTTGTCAGTGCCCGCATTTTCCAATAACATGATATATATCCTAATTATAAAATACCAATTTTTTTTATATTTTATTTTTAATCACATTTCCATTATGGATTGTCTTCTTGAAAAATGCGGTATTAAGCATTTCTTGAGTGGCGAAAATGATCAGCTTTAACTAGGATAGGACCACACGTTTTATTATACAAAGCTAGACATCATATACCAACTGTTGTCTCTATTATTCCAACTATTAATATAATTATACCAATAGAATTAAATATTATACCAACTGTTATCGCTATTATACCAACGATTAACATTATTATATCAATAAATAATATTATTCTAATTTTATATCAACAAAGCTGAATGTTATACCAACTGTTGTCACTATTATACCAACAAATAACATTATTCTAATTTTATACAAATAAAACTGGACATTATATCAACTGTTGTCACTATTATACCAATTGTTATTGTTATTATACCAATAAATAATGTTATTATAATTTTATACAAACAAAACTTGACATTATACCAACTGTTGTCGTTATTATATCAACAGATTTGAATATTATACCAACTGTTATCATTATGTCCAATTTTGTTGTGAGAAAGGTTATTTTCGTCCTTTCACTGTTTGATGGTATTAAACACACAACTTTTCACGGATGAGTTCTGAACATGAAAAAATAATTCGATAGGTACTGAACAGGAAGTTTAAAATTCGATGGGTACTGAAAGGGAATTTGCCCTTTTTTTATTGCCTGTTATATTCTTATATAATTAAGGAAATAATTATTTTTTTAATCATTACTCTAATGTAGGGTAGGAAAAATAAATAATGGAAGTGGATGATTTCTAAAAGAAAAGACTCCTCTAAACTCCCGTGACATTTAATTACCCATTTTTAGAATTATGTAAATAAACACGTAATTTCCAAAACAATTTGAAGCGTAGATAGCAAATTATTTTCTTAAAGTTTGATAGATAATAATATTAGAATGTACATTGAACATAAACATTAAAAAAAAACGAATGAAACCAAAATGACAACAATTATAGCAATTTTAGTAATTCGATTTATTTCCCCGAACAGAAGAACTCACCCGTGACACTTCAAACAATCAAACACAAATAATCAATTAATTAAATGGCAATAATAATAGAATTAAACAAATAAACTATAAATAATCCATCGTTTGAGAATCAAAGGCTGTTTCAGTCAACACCTAAATTCAGGTGGGAAGTTTAGCCTTTTATTTAACGGTTTTTGGATATACTATAAAGTAAATGGACCTTCTTAAACTTCGATAATACATGAATTACAGAATATGAAAATAAAAAATTAAATAAAATTGTATATTAATGCCAACGTTATGGATAATGCAAATTTAGATATAATTTGATGCGTGTGAAGCCGACAAGACTTTATGGCCTTTGGATTTTAATCTTCCAATGTGCTAAAAATAGTAAATTTGTGAAAGTTTTTATAAAATGTTCCCCACCGAGAAGCTCTAATGTATTTACACGTGTTACTGTCACGTGCGACGTTGGACTCCTCACATTTAAAAAAAAACAAAGGCCAAACTCTTTATCATTCCGATGTTTCAAATTTCTGTTAAATATCACCTCAATTATTTTTTCATATTCAGTATCGATTTGCGAATTTCTTCTTGTTCAGTACCTAAAACGATCTTTTCACTGTTGAAAAGATAAAAATAACATTACTTTACAGGTTTAGTACCAATAAAACTGGACATCATACCAACTGTTGTCTCTATTATACCAATAAAATTGAGTATTATACCAACTGTAATCGCTATTATACCAACTGTTAATACTATTATATCAATAAATAACGTTTTTCTAATTTATATCAACAAAACTGGATATTATAACAAATGTTGTCGTTATTATACCAACTGTTATCACTATTATACCAATAAATAACGTTATTCTAATTTTTTACAAATAAAACTGGACATTATACCAACTGTTTCGCTATTATACCTCCTGCTATTGTTATTATACCAATAAATAATGTTATTATAATTTTATATAAATAAAACTGGACATTATACCAACTGTTATCATTATGTCCAGTTTTGTTGCATGTTATTTTCGTCCTTTAACTGTTTGGATATTACACACACAACTTTTCACAGATGGGTACTGAACATGAAAAATAATTCGATGGATGCTGAATAGGTAGTTTAAACTTCGGAGAGTAACGAAAGGAAATTTGCCAAAAAAACAAAAATTATTTACCAAAAAAAAAAGAATTAAAATAAATTAAAAAAAGAGAGAAATACACTTAAATCCCCATCAGCCTAAAATCATATCACTTAACTCCCCTGTCAGAATTTTTTTTCATATAAGGACCAATTTAAAACATATCCTACACTTAAGGACCAAGTCTATTGAAAAGTCGATTTTACCCCTTGCTTTATTATTTTTATTTAATTTTTTCTTTTTTAATCATCTAAACGTTAGAAAACAGAAATAAAAAGAAAAAAATAAAAAACAGAAATAAAAAGAAAAAAAACAGAAAACGAAGAAAGAGTGAAGAAGAAGAAGAAGAAGCTTTCCTCGATCCGAGCGACAATACGTGAGTTTCTCAGTTTGGTGTGGGATTCTCATGGAAAAAAATAAGAAAAAACCAAAAAAGAAAAAGAAAAAAAAAAGAGAAAAGGAGAATAAATTGTGGGGTTTCACGATCCAATCCCGCATAAGTTTTTTCAGTTCAGGTCAGTAGAATGTAGGTCTTTTCAATTTATCGTGGGTTATCGGAAAATAAAATTAAAATTTTCACAATTTGTTCTGCTTTGGGGGTTTCATTTTCCGTGATGTTCTGCTTAGTTTTACATAGTTGTTAGGTAGTACTAATTGTATGTATATTGTGTACCAATTTATTGTTGTTACTGTACCTATTTGCTTTCAATGACGTACCTTTTTAGGGGCTGCAGCAGTTCCTGGCATTGAGGTTAAAGAGCATTCACTGCTTAATCGTTGGTGGATGTATTTTGATTACGAACTAGAGAAGACTTCTATATGTCTCTCATAAGTCAATTATTTATTGTTATTTGCAAAAGAAAGCTAACAAAGCAGAGCTGTTTCATAACAGTTTCAAGGGCTCGATGTACACAGTGGTGGTACGAGACTTGGCATTCGCACCACACCCGTCGGCTCATCCTGAGATAATGCTGACATACAATCTATCACCATCAATCACCTGGGATGCATCGGGTATGATAGATCAACAGATTATGGATATAAGTTGACTCATTTGTTTATATTTTAGGCCATATATTGCATATAGGTTGAATCTTTTGTGCATATTTCATTACAAACATGTTCTTGTGTTTTAGTGTAATTTCGGTAGATGTATTCTGATAAAAAAACAGTTGTTCGATTGTTGTGGCTAAAATGTTATTTGTTATGCCTGAAATTTTTGTACTGTAACAATGTTAAAGAAGGTACGATAATCATATGTAGAAGGTACAACAAATGCAAGCGCAATAGTACGCTAAAAGTATTAAAATTGTACTCTATATTAATATCCGTAAAAAAAGTGATGAAAAATACAAAGAGACAAATGTTGATAAGTTATGAACATTTTTAACGATATCTGACGTGGAACAAATTTTGTCATTACAACATATGCATAGAAAGTTCCTCTGTCAGAAATTATATTATGTCAACTTATATATTTATTAATTTTAGTACAACTTGGTACGATATCGATACTTATCTAGGTTCGGCAACCTACTTAGACGTGGTACGATATACTGCTAGTTGAAGGTAAATCACAATTTGCTTAATAGTACGATATACATGCTATATTTGGTACAACATATTAGGTTAAACGTTTTTTGTCGCGTTTTACATTACTTTTGATGCAAAAACACTTCATTATACGTAATTTGTTATAAGTTTTCATTTTAAATCATATTTAATTGGTTAACCCTCTAAATAGTAGATTTGTAGTTTAAACCAAAGCTTCAATATGAAGATGTTCCTACAATGTTCATTCTATTATTATGAAACTTGGGTTTTGGAATATAAAACCATGTGTGTAAGGGTTAAACCATCAAACTTGATACCAAATGAAACATATAATATAGATACATATAGTAAAGTAGTTTTCCACGAAAACTAATTCGAACGGATACAAAAAATGCTTACCCTAATAAGTTGTACCAAATATAGCGTCTAAAGGTACCATTGAGAAGTATGTGACTGTACCTTATATTAGATATATACTGTATCACATTTGTGTAGTTTGTCGTACCAATATAATCACATAAATCGTACCAAGTTTATTACAGCTTTTACGTGTGTCAGAACTTTTTGTACCTGTAAGAACTTTCTGTGAGTGTCAGAATTTGTTCCAATACCGTTAAAAATGTCAGGTATCTATAATACTGACTTTTTTGTATTTCTTTTCATTTTTTTACAGCTATTAATATCGCTTACCATTTTAATGCGTTTATCGTACCATTTATGGGTATTTACCGTACCTTGTACACACTGTTACTGTACCTTGTTTAACATTGTCAATGTACCCGAAATTTTAGGTATATCAAATATTTTAGTTATCTGTTGTCAGAATACATCTCATATTACAACAATACTAAAAACATGCTCGTAATTAAAAAAACAACAAATGAATCCATCTATATGCAACGTATGGAAAAAAAAAATGCCATAACCCATTTGGAATATATGGACAAAAGAATGAAATGACCAACCAAACTCATACGCTTAATATGACCAAATACGCTATCTAGATACGATTCCTCTATATGTATGACGATTGTGCCCGTATTCTCCACATATTTTGCATCTCTATACTTCTAGACCCCGAAGGTAAAGGCTAGAATAATCATAAAACGGGTGTCTCTTATCTGCATACATATCACACCATGTTTATATGGTATTCCATACACGTCTCATATACCAAGCATACTCTTTAATCATTCATCTAAACTACGAAATAATAAAAATGAGACTCATCGTACGTAATTATACATATATCATACCAATTTATACTATCACGCCGTACCATTATAATGCACATATGGTACTAAAAAAATGCATATAACGTATGAAAAGCATACATATAGCGTACCAAAAATACGAAATTTATAAACCTAATTGATAAAAAAAAAAAAACTTCAAAAGATTCAATTTAAACTTCCAAGAGCCATAATCGAACACACCTAAAAAAAGCCACAAATTAAACCTAAAAGTCTCCATTAAACATAAAAGGCCCCGAATTAAACATATGAAAGGCTTAGTCGAGGCATAATAATCAAAATCGAGACCTAAAAACTCTAATCGAGCATTTAAATGATAAATAACACAAAAATTACAGTACAACAAAACAAATTGACAAAAAAATTATGAAAGTTACGCAAAGGAAACTGAGAAATTTCAAGACCCAACGATGACAGAGACTCTCGAATGTTTCTTCGTGGGAGCAATTTCTTGTGGGCGTTCGATATTGGGGTTCGATTGAGAGTGAGCCTATTTGTTTTGGAATGTGGGTTTCTATTTAGGTTGAAATCAATCGTTTGAGTTTAGTTTTTTTAGTATTTTGTTTTTAATTAAAATTTAAGGTATAATAGTAATATTATAAGTTATGAGGAGTATTTTAATCTAATTGGTCCTTAAGTGTAAAAGATGTTTGCAATTGGTCCTTAAAAGACATAAATATATGATAAGGGAGTTAAGTGATAGTTTTTTATGCTAGTAGGAATTTAAATGAAGTTGACGCTTAAAAAAATAAAGAAAAGAGAGGTAAAACTTAAAAAGTAAATTAGTACTCTGCTCCATGTGCCGAGGTACACGTGGAGTTCTCAGGTACCGATCGTCGCTTAACAGATAAGTTCGGTATTAACGCCGTTAAGTTGTTCCGTCTCCCGTCATACCCTCCTCGCCCAATTGGATCTTGGAATACTAACGCCGTTTCTGACGTGGATTCGAGGGACCATTGAGTAATTTACCAAATCTGAGCCTATCCCCTCACGCGCTCAGTTCATATGATCTGGATCACACGCGCGCAGATCCTCATTTTGTGCGTGTACTTACGTTTTAATTAAATCAAACCTGAATTAAATAATTCTTTACGATGTACTTTGATAGCTAATAAATCTTATTTTAATAGTTATCACAAGATTAAAATTTTACTATTATTTTTTCATGATGATAATATATATTAAGGCTGCACAGTTGACTTGTTAAGAAGGGATAAACTTAAGTACAACCATTTTAAATAACCATTTTTGTAAAAAAAAAAAAATTAATTATTACTGCTTTATCATCACAAGTTCCCATTCGCCAGAAAGCAGAGAGATAGTGTTTTAAAAGGCAATTTTACCTTACCTCTTTAGAACTATAATTATTAACTCCACTAAAAAAGAAATTAAAAAAAAAATGTTTAATAATTTCTTTCAGTTGTTTTAATATCAATTAGCTGACGTGGCAAATTTAGTATAATTACAAACAGGTCCCCCAATACTATTTTTAGCACTCATAACAACTCAAAAGCAGTAAATTTGTAGAGCAAATGATTCATCTTCTTCGTCTTCTCTCTCTCTCTGCGCAATGCCATATTGTACGGTCAGAGTTTACTGTAAACTATTCAGTGTGGAGTAATCGAATATCGTGCCCTTCGAAAACCATTCAGCGAATCCCTTTTTTTTTTTTTTTCCATCCTTACCCTTTCGTGCAACTTTTTTTAGTATAATTGTTCGCAGTTCCTCGATATTCTCCATTATCTCACTCTGCCAATCCTACGAAGTGAAGAACACACCAAACCTCTTGCGAAAATCTGCATCTGATCTAATTGTTTCGCTGATATAGAGTTGTTTTGATTTTCTTTTCTGGAAAAAAAGGTAGGTAGGAAAGCTGAAGAAGATGAAGAGAGACCATTCTTATCGCTGTACGAGCCAGGAAAGTGATAGCAGCGGCAGTTTGTGGAGCGCCGCCGCCGCTGGGGCGGCTGCGTCTTGTGGTGGATGTGGCTCGGGTGATGCCGATGTCGACGAGTTGTTCGCGGCGTTGGGGTACCAGCTGCGCCCCTCTGACATGGCTGACGTAGCTATGAAGATTGAGCAGCTGGAGCAGGCTCAAGACGCCGCCGCCGCTACGGGCTCGTCGGTCTCCACGGCGGAGGGCACCGTCCACTACAACCCGTCGGATCTCTCGTCGTGGCTGGAGTCGATGATTAGCGGCCTGAACCCGGTCCAGGAATCGTTCCAGACCGATCCCTTCGATGATTTCGGGTCGGATCTGAGCTCCATACCTGGGAAGGCCGCCGTCCCCGACCCACCTCAGAAGAAGCTCAAAACCGCCGCCTCAGAAGTCCCAATTCAAACAACGCCTGTTGACCAGGCCCGGCCCGTGGTCATAGTCGACTCTCAGGAGAACGGCATAAGACTCGTCCACAGCCTCATGGCCTGCGCCGAGGCCGTACAAAGAGACGACCTCGCCTTGGCCGAAGCGCTGGTGAAAAACATCGGTTTCCTCGCCGTATCGCAAACCGGCGCTATGAGGAAAGTCGCCACGTACTTCGCCGAAGCCTTAGCGAGGCGTATCTACAAGCTCTACCCCATCGTCAGCCCTCAAGACCTCGCCTTCGACGATATGTTAGAGATGCACTTCTCAGAGTCTTGTCCGTATCTGAAATTCGCCCATTTCACGGCGAACCAAGCCATCCTCGAAGCTTTCAGCGGTAAGACCAAAGTCCATGTCATCGACTTTGGGATCAAGCAAGGTATGCAGTGGCCGGCTCTAATGCAGGCCTTGGCTCTACGGCCCGAGGGCCCTCCGAGCTTCCGCCTAACAGGAATCGGGCCGCCGTCGCACGACGACAAGGACCATCTTCAAGAAGTGGGCTGGAAATTAGCTCAGTTAGCCGAGACGATGAACATAGAGTTCGAATACGGAGGATTCGTGGCGAGCTCCTTGGCCGATTTGCACGAATCCATGTTCGACATCAGAGACGGCGAAGCCGTCTGCGTCAACTCCATCTTCGAGCTGCATCAGATGCTGGCGAGGCCCAATGGGATCGAAAGGGTCCTGCGCGTGGTGGAAGCTCTCAAGCCCGAGATCTTCACCGTCGTCGAGCAAGAAGCCAACCACAACGGTTCGGTGTTCTTGGACCGGTTCACCGAGTCGCTGCACTACTACTCCACAGTCTTCGACTCGCTCGAGAGCTGCGGCGGCAACGCCGACGTGAGCGAGCAGGACAGGGTCATGAGCGAGGTTTACTTGGGTCGCCAGATCTGCAACGTGGTGGCCTGCGAGGGGTCGGATCGGGTCGAGAGGCACGAGACCCTCGAGCAGTGGCGGAGCCGGTTCGGGCTGGCCGGGTTCGACCCGGTCCATCTGGGTTCGAACGTGTACAGGCAGGCGAGCATGTTGCTCGCGCTCTACGGCGGTGGGGATGGGTATCGGGTCGAGGAGAACAATGGGTGCTTGATGCTGGGCTGGCACACTAGGCCGTTGGTCGCCGCGTCAGCTTGGAGGATGGGTCGGGTCGGGTCGGGTTGATCAAGGGTCGCGAAAAGGGGTTGAGATGAGATGAGACCCACCACCGCTTTGATGTGTGTTGTGTGTGTGTTTCTGTTGCAATCTTTTGAGTATGCTTTGTTGCAAAAATGGACTTTTTTCATTTCAATTTTTTTTTTTCTTGACTTTTCTGTGTTGTGTTTTTTGTATGAGTTCTTTGTTTTAGGTTTGTAGCTATGGAGTTAAATTTATTTAATTATTTTTTACCGTGGTTTATTGATGGAATCTTGTAATTTTCATGTAGTAGATTTTGAATTTTGATATATATAAATTTTGCTGAATAAAATTAAGTTCTCTCTATCATAAGGTATGCATCGTAGCATTTCTCGTATAAATCTTCGTAAAATATCTAATAATCTATCAATGTCGTCATCATTCAATCAATATAAATCAAGATATCGTTTTAGGGATAGCCACATTTTTACAGTCATATATGCATAATAATTCTTCAAATAATATCGTATTTATTACCAAATTAAGCACGTGTGCACTATGGATTTAGAGCCTTGCACAAAAGTTTCATGTAATGTAATGATATAAATCTTGTTTTATTAAATGATTTATCTCAATATATCTTTTTTTTGCCGTAGATGCTTGCATTAATATATTGTTGATCGTTTCAATGAAAAATTATGAGCTACGCACCGATGCTTATACAATAAAGTACTGGAAATATAGAACTAATGTTACTAATTAACAAATAAAAAAGAGTTAATTTTAGGCAAAATTATGAAATTGGGTCACTAAGTATAAATGTTTTCGTTTTTGGATCACTATGTTTGATAATTGCAAAAATAGGTCACTAACTTTGTATGTCAAAACAATTTTGGGTTATGTTTTTAATTTTGGGTCACTCAGTATATATTTTGCGATTTTGGGTCATTAAGTATCAATTTTTTAATTTTGGGTCAATTTTTAATAAGCCAAATGAGTGACCTAAAATTTAAAAATTGATACTTAGTGACCCAAAATCGACAAATATGTAATTAGTAACCCAAAATTGAAAACATTATCCAAAATTGTTTTGACATACAAAGTTAGTGACCTACTTTTGCAATTATCAAACATAGTGACCCAAAATTGAAAACAAGCATACTTAGTGACCTATAATTATTTTAATTTTATATAACTACCACAAGATAATTATTCGGAAACAACGTATGCATCAATCTCTTACTATCAATCATACGTCACATAACAACGTTAATATCAATCTCATTAATTGGTGACAATAACTGTTTATCTTTTCCAATCTATTATTATTATTATTATTATTATTATTATTATTATTATTATTATTTTCATTATAGTTCATAGGACCAATGATTTTGCCGTCCATTGATGCCTAAAATAAAGATTTTATTTATAAAGTTTGGTAAATGTCATATTTCATCGCACATGCGCACAACTATGGCCCATCAACGTGATTCAACTCCCATGTGTCAAGCACCTGGAATATACTCAATTTCATCTACTTTTTTTTTATTATTATCTCAATACAATAAAAATGTACATACTTATATTTAAAGAAAATTCATTATTTATTATTTATACTACTTAAAATTCAACTAATACTTAATAATAGGTTCTCATCATGATACGAGTTACGATCTTCTCGGAAAAATAAAAAAATCTAAAGTAGGTAAGTTTAAATCACGTGCCTATGTAGTATGATTCGATTTAAGGTTGTCCATAGTTAGATACGATAAGGTTAATGTTATGGTACTACGAAAAGAAAAGGTATTTATGTTAGAATCAACATAATTTAAAAGGAAAGATAAAAAATAAAAATATATCTTTATTTTGGGTTTTGATCTAATCTGCTCATGATTAATTGATATTAGTTTTGAATTATTTTCTACAGTCAATTTCATGTCCAACACAAAGGCTTAATTTCAAAATTGAGAAAAAAAGACTAATTAAATACACTTTCTTTTTTAAATTTCCTAACCCAAACTAAAAAATCTTGATCCCCATATATCCGTATATAAATTACTTTCTATTAGGGATGTATACGAGTCGAGCCGAGCCCGAACATGGCCCAACTCGACTTCGGATTCGACCGAGCTTGATAAATTTCAGCTCGAGCTCGACTCGATTAAAAACAGTAAAGATCGGCTCGGCTCGATAAGATTAGTGAAATTTGAGGTATTTGAGCTCGAATTCGGGCTCGAGCTCGAGTTCGGTAAATTAATAAATAAAAATACTTATTTTAATATATATTATAAAATATTTAATATATTTAAAAATAAAAGTGTATGTTCGATAAGGGCTCGACGAGCCACAAGCCCAGATATGATAGGCTCGAAGCTCGGCTTGATTATTAAAGAGCCAGCTCGAGCTCGACTCGAACTCGATTTTGACCGAGCTCGAAATAAGCTTTGATCGAGCTGCTCGCGAGCGGCTCGCGAACAGCTCGGCTCGTTTACATCCATACTTTCTATTAACATTCGTATCGAATGCGTAACGATTGCTAATTACTATTTATTTTATTTTACTATTATTATTGTTATTATTTAAGGGTAATTGAAATACTGAAATGTACGTTGCTACCCTATGTTTTTTTTTATCACGCGAAACTCCCTTGTGTTGTCTAAAACTTAGCATTATAGCCCCCGATAGATGGTGTAAATAACAAGGAGCACATGATTAAATAAATTATAATGATATTTTATATTATTTACAAATCAAAAGGGTTTCATTATTTAGTTTTTAAACCACGTGTAAGTTATATGCAATTTAACCATTATTTAATACAAAGGGATATTTTCGTAATTTTTTTAAATCTAAATTTGTTTGCAGGACAAGGCATGTCATTTGAAGTGATTGGTAAGGCCCATCTTGTATACTATAAACGCAGCTAAAGGTTTAAATTTAGTTTTGGCCCAACAGCAGAGATTTATTAATATCATTGACTTACTCCAAAGCGTTGACTGTATGATGATTCAACGCATTAATTTTGTCGATAGTCAAATAAGATTATTTCTAAGACCATCTCCAACCGTATCCCAAAAGTCAAAAAATGAAATAAAATGGTCCTAATCGTACTTGAAACTCAATCTCAAAATGAGTTTTTTGACTTTCTCTCTCCTATATAAACTCATTTTTGCGTTTGAACTTATTTTTTGGGTTTGTACTTTTATAATTGCTCTAGTGACCTTTATTTATTTTTAATTATTAAATCAACCATAAATAAAAATAAAATAATAAATAAAAATATATTGCTTAGTTATTTATTAATATAATTAAGATATATTATATCTTATTATTTATTTTTTATATTTCATTTATATATAATACAAAAATTAAATATTATTTTGTAAAATTATTAAATATGTAGGTAGAATTGAAAAGTTACAAAAATTGGTGTGGAAGTGAATATTACGAGAATATACTTTTGAGTTTGAGAATGAGTTTAACGGTTGGTGATGAATTACTGCATTTTGAGTTTGAGAATGAGTTTGAGTTTGAAAATTAATGTTTCGGTTTGATGGTCTAAGTAAAAAATTCATTCTCAAACTCAAAATATAGTAATTCTTTTAAAACTATTAAACTCATTCTCTAACTCTCTCCACATCGATGTTTACAAATTTTCAATATTATCAGCATATTTTACAACTTTACAAATTAGACCACAGTATTATTTAAGTTCAATTGAGAAAATATTTAATAAAATTAGTAATAAAATTATATTCTGTACGTTTGTTATTTTTCATGATTTGTGACATTTTTATTTCGAGTACTTATATGTTATCTTAATATTTTCTTTCAACGGCATGATTTTTACCTTTTATAGTTGTATTGTTGTTGCAACTCAATATTATATAAAAATAAATAAATAAAAAACAAATTTTGAGTTTAATAATAAGAATAATGTATTTTTTTGATTATAATCAAACAATTTTATATATATAACTACATTAATAAATATGTCACTAATAGGAATATAAAAATAATTTGAGCAAAAAATATAATTAAAGTAAACATTTGAGATGTTGAATAGTGCAAGCGTATTTTTGAGTTTATAGGAGAGAGAAAACTACACAAACTCATTTTAGGTTTCAATTTGCAGTATGGTTGGAGAAGAATTTTGAATATGAGATTGAATTTGGGCATCGATTGGAGATAGTCTAACATTTATAATCTTGTTTCTTTTTTTTTTTAGGAAAAGAATAATTTTATTCCATAATATCAATTGGACAAAATTTTACAATGAAATCAATAAACAAAACTTCTGAGAATATGAACGAACAACAAAAAAGATAGATATATTAATATCACCAATTTCAATCACTTCTTCAAATAGTATCATCAATTGCAATACATTCTTCAAGCACTTTTGAAATTATCCAATCAAGATCCATAACTCCATTGTTTGAATCACCAATGTTAGCACGATGTCCATTTCTCAGAATCATTTTATAAGACCATTGCAAACTTTTATTTAAAGAGAAATATTCTCATACAAGACAATAATTTGTTTTTAATTGCACGTGATGGAAAATTTCCAATGATTAATGTATACCATTTTAATTTATAGTAACAATTTATATAATCTAACATTACTTGGAACGGAACTAAACTATTCACGTATTTATAAATAGCATTTGCTCATTTTCGACTTATTTTGTAGAAAAAAAGTAGAGAATTAAATTTATTTCAACATTTTTAAACGTAATTTATAAGATCGATAAGGCTATCATGCCTGGTTTTTTCTCATTCCCAACGTGTATATATATACATGTACAGAAGTGATAGATATATCCAATCCCTAATTGATATACTTTCAATGTATATAGATATTCAAAATCTTTTGTGAGATTGATATCTTTCTATATATGTGTGTGCAATAAATAGAATTATATATAATATTAATATATGAAAATTTAAATATGTATGTATTACTATTATAAAAGAGAATATGACCAGTTTTGCTAGCATGCATAATTAACTTAGCGGGTCCCACTTTATGGTTGATCAGTGTGAAGTGACTTGATTTCTTCACTCAATTGGTTTATCTATTAGTGTTTTCTTTTTTCTTTTTGTTATAATAATACAATATTACTCTATCATATTTAACTACAACAATATAAATAATAATATAGATCACATATAAGATTTTCAGTCGTTCAGCTCTTGTTGTTCAATGTCTTCTTTCCTTTTTTTCTTTTTCCTTGTTGTTATTATAATACTATATTAATATATCATATTTAACTAAGAAAATATGAATAATAATATGGATCACATATAAAATTTTAACCCGTTCGAACGAGATTCAATTTTGTAATTCGTTTTAGAATGCTTATGTGCGCAATTTCTAGGTTTCTATGTAGTTTTCTTTTTGTGGATGAGGAAATGATTTTTAATGTTGCCTTTTTACGAGAAAAATGGACTGCTTCACTATGGGAGGAGCTTTTGAAGATTTTGACGGAAATTCGTATATTTTTACTCATGTGGTGTAATTTATGGATAAGACACGCGATATTGGACTTTGTTATGCTATACAAAGTTCATATTTAGACCCTTTACAAAGTAGAGTTCTGATGTTTGTTGGATTTTGTACGAAGTCTTGAGATTTTGATATTATTAAGATTTTTTTTTACTTTCACGAGGGTTGAAAAATAGGTAAATCTTGATCTTGAACATCCAAAGAATGAGGGTAAAGTAATTTTCTTTTCATTTGTAATATCTGTGTGTAACTTGATCCTATGGTTGCCTAAAGTTAAATAATAGCCTAAGTGATTAGAACACTTCTCTCCTGAAGTAAAGTTTATGATAACATTTTGATTTTGGATTCAATATTTAACTAAGAACGAGATTTTTATTCAGATTCTATCCAAATAAAAAATCTTTTAGATGATGAAACCTCGTTAAATAAACTAATAAATGCAATTTTTCGAGTATAGAATAAATACTTAAGGTCATTTCTCGTACTTAATATCTCTCTTTTCAGGCATGATTAGGGTTGAAAGTTATGTTCGATACTCGAAAAAACTGTATTTATTAGTTTATGGTCTATTCTATCCAACCAAGTTGGGCATAATCCAACTGAGTTAAATTTTTACAAGTGTAATTATCAATTGATGTAACAGATTGATGGGTATACCAATATGGTTGAATAGTGCTAAGTAGGACACGTGTAAAAATCTAAGACAATTGGGGTATGTAATACAAAATCTATACTTAATTAATGATGAAATTATTTGTGTTTACTCTATCGCACAGTAGGAAGAACTATTACACTCTTTAATAACGAATAATCTCTAACGGCATAATCTAGCATTTAAAAAAATGCATCTATAATATTACTTTAAAATCTTAATCCAACCGAATGTCTTTGTAATGGGACACATCTCATATGTAGACACTTTAATAGTAATATAATTTATGTCGAAGTTTCAATTCGAACAGACATTGGAAGGCTTGTGTTTATTCCACGTATAACCTTAGAATTAATGCGGAATAATTTTTCATCTATTCATTTCAAAAGAAATTTTGGTCCGTCTGTGTTTTGCAATGACAGTTAATAAAGTACAAGGACGAACATTATATTATATTGGAATCAATATGAAAGAACTTGTATTCTCTCATGGGCAACTTTATGTTACGTTATTAAGACCTATATCAGTTAATTAAATAAAAATATTGATTAGACCACTATCGCCGCAAACACAAACAAACAACCGTGCCAAAAAATTGTTTACCATAAGACATCTGAGGTATGTATTTGCATGTTTCACACGTCGACCTCTGTGAGTCCATCCAAATTTTACGAGTACGCATTTATTATATCTACTTTACTCTTATGCTGTGGAATTATTCGCCTCAATTTAAAATTATTGTCGTTAATGAATATTAGGTGTGTATCTAAGGACATAAACATTGTGGCAAAGATGTTGTTGTAGGTGTTTTACCTAGCACATCCATGTTGTTATAAATTTGGTGGTTAACAAATCTTGCTACCAACATGTCTATGTGCTCTAATCTTGCAAGCAAACGGTGATTTAAAATCTCAATTTTTCTGGCTAATCCATATGGTAATTGAATTATGTTGAACAACTATACGACTAAGTAACAACATTATTTTATCAAATTCCATGTACATCCGACATAATATCGTTCTACTTTGTGTATATTTATATCAACTGTTTTAACCATTCGATTCCGGGTATGATTACATAAAAGCCGCACAACGTGCGGCCACGTCATCTAGTTATAAGTATATTAAAGAAACTGATTTGTGATAATATTGTAATTAAATTGTTATTATGTAATTAATTAAGGGTAAAATAATAAATAAATTGATTTATGGTAATATTATAATTAAATGGTAATTAAGTAAGCAAGCATTGACAATACCAATTAAAATTAACGATTACTATAAAATCTTCTCCAATTACATATAGTATAGATACTTAAAATCTTCCGCGAGATCTTCTCTAATATTTTACACTATGAAATTAAAAAAATAATATACAATATTGACGATCCGCATAATTCTTTATATGCTAAGTTTCAGAATAATTGTTAAGATGTAATCACAATGGATTCATATTTAATATTGTATGTGAAATAATTCAAAGAAAAAGCTAAAAAAGAATCATATTCTGGGAGTGATGTGGTCCTTATCCTTTTTTTTTTTCTTCCATGATTGATCTTACAAAACATTCAAAGTTAAGTTGACTTATAAGATATTCGTTAATCTTTAGGGTTTGTTTGCTACGTGGAATTCGTTTGTGAGAAGTACGATGGAAAACTAAGTTAGCGCATTAAATAATTGTACTTCACGTTTCGATTGTACCTCTACACCTTTCGTTTTCTTTTCCGTACAAAATTCTGCATACCAAACGCAACCTTATGGTCTGTTTGCTATGTGGAATTCATATGTGGAAAGCACTGCGAAAAATTAAGTTAACGCATCAAAGAATTGTACTTCACACTTTGATCAATTGTACCTCTACATATATTCTTTTATTTTCCTTATTGAATTCCGTTGCGTTTGGTATTTGAAATTCATGCCTGGAAAGCACGGCGAAAAATTAAGTTAGCACATCAAATAATTGTACTTCACGCTTCGATCATTGTACCTCTACACCTTTTTTTTTCTTTTCCTTACTGAATTCCGCATACAAAACACATCCACCATATTCCCGACACTCCGACAAGTTCAGTCTGAAGCGAATCTGAACCTCAATGTCGTCTTGGAATGATCTCGCGTCCAGTGGGACTAATCATCCATCGCGGTTTCTATGTACCGTCTCAAGTTCACACAGACAACGAAATTCAAGGTGTCCAAATGAAATCGAACTCATGATCTTCATTTAAAGATATCATATGATTGATAACTTGATGAGGACATTGCAATTCTCAAATTATTAATCTTGTGTAATTCTGAATTAGCATATTATGTTAATAAATTAGGAAAACAGTGTCATTGCGCACTTAACATATAATTCAATGAATTAAGCCAACAAATATTGATCATTAGGGTATGAGACATAACCCTAATCAACAAACACACCACACCCTTAACAACCTTAAGCCAAAACATAAGTAGACATACAATTCATAAGAACACAACCCTATTAAGCACAATCCTTATCAAACCAACACTCAACAACCTTAAATGAAAACATATATTTTAAGGCACACAAAACATGCATACTATGATATAACTCAAACCCCACTTCGGAGATAACTAGGTTTTCCCAATGTAAGCATCGATCTCTTTGGACATGGTAACCAAGAACTCAAGATGAGAATATGGGTGTGGCACATTTTCACTTGCCTTCTCATATTCAAGGCTCCATTTCACCATATTCTCGCCCGAAGCCGACGAAGCAGTAGCCTCAAACGTGGCCCTAAAGCCTCTGAAGTACTTGGTAACCTCGCCGTCGATAAGCTCGAACGTTATCGAATTCTTCTCTTCGTCGAGCCCAACTATCTTGTCTTTGGCTATCACTGAATCACCTGAGAGAAGAAAACGAAAGAGATGAAATTGTCGAAAACCCTAGAAAATAAAGTAGTATAGCGTGTATGTGGTTTAATGTTGGATATGTTTTGTTACTAACCCATGACGTAAGTCCAAAGCCTGACAGAGCCAACGCTCTTTCCATCGCCTTCTAACACCTCAATGCTCCTTAGCTTGTCTGGGCTAATCTTGGGCATGAGATAGGTTTTGTTCTTGTAGACATCGAATAGTTTGTGGGGAGATGATGTTACTTTTGTTTGCAGCTCAATCTTGTGAAGCTGAGCCATTTGTTTCAAGAAATGATAACTTAATTCGAAGGCTGACTTAGCTTATATATTAGTGAACAAAATGGGAAACTCGATAATGAAATGAGTCTTAGTTTGAGTCTTAACTTATATTGCAATAAAGCGGAGTTGATCAATAACTTATATTCCCATTCACTTTGAAAGTTGTTGATTCTTTGTTCCTTTTTTTGGAAAATTATGGTGAGGTACAACTATATTCAACTAAGCTATATATATATATATTATATATATATATATATATATTCTAATAGAATCTCTTAGTATGTTTTCTTTCACGGATGCGATTATTGATGCTATTGCTTTCTCGAGCCACGCAAAAATGATAGTGAAACTATTACGATTGCAAAGCCTATGGGGCTTGAATTGGAATCCAAAGGGTAATGAAAAGGTAGTGTAATAATCAAGAATGTTATTGTGCTTTTGTACATGAATTGCACCAAGCAAATACGACAAAAGAATCGAATATTGAAAAGATGGGAAAAAAAAAAAGGAAAAAAGAGAGTAAATGATTGGGCTAATATGCTTCATTTTAAATCGGGAGGGAGTCGACTTTTCTTAGACAATGGGAATAGAATTTAGGTCGAACCATCCGAGCAAACTCTAAGAAATGGGAAAAATAAGGTAGAATTCGATTATTCGTGTCTCATAGGTCAATTGGTCTTATATAGGGATGGCAATGGGAATACTCATTTAGATCTGACCGGCACACAATTAAATAATTAGCATAAATCCGACTCAATCTTCTGAAAGTTTTACTATTAATCGTCTACACTCAGACCCATTGGATCTTCAAACGTGTCATTAATTGACATTTTTGCCATTCCCAGTCTGATCACGACATTTTTAAGTGGAGGTAGTTCGAATCCATCTGAATTCCTTGACTATCGACGTATGCCTGACCTTAGAACTGGACACACTGGCCAAGAGATTAGTCAAGGCGGATCCAAAGTTTTCTGATCGGGGCCGAAATATGAATCTCCTGTATATAAAAAATAAATAAAATGCATATGGTTATTGAAACACAGTATTCGAACTAGAGATGTCAAACGGGTCGGCGGGGCGGGCTAGCCCGCAGCCCGCCAAAGCCCGCCATTTGGCGGGGCGGGCGCGGGCCGTCCCGCCACTTGGCGGGCCCAGAAAATGACGGCCCGCGCCCGCCCCGCCAAATGGCGGGCTGTGGGCCTGGCGGGCCGGCCCACTAATATTAAATAAAAAATAATAATTATTAATTTAAATTATTAACCCACTTAAAAAAATAAAATTCAAGCCCAATACAATAATTTATTATAACTCTATTAGCCCATTAAAAAAATAAAGTCCAAATCCAACTAATTAATATTTAATTAATATAATATAATTTAAAAAATTTAATATATATATTTTAAATAATAGGCGGGCCGGCCCGCGGGCTAGCCCACCCCGCCCTGCCAAAGCCCGCGGCCCATGCGGGTTGGCCCGTCCAAGCCCACTCATTGGCGGGCCTGAAAAATACAGGCCCAACCCGCCCCTTTGGCGGGGTGGGCTGGCCAGCGGGCCGCGGGCCTTTTTGCCAGCTCTAATTCGAACCCATAACTTTTAATATAAAATTCATTCTTTACCGTTAGACTATATATATTTATTAAAATATAGGAGAATACAAATATATATATGTACTAAAAACTATATAGTATATGCATAATAATAAAAATTTCAAATATTGTGGAGGGGGGGGCATGGCTCCCCTCAGGCCACAACATAAATCGGCTCATGTGAAGAGTCCCACACGAAATCATGGTTGTATCATAGCCATCAATGACTTTTAGATTCATTTCACAATGAATGTAGTCGAATCACCCTGATATTATATGGTGATACATACTGAAAAAAAAAAAAGAATTGTATACGATCACTACTCTTTTTTTTTTAATATGCAATTAGTAATATATTTATATTAGTATTTGTATATTTGTCAAATAAATTATTGGCTTCTGATCTACTCATGTCGTCATGTCGCAAAGATTGATCTTTCTTTGGTAAATTCGTCGCCTTCACATGTGTCATGGCCGCAAAATACTTACAAATTTTTCGCGTCTAGCATGCGATAGGACACGACGTGGCCCCACTGCGCTACTCAGCCTACACTCGACTTTATAACGACGATCCCCCTTCGAAACCACCACGCACACGCACTCGATTGTTTTGAGACAATACACACGATCTCGCTTCGAACTCACACTAAAGAGAATCGAACAAGAACAAAATGCACACGTTGTTTATGGGAGCAACCTCCCAACCCACTTCGACTATAACTCGAACGGGGCCCTTTCAGGTTTACAAGCATATACACAAGCGCTCGTAACATACAAGTGTTGAAGAGTGAATGGATGACATCTCCTTGCTTTTTTCTCCCCTTCTCTTTGGTCCAAACAATATCCAAGTAACATGTGTCTTGCCACCTAGCAAATTCGGTCCAATGGGCTTCAAGGGAAGTGAGTGAGTTTGCCTTGTCATCCTTCATGAATATGGAAGTGTCATGTGTTCTCCCACTCGTCTTCTTTAAGTGATGAATTATCATCCCAGTACTTAAAAGATAACACATGTACTAATCCAATTGGTGAAAATCGACCTCATCATGTAAGCAAGTAGGTCTCCATAGTCAAAGAAGTAAATGGTCAAACCTCAGGTCAAATTCTTCGGTCAACGTCGGAATTTTCCTTGGGATCCGTGATTGCACAATCTGGTGCACGCGAGGCTGCTGCGCGCACCGCACTGAAAAGGCTGCACACATTGATGTCGCGCGCCTGCTGGCCGCATGTGTTGCCGCGCAGGCTGGCGCGCTCCCGTGCTCGTGCGTCCCGTGCTGAATCCCGCCGATGCCAAGCCAAGGTACATAATCATGTACACAAATTTTAGTTTTATGGGTTTTATTCATGTGCTACTATGTCCTGTTGATTTACATTATTCCAATCACTTCAGTTTCAGTCAATGCTGTAAAATTCACTTGGCGCTAGTCGGGCGCCTGGGGTGGGCCTAGCGCCTAGGCAGAGCCTAATCGATTTCTAGGCGGAAATGAGTCGGTATACATATTTTTTTTATTATTTTTATCTCCCATTTATCAAATATCCTAATATTTTACCAAAGTAAAGTTACATGAAATTTATCCAAACATTTAAAATAAATATCCAAATATTCTAAATAAATTATGTCAATCCCAATAATGATATTCTGTATTTAATTCTTTTTTCCAAAAAAAAAAAAAAAAAAAAAATTGGACCGCCTGGGCGGCCGCCTAGCCGAGTACTCGGCTGCCTAGCCAATTAATCGGTTCGATCGATTAGGCGGCCGCCTAGACGATTTTCGCCGCGGGAGGGGGGCGCCTAGCCCGAGTTTTACAACAATGGTTTCAGTTGATAGATCGATCGATCGCCGAATAGCTTATGACGCCCTGACGGCTCATTAAGGCTTAGTTAAGATTAGACAACCCCGTCTTCAAGCGGGACTAATCTTTCCTGGTCTATGTAACATAAGCTGCTTCAAGCCCTACAAACTGTAAGAAATCACGGGTTTGAATCCATGACTAAGAGGGTTTACAACCACCCCTCATATAAATCTAACTATCCAGCAAGAAAAAGAAAGAAAAAACATAGCTTCAGAGGGTAACACAGAAACAACAAGAATACAACAGACTTGTACAACCCAAAAACCAAAGTAACTAATGTACATCACAATAACTTGTCCAAGGACCACCACCAAAAAAGCTAGAGAAATAATCATCAACTGAAAACCAAGAATGAATGTCCATGTGCAATAGTAATATCCTCCTTCGATATGTTAAAATGGGCACGGTCATGCGCAAAAATGGCGCAACTGTACCCCTAAAAATTCACCCAATCAATCTCCTAACAAAAACCCTAAAAGCCCTGATCGTCGAACCCCGAAAAAGAAGCAGAGAGAGAACGAAAAAAAAATGAAAGAATCACAATCAAGATTCGGGGGGTTAGCAGCTACATTTGGACAATAATTGTAATAGCAAACAAGGCTCGAGATCGTTCACCTCCCTGGAACTTAATTTCACTTTGCCGATGATGATTTCGAATCTTCAGTCTTGTTTGCTCTGCACATACAATCAGGACAGGGAAACGAATAAATGGAGTCATTCGGCCTCTTCAGTTCGAAACCTTTCGAATCACTATGTGATCGCATGCTAAGCATTTGCCTCTTGAAGCTTTTCCACCTGCTCCAAGAAGCCGGTCGAGAATAGAAGCAAATAAAAACAAATGTTAAATTCAAGACAAGGTACACAAATGTATTAAAAAGATATGGTAATAAGAAAATTTCAATCACCACCCGAGGTTTGGATTATCAAACAATACAGCGAGTTTCCGCTTATCGGGCCTTATAGTCCTTGAGTGTCCACCGTACAGAAACCTTCTGTGGCCCAAAAGAAAATGTGGGAAGTTTCCACCTTGAGTTGTAACAAACACCTCACCATGGAGGCAAACAGTGTAATCTAAAGCAGCCATTCGTGACGAATAATTCTGGAATTTCACAGCTTGAGTCAATGTTTATATACATGAGAATTAAACTAAACTACAAAGGTGAAGAAGTTCTTGAAATTTACACCTGAAATGGAGCTAGTTCCTCAGGAGATGCCAGCATTTCTTTTGTTTTCAATAAAGGAAACATTTCCAAAAGAGGTGCCATATACCTTTCTGAGTCGTATATTTTTCCAGATGCCAAATAGATGGATGTGCTTTTATCAAATCCCATTCCCCTGAGCATCAAACCTACCTGGTCAACAGCGTTAGGTATTAGTTGACTTAGGCATCTAGACATACTCAATAAAAGCACCATTCATCGATGACATAACATACAGATTCTTCGGATGATTAAGAATGGTTTTCCAAAGTCTAAGCACATTTCGGTTGTAAGATAAACTAAAAAAAATTACCTCAAGTGGAGTTAGAGGACATTTCCCATTTAATCTGATTGCTCCAGGCTTAATTACCCGACCAGGTTTAGTAAATTTCCCTTTCCAACCTCTTTCCCTTGCAGCATCCATGTCTAGCTTTTCTTGCTCACCACCATCATAGATACAACAGGAGAAGGCAACCATGTCCTGTATGTGAATTGTGAGGGAAAAATCATTACCGATTTAATTAACATATCATGGTTATTGAAAGATCACAGGCTGTCACTAGATCGCTAACCTCCTCAAATCGAAGATGCACGGAGATGTACTTCCCACTATTATTTGCACTGCGTTCTTTCATTTTCGCTACTAAAGATTCGGCCAAAGTAGATATGGGATCTGAAAATCGTAGGGCTTGATAATTTGCCAAACATCTAAGCCGTTGTACTGCAGGCGGAGCATCGAAGGACAGCCGATTTGCAAATGGTGAAATCCGTATAACCCTGAATCAGCCATGTCACAAGGAATTAATAAAATATTGATTAAAAAAAAAAAGAGAAATAGTTCAGACAAATAAAGGGTAACGATAAAAGGTCCAAACTTGATTTGACGCATTGAACGTAACATTCAAAAATCAAGCCCACATTGGTTAAGAATGGAATACGAAAATGTCAGAGGAAACGTAACATGGAACCTGAAAAACTCACTTTTCCTCAAGCAGCTTTGGGAGAACTGTATCCTTGTAGTAATTAATGGACGACCAAGCTTTTATTCTGAAATTATGCACATTGCTCATGTTGTGGTCGAATCGCTCCATTAAATACCCTGGAATTGTTTTAACAATCCTAACATCATTTTCCAAGGTCTTGATGAAGAACTCTTCATCATATATATCACCAAATTTGCTGCACATAGAGAGGACGTGTTAGACATTTTAACATGAAACGGAAGCCATCTCACTTGTTAACGCCAAAAAAAGCATTTATTTATAAAAATAAAAGAAAACTAGTGAAAGCATTTAACATATAAAGTTGAATAAAAATGTCTTTCCAAGTATAAAGCATCATCTCACGAAGACATTAAATTATAAACTCACCTAGGATCCCTCCAAATGCTGTGGAAATGGAAGTATGGTATTACAAGAGTAGCATTAAGGTATCCCGCCACTGCAACAGCATTGCATATCTAAAATTATCAACACCAAAGAGTGAGTGTCTACTGTTCAAGCAAGTACGTAACTGAGTTTGGTTTTCCAGCTAAAAAAAGAGCAAGACTTACTGATGTCCTCTGCTGATTCAGACCACCATTGGCCTCAACAAAGATATATCCATTTGACTCAGGTAAGGCTACACATAAAGAATACCGAACAAGCTATAGGTAAATGCCCCGCGTTTTGTACTGAGCTAATTCAAAAGACAATATTCATGAAAAAAAGAAACAGCCTTAATCTAGAAGAGAAACAAAACAAAACAAAACAAATAAACAAATAAATCGGAAAAAACTAATTCTTTGAAGCTTCCGAACCTTCAGAGGACTTGTTGATGCATGGCCTCCATTCACCACTTTTATACGAATGTTTCCATATAGTAGATATCTGCTTGGAAATTTGAAGGACATCAATTAGCATCATGAAAGCTCATCTCCAACTACTTACCAAAAGCTTATGGGCTCAGATTTTACCAAGAAAACAATGAAGCAGTTAAGAATGAATCTCTTGGTATCTATCAAGTGAAACAAAAACATGCTTCACTCAACGATTTAATCGATTCTCAAGCAGCATAATTAAACATTCTCAGCAAACACTTCTCAAAAAAAAAAAAAAAAAAAAATCATCTTGTAGAGAAGAATAATCTAGATCTTAGCTTTATCACCATTA
Organism: Lindernia subracemosa; assembly: GCA_028392965.1. Classification (NCBI taxonomy): domain Eukaryota; kingdom Viridiplantae; phylum Streptophyta; class Magnoliopsida; order Lamiales; family Linderniaceae; genus Vandellia; species Vandellia subracemosa. Next base: position 312,172 of record JAQPCC010000153.1, on the reverse strand, counting down.
ATGAGCAACTTGAGGATAGCTCCAATTAGTTTTTCAGTTCTAATCGCCCATACAATCCAATTGAAACTAATGTCAAAATCAATCACAGTCAGACAAATGGGAGAATCAACACGCAGATCATACAATCTCCACTAACCCCATCAGCCGACGAATTATCAGCCTCCATCTCGGGCCTGAGCTTGGCGTAGAGCTGCGGACTCCTATAAACCGAGCCCGGCGCATGCCTATGCTTGTTTATAACCGGCACAACATCGAACGACATCATTCCCAAGTAAAAAAACATCACCGCCATGTACAACAGCGGAACGAACAAGAATATCCCCTGATACTTCAACCACCAGGATAGCACGATCCACGCTAGCCGCTGCGCGAGCGTCCTGGGCCGGGCGGGGATTGACCTCGATTGGCGGCGGAAGCGCGGCGAGGATCGACCCGCGATCGGCGAGGTGGGCGGCGACGATGGGCTGTTGTGTCCGCTGCTGGGTAGGCGGTTGTACGCGCTCATCGCAGATGCGTCCAATTCACGTCATTGGGCGGGGCACGCGCCGCACGCGACGATGAGATACGGATTTGAATCTACGAAACGGAAAAAAAAATGCGATGCAATGAAGGCCACTAAGGGCGTGTTTGGCTGAGTGTGATTCAAGAACTTCGAACAACGTTTTGCTTCGAATTTTTTCGTGCTCTCTGAGTTTTGGAATCAGAAGGGAGATTTTCCCTGCGGTGCGCCTCTTCGATGACCGATGACGACGACGATGATGATTTAAATTGGGAAAAAATAAAATATTATAATTAAATCAAAATTAAAAATTTTCCCCTTCGCTTAGGGTATTTTTTTTATTAATCGTCATTTTATATAAATATTCATTTGAATTTTTTTTTCTTTCTCCACTACTATGAAAGTCCTCGACCCTCGTCGATGATGAGATCCGTGATTAGTGATAAATGACGATGATTTAAATTGAGAAAAATCTTATCAAATTAAAATTAAAATGGCCTGATTTGTGAACTGATTAATTGCACTTTTATATAGATTTCTAGTGTAAATTTAAATTGTCTGATTTAAATTATTTATAGTGTGTTAATTTAGTATAATTAAAAACACAAAAAATACGTAGTCCTTTTCTATGTACGGTAAATTTTAAACGTTTTTCTTATTTATACAAATTTTAAGAGGTAATGTCTGGATTTCAGGGATGAAAGGCCAGTTCATCTATTCGAGTTCATGACTGTTGAACTCGACTTAACTTCGTCGTGTTTGTTAATTTTTCTAAATCTAAATATAGAAGTTTAAAGTTTAAGATTGTGCTCGACCTTGATTATATATTACTATTATTTTACGCACAATCGATGAGTGTGCTCTAATATATAAATATATAATATTAATTAATATATTAAGTTATTTTTATAATATGAAGTTATAATATAAATTTTAACTGTAAATTATTTTTTATAAATTAAACTATAATTTTTGGGATATAATTGGAATAAAATTGAAAATCAAGGGTAAAATGTTAATTAGAATTATCATAGCAAATCAATTTGATGGTAGTTACTCTAAAATTCTCTCCCTTAATATATAGTATAGATAAGTCCAAAAAGAGATAGCAGCTTGCCCGCCGGGCTCAACATATTTTCTTAAAATGATAATATATTTTGTGCCATTTTTGGTGTCAAATATATTTAAAGTTTTCATAAATTAGTCGAAGTCTTCATCTATAATTTTTATCGAAAGATATTATCATGAGCAAGGAATATATACATAGAGAGCATGTACAAAGAAAGCAGGAAAATAATTGCATTGTACGCAAGGCAAAGAATATAGTGCGTAATTAAGGAATAAAAAAAGAAGAAAAAAAGAGTGGAAAAATAAAATTAACTTTTATTCGCGAACTACGAAACACTAAAATTAGCATCGATAAAGTAGACGTATTTACATTGACGTATAATAAATATCGAAAATAAATAAATAAATATATATATTTACAATGAAGACCACTTTATTCCAAGTAAAAGCAAACAAAAATATAACTAGGCATGCAAGCAAGCATATAACTAATAATAATAAGAAGAAAAAAAATCTAATTAATATTTCTGACATTACAGCTCTATAACAACTAAATATAACATATAATTTCTGTATTAATATATTTCCTACACTCGAGCACTTTGTGTATTAACAAGTTGGCAAACCACATGTTCAAACATTGTGTAGTTCGCATGTCAGTGTAGCCAATTTAATTTATTATATATAATATATCTATATTATTTATTTCATTTTGATTACCTAATCTTGCCTCCTACATCATGTTTATGCGATGCAATGAAAGTCTAACGTGCGAGTTAGAAGTCCATGCAACTTATATTATATTTTGAATAAATCTTGAATATATCTATATCTCAGCACTTAATATATACTAGTATTTAACGCACACGCATCCGTGTGCTATAATATATAAGTATATAATATTACTTTATATTTGAATTATTATTTATAATTCAAAATATATGATCAATAAAATCGTAAATTCATTTTTAATTATATGTTATTTGTAAATTTCTTAAAAAAATAATTTGTAAGGATAAAATAGAATAAATCATAAAACTAAGGGTAAATTTATAATTTGGCCTGATATACCAATTAATTTGGATAACTAAGGATAAATTTATAATTTAATCTGACATACCAATTAATTTGGATAGTTACTGTGTACCCATGAGCCTTAATATATAGTATATAATATATATATCAGCGGCTGGCTGGAGTTTTTGGAATGGAGTGAAATGGTGACGATGTTTTGGATTTGGAATGTCGGAATTAAAAGCCATTCCTACAATATTGTAACTATAGAAATATAAAATATTTTATATTGTGCTAGTAACAATTAGTTAGTTACTTATGGAGTCTATCTTCATTTTCCCGAGTATAATATAATACTTAAAAGTTGCTTTATATATTGAAATTAAAAAATAAAAACCCCAAATTTTGAAACTCTTATGTGAAAAGAACAATTATTTATGAACCGACCCATAAAAAGATTCAAGTCCGGCGGCACTAACCACGCAAGGCCCCTTATTTATTGCAAGAATTATTATTATAATAATGATTAAAGTATTCGTAAGTGTAGACAAGATAAAATAAATTATTTGATGTCCATAAGTGTTGACAAAATAAAATTTTAATTATTCGTTGATGTGTAGATAAATTATTGGGTTGCTCCACATATAGGCGTGAAGCCACGCTACTCTAGGCGGCGGCCGCCGCGGTGGTGGTGGAGAGTAAATTAATTATTAATGCGTTGTTAACTATAATCAGAATTCCTTTTCTTTAGTAATTTCTCATGGACAAAATAGAAATAATTAACGTAGATCATTCATTCTTTTATTCAAATAAAAATTTACGAAATAATTTTGACTCAATATAGAAATTTAGAGTTAAGATATGCATGCATGTCCGTGGTGACTAAATACCAACTCCAAGCAACCAAAAACAATTAAACACCTCAATAAATTCACTATTTGATTTTATTATTTATTAATAAAAATAAAAAGGAAAACCTTGTAAGAAAAAGTGGTCGTGCCGGAGTGGTTATCGGGCATGACTAGAAATCATGTGGGCTCTGCCCGCGCAGGTTCGAATCCTGCCGACCACGTTTTTTTTTTTTTAATTATTATTATTATTATTATTTAAATATCTCTTAAAGGATAATTCTGATTTTCCAGCTTCAATTTCAAAACTAATGAAGCCCAATTTGATATCGATAGCCCAATAAGGCCCAGATGATATCTTTTGTTGGGCTGAGAACTGTGTTGTATTTGCGTTATTCGACTTCAATTTAATTGTCATATGATAAAAATAATATGAAATATAGATCAATTTTTGGCTTAGTGACGTTTCATCACACATACTATATACTAGTATTCTAAACACGTGTGTGCTATAATATATGTATATACATATAATATTAATTTATATTTTAAGATTTATTAATAATTTAAGATATTTAATATATAAAATTACAATTTAATTTTAATTAAGGATTTTTAAAAGTATATATATAAAAAAAAAGAAATATGTGGGATATAATCAGAATAAATAGAAAATTAAGGATTAAATTATAAATAAAAAACAATTGTCAGACCAAATTGTGGTAGTTTTTAACTGGCCATCACCAATAATATAATAAATAGAATAGATTATTACATTATGTTTTATCTTTATCTATCCTCCTTTATAAACAACCTAAGATTTCGTAAACCGTAAATTGGCATGTCAATTACTTTTTTTATTTAATTAATTATAATAAAATTAAAAGATAATCACCCACTATCAAATTTTGATATGAAGTTGAACATCATCTATTATAAATTAAATAATTTAAAATATAAAAAGTAATATTATACATACATATTTATATCTTAATACACACACATCGGGTGTGCATAAATACTAGTTTTTAATTAATTTGGTATGTTAATTGTAATTACCATTTTACCCTTCAACTTTTACATTTATTCCAATTATATATTCACAAATTCAATTAGTTATTTTCAAATTATAATTTACATATTAAACATTTTCAATTAAAAACAACTCTTAAAATATAAAATAATTTATATAATTATATTACTAAAGCACATAAATACTATTCATGACCTAAAACAAGAGGGGATAGCGGTCGAGTCACATGCAATAGTGACGAATTCTCCTTAATTTCCGATCAAAAAACTTATTTTCAAACTCAAAATGTAGTAAGTATCACGTCAAACAGTAATTCGTTTCCAATCATCAAACACATTCTCAAACTAAAAAGAACATTCTCGATATATTATTATTCACACCAAATTTTATAATTTTTCAGTATTACCCACATTTTTTTACAACTTTATAAATTACAATCAATGTAATGTAATTTTATTTATTTTAAATGTTGATATGTCTTATTTTTTAAATTCTACAATTTTGGTCAAGACAATATTTAACTATTAAATTACTTAAAAATCAAATATAAAAAGTTTAAATAATAAGATATAAAAAAAAATTATACAGATCCTATAATAATTCAAAACAAATAAAAGAATATATATTACTATCCGCACAGCCCACCTTAGGCATCACGTATATGATGAAGGTGTAAATTCAAATATAATTTGTTTTTTTTTCTTTCTTAAAAGGTCAAATTTTCATTCTAATCCATAGGGTTTTCTTTGTGCTGATTAATATTTGTGTTTAGCAATTGATCAATGTGAAATGTTTGGTGTAAGTGACTAAAGTTTTGTTTTCTATATGCTTTTCTTCATCGTGTAGATGTATCATTTCTATTGACCATTTCTATAACTTTCTGTTGACTGAATTGAATATGGATAAATATACATATATATATGGAAAAAAATGAGTGTACATTTTAGTAATAGTAAAGAAATGAGCAACTGAGGTATTCTATTGATAAACTTTATTTGGAATGAAAGCTACGTAATATCTTCCATCGTGTTGTTCACTTACACCATATTTACCAATAATAATAACTAGTATTTTACGCATACTCGATGCGTGTGTTATAATATATATATATATATATATATATAATTGTAATCTAAAATATTTAAAAGATGAAATTATAATTTTAAATTTAATTATATATTATTTTTGGTATTTAAAAAGATTAAATTGATTTGTAAGGATATAATTATAGTAAATTATAAATTTGAAGGGATAATTTTTGAATTAAAATAAATAATTAAAATAAGGATAATATAGTAATTATTCAAATTAAATTGACACACCAAAACAGTTACTATAAGGTCATCACCAATATAAAACAGAAAGATACAGTTTTATGCTTTATAGGGGTCCACAAGTGATTACTAATTACTATTACTTAGATTTGAGATGGATGTAGTTTGTATTATTTATACTAGAATTTTATTGCACACACAATGCGCGTGTTTGATATATAAATATATAATATTAGTTTATATTTGAGATATTTATAATTTATAATATGTAATATATGAAAGATTTAAAAATTTTGTAAGGATGTAACTATAATAAATAAAAAATTGAGGAGTACAATAGTAATAATTCAAAACGAAGAATCATATTGCAATAAACTTTCCACACCAATTGACGGTTTTTATCCGTCCCTCACACTTAATAAATAGTATATATAATCATGCCGCTACTGTTTTTTAGACTTTTTTTTTTCAAATACCATTTATACATTTATCTATAAAATTACTAGGGTTTTCATATGAGATAACTAAACTGGCATTTGTTTATTCGTGTTCATTGGTTTCATTAAGATATTATTCCAATGTTGAATTGTAGTAAATATGCATCAAATAAATCCATTGATTTGATATGAAGTGCTGGTTTAAATTAAGGAAAAGAAAATGAAACGTTTGCCTTATTCAGTTTTAAAAAAGAAAACAAACAAGAATTAAATTTCATTTTTTCCCTTACTTACTACAATATTATTCCCCATTTTTTTTTAAATATACAAGAATTAAAAAATGAAACGTTTGCCTTATTCAGTTTTACATATACCATTTTTTTTTTATTCCCCATTTTTTGTGGTTAAAGGAATCTCATACATAACGCTGTTATTCCATTGCCTTCTTACAATATTATTTAAAAAAAGAAGTAATTTTTATTAAAAAAAAAAACGAACCTTTTAATAATTAAAACAAGTTCGAAATAAATTCAGTATCGGAACGTAGAAGTCAAGACAACTGACGTCAATCGATCGAAACTACCATCATAATCATCATCTCAATAATCACATTAAAAAAAACCAATAAATACGTAAATACCAAATTATTTTATTGGAAAATTCCGGTTGGTAACTATATGTTTAAAGCTTTTCCAGTTGGTATTCAAAGTTATTTTCAATTCCACTTCGTGCTGTGTTTAAGTCTTTTTCAGTTGGTGCCCAAAATATTTTTCAATTCCGATTGGTATCCCTGTATTTAAGGCTTTTTCAGTTCATGCCCAAAATATTTTTCAATTCCGGTAGGTACAAGGTATGACAAAAAATAACCCCTCGATTTTAAAAGATAAAAAAAGAGATCTTTAGGTGTACGCATGCTAGTTGCTAACGAGATTCTAGAAAAGATAAAAAACGGTTCATACCCCTAAAGATCCCATTTTTTATCATTTAAAATCGAGGGGTTATATTTCCTCATACCTTAGGATTACCTACCAGAATTGAAAAATACTTTGGGCGCCAACTAGAAAGCCTTAAACACAGGGATACCAATCGGAATTGAAAAATACTTTGAGCACCAATTGGAAAAGACTTAAACACAGGGGTACCAACCGAAATTGAATAACTTTGGACACCAACTGAAAAAGTCTTAAACACGGGATTACCAACCGCAATTCCCCTATTTTCTTTTTTCTAATAATAATTGTTGTTTTATATAGTATATGTTGAAAATTATAATGGAGGATCTCAAAGGATATTCGATCATACCATATTTGGCCCGACCCTTCAAGGCAATAACCGAAACTTACTCAATCCGGACTCGGTTACTAAAGGAAAAGATCAAGTCAAGCAAATCAAGAAAATAATAAATTAAATTAGAAAACAAAAATCATTTACCAGATTTTACTCCAACGGCTACTTCTCATTTGTGATCATGCAGTTCATGTATAAATAGGGATTCATTCTACGGACATAAACATACAAAAGTATCAGTAGAAGAAAGCTTTCTCTACTCATTATACTATGAAAATCAACAGTATCTTTTTTTTTTTTAAATTACAAGAAACAATTAAAAAAATCTAACACAAATAATCGTTTCTTTTAACAACCACAAACTACAAGAAGAATTTCGGAATATCACAAACCCACCATGAATAATACGATCACTTTATTATATGTACATTAAGGCAATAATAGTGGGACTACAAAAGTTTATTACAACAGCAAATGAGCCTCTTAAGTAATTGGACGAAGAGTAATAAGGATCTTGACGAGGGGGCTTTCTGTAATAGTACGGAAACCAAGGCACCGCAGGCTCGGGTGGAGGAGGTGGGGTTCCGAAGAAATACGGCATATTCGGAGCATGGTTCGCCGTATCGGCGCGACATCGGCCGTATCGGCCGCGCCGGAACGGACTCGCCACCCTCCGTGCCGGAGAGACGGGTTAGATAGGTGATGGGTTTGTCGCGGCAAGATATCGGGCATCGCGGCGAGATATCGGGCGTCGCGGATCGGCGCGGCCGATTTATCGGTTGAAGCGGCGTTACATCGGCCGTCTCGGCCACGCCGGATCTTTTCCATATTTTTCTGTTTTTTTTTTCTTTAGGTGACAGAAGTGGAGAATCTTATTATTTAGCATGTGAATGAATTGACAGCTTAGGTGACAGAAGTGGAGAATCTTATTATTTAGCATGTGAATGCATTGACAGCTAAGTGGACAATATAAAGTTAAGTGGATAACATAAAGGTACCGAGTATTATGGATCTTGTTGTTTTCGTGTAAGTTGTATCATATATGTATGTCTATATATATAGTATATATTATATACACATTAGCATTTCATTTCTCTCATGCACAGAGGTGTGAAGTTCCTCAACTCCAAATATAAAACAGTTTTTCGTATTAATGGTAGCTTCTCCGCCAATACTCGAAGCAAGGTGATCTAATTTCAACCGAAACGAGATATGTAACGTACATGAATTATTTTCAACAGGAAGCTAGAATGGCACCGAAACGAGATATTGGTTGGGACTTTGGTGATCCCGTCGGTGATGATCGAAGAAAAATCAAGTGTAAGTTTTGTAACAAAGTCGTTCATGGCGGAATTACAAGGTTGAAACAACATATTGCCCATGTCACGGGAAATGTAGATTCTTGTAAAAAAGCTCCCAAAGAGATCATGCAAATGCTACAGAAGCATTTACGAGACAGCAAATGTGAACGTGAGATATTACGACGTAAAAAGGAAGCCGCTCTAAAGGGAATAATGTCTACGATGCATGGCAGTGAATGTAGCAGCGAAGATGGTGATGAAGATGTAGTTGAATTGAACTATACGAGCAAAGAAGAAACGAGGCAGATACGGAATGCTATGAGAGAAAGTCGCAACAGCGCAACTTTTGAGGAAGACATGCGTAGCCGTTACGAGCATGGTATAAATTTTTATTATAATTTTAATTTATTATCAGTGCATGAGTATTTTTTTTATTCATTACGTATAGGACACTCTGATGCTAGTTCATCACGCGATCAAGGGACAAAAGAAAAAACACGATTGTCGCGGAGCTTTACGACAAGAAAAGAAATGGAAGCCTCTGGGCGGAATGTTGATACGCACATGTTTCCATCAAAAAATAGGAGTGTGAAGAACTGGTTTGCACCGGAGAAGGTAAAGAAAGTTGGTAAAGCCATTAGTAAATGGTTTTTATTCAATGCGGTTCCATTTAATTCCGCCGATAGTGGGCCATATTATCAAAATATGATTGATACTATTGCTAAAGAGGGTCCAGGAATCAAAGGTCCTTCGGGTAAACAAATCAGTGGGATCTTTTTAAATGAAGAAGTTGAAGAAATAGACGGGTACGTGAGTACTTTAAAGGATAAGTGGCACATTTACGGCTGTACAATAATGTGTGATGGATGGAGCACTCGAAACAAGCATCCAATCATCAACTTCATGATTTATTGTGATCGCAAAATGATATTTCACAGCTCAGTGGATTGCACAAACAAAAGAAAAACCGCTGAGTTTATTTTGTCTCTTATAAACAAAGTTATTGATGAGGTTGGAGAGGAAAATGTGGTTCATGTGGTCACAGACAGCGAAAGTGCTAATAAAGCCGCTGGAGAAAGGTTGATGATCGACAGGCCGCGTCTATTTTGGTCACCTTGTGCTGCACATTGTCTTGACTTAATGTTAGAGAATATCGGTAAGATGAATAAGGTTAAAAAAACTCTCGATCAGGCAAAGCAGGTCACAAGTTTTATCTACAATAGCGATAAAGTGGTGAATCTCATGAAATCATATACAAAGGGACGAGAGCTTTTGAGACCTGGGATAACAAGATTCGCTACAGAATTTATTGCGATCGAAAGTCTTGTCAGACATCAGTTGGAGTTAAAAAGAATGTGCACTGCTCCTGAGTGGGAGGTTTCTAACAATACTTCAAGAAGAAAACATGCTGCAGAAAATGTTGCTGATATTATAATGAATAACAATTTTTGGAAAAGGGCGAGAGAGGTTTGTACAATAATGGAACCGTTGGTGAAGGTTCTAAAACTTGTTGATCAAGATAAAAAGCCAACATTGTCTATCATATGTGAAGCTATGGATAGAGCAAAACTGTCGATAAAGGAAGGAGTGAAAGATTGGCAAAAATTTTGGGACGTGATTGACGAACGCTGGTACAACATGTTACATCAAGACCTTCATGCTGCAGGTAATATATTGTAATTTATTTAAAATTATTATATTTAATTTATTTTTCAAATAATAGTTGTATTATAATTTATTCAGCTTACTTTTTGAACCAAACGCTACAATATTCGGGTACATGTGTATTTACTTCTGAAGTAAGATGGGGTTTGAAGGCCGTCGTCAAGAGAATTGAACCAGATATCGATGCTCAAGCCGAAGCAATGAATGAGGTTACCAGATTTGTAAACAAGGTTGGAGAGTTTGGTACTCCTTTTGTAACACCCGGGGCCGATGAGGGCGGGGAGTGATCGCCGGTGCCAAAGAGGAGCACGGACAAGGAGCGGCTCCCGACGAGGTTTCTAGGCGGAGGGATACATGAATGAACCGATTCCACATCCGAATGAGAGGGATTCTGAGACTGGCAATGTATGGGCGTGTCAAGTCAAAAAAAAAGAATGATATAAGAGAATTGATTGTGCTACTCATATCACCAAGGTGCACCTTCCTTTTCGGGAGCTCATCCATAAGAACTTCAAAGTTAAGCGTGCTTGACTTGAAGTAACACTGGGATGGGTGACCCCCTGGGAAGTAGCTCAGGGTGTGTGCGAGTGAGGACAAAGCACGCTGGAAGGCTAGTGCTGATACATTGGGGCCAGACAATCAATGAAGTGCTGTGGAAGGCTAGTGGTGATACATTGGGGCCAGACAATCAATGAAGTGCAGTGGGCCCAACCCCACAGGTCCCGTGAGCGGGTTGTTACAAATGGTATCAGAGCACAACCTCTTCCAGTACGATGTGGTTCGGGGACGAACCAAGCGGAAGCTGGTGGGCATGTAACACCCGGGGCCGATGAGGGCGGGGAGTGATCGCCGGTGCCAAAGAGGAGCACGGACAAGGAGCGGCTCCCGACGAGGCTTCTAGGCGGAGGGATACATGAATGAACCGATTCCACATCCGAATGAGAGGGATTCTGAGACTGGCAATGTATGGGCGTTGTCAAGTCAAAAAAAAAAGAATGATATAAGAGAATTGATTGTGCTACTCATATCACCAAGGTGCACCTTCCTTTTCAGGAGCTCATCCATAAGAACTTCAAAATTAAGCGTGCTTGACTTGAAGTAACACTGGGATGGGTGACCCCCTGGGAAGTAGCTCAGGGTGTGTGCGAGTGAGGACAAAGCACGCTGGAAGGCTAGTGGTGATACATTGGGGCCAGACAATCAATGAAGTGCAGTGGGCCCAACCCCACAGGTCCCGTGAGCGGGCTGTTACACCTTTAGCACAACAAGCAGCCAACAAAACACTTCCAGGTATTTCATAATTTCGACATGATTTTAATTACGTATGTTTTTCCAACAAAATAGCTAGACTTTAAACTTTACTAATTTTTTAATCTATGTCAGCTGATTGGTGGATCAATTACGGGGATGAAACTCCGCGTCTGCAGAAAATTGCTATCAAAATTTTAAGTCAAACATGTTCATCTTCGGGTTGTGAGAGAAATTGGAGCACATGATCGTTGATACACACAAAGCTTCGAAATCGACTGGCTATTGAAAAGTTGCATAAACTTGTCTATTGTCACTACAACATGAGGCTACGTGTGAGAAATATGACGTATCAGCAAGAGGATGACGATTATTATTCCCCGATTGACCTTAACCACATATTTCACGATGATGACATCCTAGACGAATGGACAAGAGAGAATGAACCAAATGCATTTCAAGATGATGATTTACGATTTTTAGATCAAGATGGTCACGAAGACAATGAAGATGCAGATAGTGGTGGCCAAAGTCGTCGATCAAGAAAAGGCAAAGGCCAACCAAGAAGAGATATAGGAAGGAGCGTCCACCAAAATACTTCAAGCCATAGCAGTGATGATGATAGCAACAGTGATAGCGACGATGATAATGGAAATAATACAACGAATCCCGCTCGAGATGAAGGAGGAAGTGCTCGCAACTATGTTGATGATCAAAATAATACAGGTATGTCTTGGGCTCAAGGAAACAAAAATTATTATGCTACGCAAGATACAGATCATGGCTACCGTCCATTAATAGAAGAGGAACGTCGTTATATGTCAGGACTGAGTGGTAGTGATTATTCATATCATACGGACATATCGCATCGCTATCCAAATGTTGACGCACAACTACAAGATCTACGGTTGAGAGAAACTATTGAAATGCGGCCAAGATATGGTTATGGGTCAAGACATGCCAACCAAGGTCATCGCCAATTTGATTACAGCGCTAGTGGAAGTTCGTACGGTCGACAAAGTCACATTGATTATGGTTCTTCACTTGGTCATTCGGGAAGATACTTTGGCAGTGGAAGATCAAGTGATTATTTATCTTCCGTTGCAAACAGTGCTAGATATACTGGAAATGATTACGGATCATCAAACAGTACAGATAGTACAATCGACTATCGAGGATTTGGATACTACTATCGTGACATATCATTTGGTCAGCCTTATCAGTCCAATGATGGGATATCAAGACCTTATCCCGATTTTTATCCATACAGTGAAGATATTGATGACTTTGTACCGCCACGTCACTTTTCATGGAATTAAATATTTGTAGAAAACCTTTGTGATATATGTAATATAACCTTATCATGTATTTTTTTCTTTTTCACAAATATTATCTGGTATAATTGAAACAAACTTATATAATTTACAATTTTTTTTACAAAAATTGCGTATCGCCCGCGACCGCGCCGCGATAATGCAACTTATCCGTATCGCTCGTGTCCGCATCGACGTCCGCATCCGCGACGGCGAACCATGATTCGGAGGACTAAAATAATAACTCCAACCCGACGATGGCGGAGGGTAGTAGTTGTTCGAAAACGCCGTCGGGAATGGGAAGGAAGAAATTTTCATTCCCCAACTAAAAGCTCTTTGTCATTATCGTCATTGCCGGGCCCGCTGGGCGGTGGATAACATGGATATGGACACTCCATTTGGGATGACGTGGCGGGTACGAGGTTGAGGACATAGTTTCTTTTATATTTTTTATTTTATTTTATTTTATTTTATTTCATTGTAATAGGGAGGGAGGGGAGGTAGTGGTGTTTATATACGAGGTGAGAATGGGAGGCACAAAGTGAAAAGTCTAAGAAAGCTTGTGATTGTCTTGTAATTGGTGTTCAAGGTTTTTTTTTTTTTTTTCGAATTGTTATTCAGGTAGGAACTTTGAGTGATTAGGAAGCTTTATTTATTTTGATATTACAATGTATTTAAAGATAAATCTGTAGTTTAGTTATTTGTTATTTATTTATATCTATCTATTCTATTATATTATTGGTGGGACATTATAGAAACTGTCCACATCTCCATTTAATCATGTATAATTACAATTTAATCCTTTCATTTTTAATATATACTAATCACATCCTTGTAAGTCATTTTTTTAATTTATATATTTTAAAACAATCAATAATTAATCATAATATCATATATTAAATATTATAAATTAAAAAAAAACTCTTATATTATAAAATATAATTATATATATTTATACATTATAGCACACGCATCAAGTGTGCTTAAAATACTAGTTATATATAATTGGAGAGTACATTGTCATTAAATTGATTTGGTATGGTGTTGTTAATTGTCATTTTATCCTTGATTTTTTAAATTTATTCCAATTATATCCCCAAATTATTATTTTTATTTAATTAAAAATAATAAAATTCTTCATCTATTAAAAAAAACACTTAGTATATTAATTTATATTATATATTTTAATATATTGCAGCACATGCATCGAATTGGCGTAAATTACTAGTTATATTTACGAAGCAATACTCAATTTTGTTGCTCGAAGATCTTTCTCCCTTATGATTTGGGCCTAAATAATATGTTAGCCCAAACGTAGGCCCATTTGTAAATCGTGAAGCCCATTAAGTTTAGAATGACCAAATATAGCCCAACAACTACTGATAGTGCTAACCAAAAATAGATTTTGGTTTGTACGTAAAAGAAAGTATATAAATTAAAATATGATAAAATAAGAGTATAATTCCCTAATAATCACATTTAACATCAAGGTCGAGGTTAAAAAAAAAAAAGCTGAGACTCTTACAATGATAATCTCAGCAGTAATTTAATTTCAACCCTTTCTCTTACTTATCCAATGACTGAGAACTGAAGGATATTGTATTGCTAAGAACCATTTAAACATGAGATCGATTTTAATATTCACTCATATATAATATATACATAATGATTTTAGGACAAGTTTATAAAAACTGTCCAGTTCTCTATATTCAATGATCATGTCAGGGTAATTCCATTCCAAGAATGACCTATGATACAATTTCTCTTTATCATAATTATACAACTAATAACACATTTTACTCTCTCTCTCTCTCCCTCTCCCTTTCTCTCTCTCTGTCTCATAATATTAACATATATAGGTTTCTATTACATGCCAAGTCCTATAAATTGTTGGAATATTAGTGAAGTGAATGGAAATTTGGATTGAAATATGTAAAATGGGTTAAGGTGTGCGTGGGCTCGTGACCCACGGTTACACACTCGCGGGCCTGATCAACTCGCACGTTTGGACCCAATTATAATATTTTAATACCAAATAATAGTTAATGGATAATTCCTGCACTTTTGGAAAATCAAAGGTTGCAAAGACCTTTAGAATGTCCACTTAATTGGTAGGACTTAATGTCATTAATGTGTGGGATTAAACTATATAGAGAGCTTGTCGAAACTCTAGGAACAACAACGAAAATACTCACTACTTCGAGAAAGAGTCATTCACAACAAGTCTCTAATCACAAATTGTTCTAGTTCGCCGCTGGAGTCGTTATGTGTGCTTAACGAACACCAAGTTATTCGAAGTATCCTCGGAAATAGACGCTCGATTAAGCCTCTAGCACATACGAGAGGGAGCGAATCTGTTTTAAGGAAATTGAGCTCGCACAATCTTCGAATTTTCGTGAAGAACTCGCAGTCTTACGAATTCTAGTCGAGCAGTCGTGCAAGCTCTCAGCCTTGAAGTCTTGCTTCATCCAGTCAGTCACGCAGTCATACAACCTCTCAGCGTTGCAGCCGTGCATCATTCAGAGAGCCGCGCAGTCGTGCAAGTACTCAGCCTTGCAGCACATCAGCATCCTGCAGTCGAACAATCCTCAGTCTGACACCGTATCGAAGGTAAATTTCCCAACAATCTTAAAACAGAACCGCGAAGATGCAGACAACCACAGCTCCAACCAAAACGAGGATAACCAAGACGTTCCCCCTGTTGTTATACCTCTTGTGGTGCGACCGACGGTACCCGCAAGTCACTTGGAAAAGCCGGAGAAGTTCACCGGGATTGGCTCCACGTTCAAGAGATGGCAGCAGAAGATGCTCTTCTATCTCACCACGCTCAACCTAGCTACCTATCTGAAGGAGGTCGAGCCAAAGGTGGCCGAAGGAGAGACGAACGCTGAGGTATTGAATGCGGTTGACGCATGGAAACATTCTGATTTCCTTTGTCGTAACTACATATTGAATGCTTTGTGCGATGCTCTGTACAATGTTTATGGGGCGGTTGCGACGGCTAAGGAATTGTGGGAATCGTTAGACCGGAAATATAAAACTGAGGATGCCGGCACAAAAAAATTTGTTGTCGGACGGTTCCTTGATTATATGATGGTCGATTCCAAGACTGTGATCAGTCAAGTGCAAGAGATCCAATTGATCTTGCACGAGATCCATGCGGAACGAATGGTTCTAAGTGAATTTTTCCAAGTGGCGGCTATTATTGAAAAGCTACCACCGGGTTGGAAAGACTTCAAAAACTATCTCAAGGATAAGCGCAAAGAGATGTCTTTGGAGGGCTTGATTGTTAGACTTCGAATCGAAGAAGACAACAGAGGGTCCGAACGGAAAGTCTCGAACTATTCCGAACCAAAGGTAAACATGATAGAACATGGCTCTAAAAGGAGCAAATCTGCCGAGAAAGGCAAGAAGAAGCTTGGGACGACTGGAGGTGTCTCGAAGCAGAAGCACAAGTTCAAAGGCAAGTGCTTCAACTGTGGAAAGTTAGGCCACAAGTCGTCAGACTGTTGCCTTCCTAAGAAGAGCCACGAGGCCAACATGGTACGAAATGTCACTGAGGACGTTGACGACATGGACCTTGTTGCGGTTCTCTCGGAGGTGAACTTGGTGGGGTCGAATCCAAAAGAGTGCTGGATCGATACCGGTGCTACAAGACACGTATGCACGAACCGAAGTCTTTTCTCGACTTTCGAGTCAGCTGAAGGAGAAAAGATCTATATGGGCAACTCGGCTGCAGCTACTGTCGAAGGGAAAGGAAACGTGCTGCTCAAGATGACGTCCGGGAAATATTAACACTGAAAGATGTGTTCTATGTGCCGGAAGTGCGCAAGAACCTTATATCGGGATTCTTGTTGAACAAGCATGGCTTTCGCATTGTAATCGAGGCTGATAAAATCATTTTATCAAAGTCTGGTATGTTTGTTGGCAAAGGGTATGCTACTGATGGTTTATTCAAGTTGAATGTAATGACTAAGGTCAACGAGATGAATAAAAATGATTCTTCCCTTTACTTGCTTGAATCTTCAAACCCGTGGCATGGTAGATTAGGTCACGTTAATTTTGATTCGATACGTCGATTAATTAACATGAACCATATTCCAACATTCGAAATCGATTCGAAACGTAAATGCGAAGTTTGCGTTGAAGCAAAACTAACGAGATCGTCGTTTCCGACGGTAGAGAGAAGCACCGAGCCGCTTGAACTAATTCATAGCGATGTTTGTGATTGAAATACGTTCAAACACGAGGTGGCAATAAATATTTTATAACATTTATTGACGATAGCACGAAATATTGCTATGTATATTTGCTTAAGAGCAAAGATGAAGCGTTAGAGAAATTTGTTCTCTACAAAACCGAAGTTGAAAATCAACTCGGGAGAAAGATAAAACGATTGAGAAGTGATAGAGGCGGCGAATATGAATCGCCGATCGGAAACTTCTGTGCAGAACATGGAATTATCCATGAAGTGACTGCACCGTATTCACCCCAATCAAATGGGGTTGCTGAACGTAAAAATCGCACATTGAAAGAAATGATGAATGCGATGTTGTTAAGCTCAGGCCTACCACCTAATATGTGGGGCGAAGCTATCTTGTCGAGTAATTACCTTCTGAATAGGGTACCTCGAAAGAAACAAGATAAGACTCCATATGAGTTATGGAAAGGAAAGACACCATCCTATCAACATTTGCGAATGTGGGGGTGTTTGGCAAAGGTAGTCGTACCGACACCTAAAGTGATGAAAATCGGTCCTAAGACGGTGGACTGTATTTTTATAGGATATGCGCATAGTAGTACGTCGTATCGATTTCTTGTATATGATTCGAAAATTTCGGATATACACAAGAACACGATAATGGAATCAAGGAATGCATGTTTCTTTGAAAATGTATTTCCTTGTAAGTCCAATGATGGATCCAGTTCATCTAAACGAACTAATGAAGAAAATGAGGATCCTAGTGCGGTTCTTGATGTTGAACCAAGGCGAAGCAAACGAGCAAGAATAGAGAAATCATTTGGCGATGATTTCGTTGTCTATATGCTCGAGAAGGACCCACTGACTTATGATGAAGCAGTGAGCTCCACGGAAGGACCTTTATGGAAAGAAGCCATAAAGAGCGAAGTTGATTCTATTTTGCAGAATCATACTTGGGAATTGGTTGATCTCCCAGAGGGATGTAAACCATTAGAATCCAAATGGATTTTTAAAAGGAAAATGAAACCGGATGGTTCCATTGATAAGTATAAAGCCAGACTTGTTATCAAAGGATACAAGCAACGAGAAGGCTTAGATTACTTTGATGCTTATTCTCCCGTGACGAGAATAAATTCGATAAGGATGATACTTGCTATCGCATCCTTAAGAAATTTGGAAGTACATCAAATGGATGTCAAAACAGCTTTCTTAAACGGTGACTTAGATGAAGAAATCTATATGGAGCAACCTGAGGGTTTTCGTGCTCAAGGGACCGAAAAGAAAGTCTGTAGATTAATCAAATCGTTGTATGATTTGAAACAAGCCCCTAAGAAGTGGCACGAAAAGTTTGATCATGCAATGATTACGAATGGTTTTAAAATCAATGAGTGCGATAAATGTGTCTACTCGAAGAAAACAGATAATGACTATGTCATTTTATGTCTGTATGTAGACGACATTCTCATTGTTGGTAGTAGTGACAAGATAGTCAAGTCTACCAAGAATATGTTGAATTCGAAATTTGACATGAAAGATATGGGACTTGCCGATGTGATTTTAGGAATTAAAATCATAAGAACGGATGACGGTCTTGTTTTGAGTCAAGCTCATTACGTAGACAAAATTTTGGACAAGTTCAATAAAGATGATTCTGGTATCGCTAGAACGCCATTAGATAGAAACGTTCACTTGACGAAAAATCGCGGGGAGGGTGTTTCTCAAGTAGAATACTCACGGATTATCGGAAGCTTAATGTATCTAATGAGTTGTACTAGGCCAGATATTGCTTATGCTATAAGCAAGCTGAGCTCATATACGAGTAATCCAAGTGCGGAGCATTGGACCGCAATAATAAGAGTCCTGAGATACTTAAGGTATACTCGTGATTATGGATTGCACTACGGAAGATATCCAGCTGTGTTAGAAGGATACACAGACGCAAATTGGATATCTGATATGAAGGACTCTAAGAGCACAAGCGGCTATAACCATAGCATTCAAACCAAAGTGTAGTATGTTGCGTTAATGACTGATTTCAGTGCAAAGTGTTGGCAAACCAGCAATTCTAGGGTTGCTTTACTTCAGCTTCATCATCTGTTCGACCTTAAAATAAGCATGAATGTCCCATATACAGTTTGAATTTTCAGAACTTTTATGAGTTTTTCTTACAAAATATGTATGTTCATATAAACAGGCACACAAATAATATTTCGTAAGTAAATAAGATCATGCGAGAATAAGGCATTTTGCTAGTCAAAATATGGAATATTGAGTGAAGTTTGAAAGGTAATATTCAAATTCTGCAGTCTTCAAGCCAAAAAGGTGTAAAGTAACTACTTACATAAATTATTATAAGGGCTTTTTCTGTTTTTAACATTGCACAATAGTATTTTTGTATGGCAATATAAGGGACTTTTCTTCTTTTCTTTTCTTTTTTTTTTTAAACCTTTTCGTGGAGTAAAAATAATTTGTTTGTGAAAACCATTGCTAGAAAATTCTACTTTTTAAATTAATATGCGATCTGGAAATTTCAAGTTTTATATACCAACAAAAGGTAACTATTCAGATCTAAAACTCAAATCAACAATTAGCAACAAAGAAGGGTTTTAACAAACCAAAGATCGAAATATAAAGGATTAACAAGATATTCAACAGACTACGATCGATTAAATCAACATATCGTTAAGAATCTTTCTCGAATTTAATACGTAAAACAAAAAAAGAATTACTCAATTAGGGTTTTTTCAAGAAGTTCAAGGTCGAACAGACAATGAAACAGAAAGGTCAATAATATTACAACCAGAATAGCACATTCGACAAACCCTAGCATCGAAACCACTCCCCTTTACGATGATGAAATGATCATATATCCTTTTTCTTGAATTCAAAAGTATATGAACAAAAGAAAAACATCTGCTCGAAGGGGACCATTGTACAAACTCTCAGTATAAAGATTGATCGATAATAAAATATCAGTAATAATAAGGGTTTTCTGGGTGGGATTTGCATCAGCAGCTTTTTATAGACTCTTTAAACGAGGCATGGCTTCTAAATATCTTCGGTTAATTATATAGACGAGACCCAAATATTTTTTTCATTCATAATTCAGTACCTTTCAGTATACATATATATATATATATATATATATTATCAAATGTATGAAATTGAATATATGGGTATAGTATGAAAGTGCAATGAAGTGAGACAATACGACGTGCTATGAGAAATTGCAATGAAGTGAGAAAACGGTGAATGGAATGAAAAATATATTTAGGGCTAAATCACAATTACCAAATATATTTGTCATATTAGTATATTATACTTGTTCATTAAATAAATAATATATATGTTCATTATCGATTGGAAAAGGACATTGACAGACTGGTGAACTAATTAAATCCTTGTGAAACCTTTCCATTTCAACAACTAACTCATCGGACACGTAAGCATGTAATATGTGTTCTTATAATACCCAAGTAAAATCTCATACTTAGTGTGTGTGAACGTGTATTATGTAATGTAATACATATTTTATTTGCTTTTGTATATTGTTTGATTTAATGAAGTTTCATTTAATTTTCATTGGTTCTATCGATATAGGTTAGGTATATTTATAGGTGCTGGATCGTGTCATGTGTAACGCCAAATAAATTTTCAATTCATTATTATTTGATAATGTTATATTATATGATCACGCCTCAACGCAATGGATATCTAAATCCAACTCAATTTATGAATATGATTGACTATATTCTCTCATTATCAATTAATAAAATATGACCATCAAATTTAACATTTGGATCTCAATGAAAAGTTTGTGTTAAAAGTAGATAACTCACTGTCCCACATCAATTAAATACGGAGAAGTTGATTAGCATATAAGTTGATTTGGTTACTCCACTTATCACCAACTTATTTTAGGATGGAGCCTCGTTCAAGCATATGCGGTGAATTTTCCTCCTATCTGGGCTCTGTGCGTAGGCCCAATAACGAATTTCACAATTGGGAGGGGAATAACCTGTTGTTCTCTCCCCATGAGGCAAAGATCGGTGAAATTTTCTTCCCGTTTGTAGGGACGGGAATCATACTCCCCACACTGTTCCACTTGAGAGTCGATAGGCACGCCAAATTACTAAAATATAATATTAATATTGAAATCATGATCTATTTCCCTCATTTTCGCGCGATTTTCCACCATCTTTATCTTTTGACTCATCCCTAGATTATGCATTCAACAAATCGAAAATTTTGATTATACACTCAACAAATAAATCGGAAAGAGAAATTCCTCGTGGGGATCAAGATTACACATTCAAAAAATACATGGGACGACAATTTTTTGCGGGACATAAATTTCCGCGGGGTTGGAGATGGGGAAGAAATTATCCCCTTTGGTTTTGGGGAAGGGGAGGATATTCCCCCTTAAGTGAAGGGGGGCGGGGATGGGATTAGCTTCCGCCCCATCGCCAACCTTATAGCTTTGTGTTTTTCTTACCATTGCTTTCAATTTTGAGTAACATTGACTTGTTGGAAAATTGCAATAACATATTGAATTTATGTATGAATGGGATTTTAATCATCCTATTATATTTTGGATTATAATACTCCATTTATCTTCTAGATAATTTTATTATTTTCTTTTTTCAATATCTAAGTAGATTTTTTTTTATTTCTTGTTTCTTTATTTCAAATAGGGTATTTTTGTGATACCGTATACCTTACCAAAATTTTGGTATCTAAAAATATCATATCGATACGATTTTGATATACCTTAAATTTTGGTACGGTATCGGTATCATACCATTTATACCAAACAATCTTATGAACCAAAAGATTTTCAATTCATAAATAGCCATAAATAATTTATATATCATAACCGTACCCTATTAAGAAAAACCTTATATATAAAAGCCAAAAGATATATCAACAAGAAGTCATTAACAAAAAATCATGCATCATCTTCATGTTTTCAAAATTCTAAAAAATAAATATAAAAAAAATGAGTTAAACATCAATTATAATTTGTTGATTTAAGAAATAATTTGTGGGCCTAAATAATTTATGAAAGTTGTCTAATTAATATAATAACTTGTGGGCCAAAATAATTTGTGAAATACCTTATACTTTTTGACCAATTTTATATTATTTTGATTAATATGTAGGTGTATATATAAAGTATAAAAAATTTTCAGATATTTTCGGTATATTTCGATACGGTAAGAACAGTATACCAGTATTTCGGTATTTTTCCCCGCCCCTAAATTTTTGTTACATTAGGTAGCTCGCAGCCGAACTCTGTCTGGCTCCAACGACCACAAACGGCACTATACCATGTAAGAAATCTAATCCCACCTGCCCAACAAAGAAGGTCTATCTCTATATAATTTGTATTCAATTTCATAATTAATTTAGGAGATCATATCAACTAGTTTCCAAGTTTAACATCACCTAGCTATTTATATATTTATATATAAGTAAGTATATTATTCTTATAGTTTTATCAACATGATCAACAAATGAAAAGTACCCCAATTTAACACACATTCTTATATTATATATATCACATTTTTTGCTCATTTGCATGTAAAGAATGGATTTTATTATTATTATTATTATTATTATTTTTTAACAGAAATATGGGCCAGAGAATGAAAACAAATTTAGAACGAAATCACATTATACCAACAGACACACGGACTAATGCACATTAAATTAGTTCATAACTCATATTAATTATCGAATTAATATGAGCAAAAACAAACCGTACATATTATAACAATGAACCGTGTGACCCGATGGGCTTTACCCGGCCCACATATTACACCGCTTTTAGATTTCACCAAATTGATTGGGAAAACATATGGGTTGGGGGTGAAAGAATAGAACTGCTGCATAGGTCCAATAATTAAAACCGTAACCCAATGGACTAAAATGCAATTATTGGTCTTAGTAAATATTCCTCCTACTATAGGCTTCTGTTTAACAATCTCTCTACCAAATTGGGTCCGCCATACCCTTATTTGTCATCGTGCAAAATCATAACTTGCTTTCCATATTAGTTTTATAAGCACACATGTATTATTTTATAGTGTAAATTTTATTTTAAATTTAATTTAATATATATGAAATTTTAATTTCCTTTTAACGATGTATTATTAAAAAAAAAAAATGATTTATGAGGATGCAATTGGAATAACAGTAAAATGAAGGGTTAATTTGTAAATTGGAATATTAAAAAATTAATTTGGATGATATAATTATAATTAATAAAAATGCTAAGGGTAAAATAGTAATTATAACTAACACACCAAATTAATTTAATTACCGTTACTGTAATACTCTCTAATGATATAATAGGAGATTGTGACGAGCATAGAATATCTACGATCGTAATTTGCACTTTTCTTTTTCTTCGATTACTAACGTTCCCATTTTACCCAACCGAATGACGTAGTTGACTTTGGAACAGACATGCGCACGTGCAACGCAAGTGACCACTACGATATTTTTAATTTTCAGCTGCCAAAGAAAAGCTTCAACGCTTTATTTATTCTTTGACAGAAGAAGGTTTTCTTTCTTACCACCCCCAATCAACCATTCCTACAACTACAAGCACATGTTATTGCACGTTTATACGGTCGCAGAAGCCAATGCCACACCTTTGTCTCCCACTAATATTAAATTATTATGAAATAAGTTAATTATGAATGGTTAAATAATTAAGATGTGGATGTTTTTGGATTATTGATGATGATTTGGAAGTATAATATTAAATGATGATAAGATGATAAGATGGGGTGTTTAATTGAAAAGTTTGTATTTTAGTGTGAGTTGTATAATTGTAATTAATGTGATTAGTTCTAATAGTAAATTATTAGTAGTATAAATAGGTGATTAGAGATCATTGTAAAACACACCAAGTATTGAAATACTTAATCTCTCTCTAATCTATCTCTCTTTATTATTATAAGCTATATTATCATTATAATCTTAATATGAGTATAATTATAATAAAATAATGTTAATATAATATTAATCACAATTTTATAACACGTTATCAGCACGACCGCTCTCCGTCGTCAAGATCAACCTCCGTCTAAGATCTCGTATGAGTTTAGTCGAGGTACGGTAATTTAATTTTTAATTTATACTAATCATATATTAATTGTGATTAATTTAAAAATATATATTATAAAAGTATATTTTAAAAGTTTTATAACTAAACGCCAATATCCGAGTGGTTTCGCGGAATATCGTTCACTATAAGTGACGAGAGGTCCAGATTTTGATATCCCGTGGTGGTGTGTTGAATTTTTATTTACGATTTATTTATTTTTATTTATATACACGTACACAACACCAAAAGCCCACGAGGTCTTGCGGTTATCCCCACTTCAGTAGCGACATGTTATTTATTTTTTTGGTTGAACAATCTTGAAGTAATTATTAGACCGAATAGTTTTGGACGATGGACAAATTTATCACCGCAACCTTATCGGAACTTGGACAATAATTATGAAATAATAAAGAACGAGTTTTATGAAACAATTCATATATTTTATCATTGATTTATATGTAGCTGATTATTATGTTCTTTTTCATGTTATAGAATCATGTCGTTTTATACAAAGATGGATCTTCTGTTGCTTACTTTATTTACGGTGATCCTTACGGCTATGTGGATATTGTTTTTACCAATATTTTTAAAATATAATTATTAATTATAATTTTTCTTTAATATTATAATTACTGAAATATATTTTATTTTGAAGGATGACGCTTTGTCCGATGTTTGATCTATTACTTATGTTTATTATTACGGCGACAGTTATTTGGATGTGGATATCGTTTTTCATTAGAACTTTTACAAAAGAAGATATAAAAGAAGATTAATTATAATTTTTCTTTTAATGTTTAAATGATGAGTTTATTTTTATGATATCAATATATTGAATTTGGCAAATTTTGATTTATCACTCTCGATTTTATACTTGCTAGTGATTTACACAATTACTTCGGTATATTATAAAGCATTCACCACGTTCAGTCCATCGGATATAATACGAATAAATATCGTGAGAAAATGATCAGAAAATATTATGATGGATGAATGAAAAGCATAAGTCCGACTAAATGATTATGTTGCATTCCCT
This sequence comes from Lindernia subracemosa, assembly GCA_028392965.1. NCBI lineage: Eukaryota > Viridiplantae > Streptophyta > Magnoliopsida > Lamiales > Linderniaceae > Vandellia > Vandellia subracemosa. Next base: position 286,831 of record JAQPCC010000153.1, on the reverse strand, counting down.
GAAGTGAATGCATTCGCAAACAATAAAAGTGATCGTGAATATTATATTTACCGTGGTTATTATTAATATTTCCCCCGAAGTGGACAACTAATATATGATTGAGAAAGATGTATTGAGCAATATAAGGATTATATTTACCGTTGTTTATTATTAGCACCTAAAGATCCCGTTGATCTTTATAAAGAGCAATTAAAAGTGAAGTATCGATGAAATTAAATTTTGCTCAAGATTACGATATTCAGAAAATTGGTGCTAGATCCTATGCTCATTTGAATATTGTGGTTTTTGTTAAAGATCCAAATAAAGAAAATCGATACATCGTTATAACTTTTATTTAAGCATTATTTATTTATTATTTTATCTTTATATATATAATTTTATTTTGACGCATATTTATTTAATAATACTAGTTATTATATATTTATCAATACAATGGATACAAGCATGTGCAATGGGGAGTTATGTCTTGCAGATTGTGCAACGACTAATACGATTCTAAGAAATAAGAAATATTTCTCCCATCTTGAAATGAAAGAAACAAGTGTTATCACTATATCGGGTAGCACAAATATAATTGAGGGCTCCGGAAGAGCCAATGTTACACTGCCCAGAGGGACAAGACTGATAATTGAAAATGCCTTATATTCTCCTAAGTCTCAAAGAAATTTATTGAGCTTTAAAGCTATTCGACATAATGGATATTACATTGAGACTGCAGAAAAGAGAAATATTGAATATTTGCACATTACAAATAGTTGTTGAAATATTACCTTCGTTTGACTCTGGATTGTATTACACGTATGTTAAAACAATTGAATCGCATGCTATCGTAAACCAGAAGTTTACTGATGATTATACATTTATTGTTTGGCATGACCGGTTGGGCCATCCCGGTACAACCATGATGCGGAAAATAATTGAAAATTCACGTGGACATTTAATGAAGAACCAGAAGATTCTTTAATCGAATGAATTATCATATGCTGCTTGCTCTAAAGGGAAGTTGATTATTCGGTCATCACCAATAAAAATAAAGAATGAATCTATAAGGTTTTTGGAACGTATACAAGGTGATATTTGTGGACCGGTACATCTATCGTGTGGACCATTTAGATATTTCATGGTATTGATTGATGCATCAACTAGATAGTCTCATGTGTGTTTGTTATCAACACGGAATGTAGCTTTTGCGAGATTGCTTGCTCAGTTGATTCGATTAAGAGCACATTTTCCGGATTATCCAATAAAGAAAATACGCCTTGATAATGCTGGTGAATTTACTTCCAAGGCATTTAATGAATATTGCATGTCTATTGGAATTGATGTTGAGCACCCCGTGCCACATGTTCATACGCAAAACGGTCTTGCAGAATCGTTGATTAAAAGGTTGCAATTAATTGCAAGACCATTATTAATGAAGTCAAAACTTCACTCATCTTGTTGGGGACATGCTATATTACATGCAGCGGCACTAATCCGCATCATGCCAACAAGTTATAACCATATCTCCCCGATACAAATGGTTTACGGTCAGGAACCAAATATTTCCCATATGAGAATTTTTGGATGTGCGGTATATGTTACAATTGCTCCACCACAACGCACTAAGATGGGACCTCAAAGAAGGTTGGGAATATATGTCGGATTTGAATCTCCATCGATAATAAAATATTTAGAACCTCTAACTGGAGATTTATTTACGGCTAGATTTGCTGATTGTCATTTCGATGAATCGAATTTTCCGACATTAGGGGGAGAAAAGAAACAGCTGGAAATGAGTATAAGTAGGAAAGAATTATCGCTAAATCATTATGATCCTCGAACGAAAGAATGTGAACTAGAAGTTCAAAAGATAATTCATTTACAAGGATTAGCTAATCAACAGCCAGATAGTTTTATTGACCTTAAAAGAGTGACTAAGTCACATATACCAGCTGTTAATGCTCCTGCAAAAGTTGATGGTCCTGGAGAACATATAATGATCGAGCCTAAGCCACAACTAAAACGTGGTAGGCCCTCGGGTTCCAAAGATAAAAACCCTCGAAAAAGAAAAGGAGCAAACAATAAGAATGGTCCAGTCGAGGATTTATCGCCTCTAGAAGAGTCAATGTGCATTAATGATTATGATAATGAAAATCAGGTACCTGAAATTTTTGAGAATAATGATAATGAAGAGATCTCGATAAATTATGCCCAAAATGGAATTAGATGGAATCGAGAAAAAGTCAACGTTGACAATAAATTCTCATTTAACGTAACGCTACATGAAATGAATGAGATAAATGAGAATGAGGATCATGAACCAATGTCTGTTAAAGAATGCAGACAAAGAAATGATTGGCCAAAATGGAAAGATGCAATCGAGGCAGAATTAAAATCACTTGAGAAACGAAAAGTTTTCGGACATGTAGTCCGCATACCAGAAAATGTAAAGCTGGTTGGATATAAATAGGTTTTCATCAGAAAGAGAAATGAAAACGGTGAAATTGTGAGATACAAAGCACGGCTTGTTGCACAAGGCTTTTCACAACGATCTGGTATTGATTATGAGGAGACGTATTCTCCTGTGGTGGATGCAACTACTTTTCGTTATTTAATTAGTCTGGCAGTGCGTGAAGGACTCGATATGCGTCTAATGGATGTTGTCACCGCTTATTTATATGGATCACTTGATAGTGATATATATATGAGACTTCCCGAGGGATTTCAGTTGCCTGAAAATTCAGGGCCCCGAAATGAGTACTCAATCAAGCTAAATAAATTGCTTTATGGATTAAAGCAATCTGGGCGTATGTGGTATAATCGCCTAAGTGAATATTTATCGAAAGAGGGGTATAAAAATGATCAAACTTGCCCGTGCATATTTATGAAAAGATCTGGAAATGAATTTGTCATCATTTCAGTTTATGTTGATGATACTAACATAATTGGAACTCCTGAAGAGTTATCAAAAACCGTTAATTGTTTGAAAAAGAAGTTTGAAATGAAAGATCTACGTAAAACGAAATTTTGTCTTGGACTGCAAATTGAATATTTAAAGAATGAGATATTCGTACATCAAGAGACTTATACGAAAAAGGTATTGAAAAGATTTTATATGGATAAAGCTCATCCATTGGATACTCCAATGATTGTTCGATCTTTAGATGTGAATAAAGATCCGTTTAGACCTTGTGAAAATAATGACGAACTATTTGGTCCCGAAGTACCATATCTCAGTGCTATTGGAGCACAAATGTATTTGACGAGTCATACGCGACCCGATATAGCGTTCGCTGTAAATCTATTGGCAAGATATAGTTCGTCACCGACTCGTAGACATTGGAATGGAGTTAAACGGATATTTCGATACCTTCAAGGAACAACTGATATGGGATTGTTCTATCCAAATGAATCAAAAGCAGATTTGATTGGGTATGCAGATGCTGGTTTTCTATCCGACCCACATAATGCTCGATCACAAACGGGCTATTTATTTACGCATGGCGGAGCCGCTATTTCATGGCGGTCAGTTAAACAAAGTTTAACGACTACTTCATATAATCATGAGGTAATTCTAGCTATTCTTGAAGCTAGCCGAGAATGTGTTTGGTTGCGATCGATAATTGAGCATATACAACAAACTAGTGAGCTATTGTTAGGATTATTTTATTGTGTTCAATTAATTAGAATTATCTTTGTGGTTTATTTAAATAGATTTTATTTAAAGAAAGGCTTAGTGTAATTGGGCTTGTTAGGGGCCCAAGTATTATATACCAAAATGTGGTATAAATACCAAAACCCTAACACATAATAAATGTGAATTGTGTGAAACTCATCTAGAGAGAGAGAGAGCCACCCAACCTCTCAAGAACACACAACACCCCACGCGAGCTCGAATTCTTCCGACCTTCAAATCGTGGTAAGATCGTTTCAATCTTTGTTTAGTTGGATATCTAGGCCTTTCAAGTGGTATCAGAGCCAAACGCGCTCAGATTTGGTTAAAAATCATCGAAAAAAATTTTGGTGTTCTTCGTGTTCTTCAAAGAATTTTCGAAAATTTTGACATGTTTTGGTGTTTAGATGCTTGATTGAGTGTTTAGGAGTTAGGATATAAGTGTTTCGATTGTTATTAAAAGTGGGTGTCACTTCGCAAACCTCCCTGCGAAAAAAAAAAAAACCTCTTGCCACTTCGCAAACCCAAATAATCCAAAAAAAAAAAAAAAAAAAAAAAAAAATTTGCGCACATCACTGTTCATTCGCGAATCACTGTTCATTCGGAATTGCACGTTACTGTTCATTCGCGAATCACTGTTCATTCGCGAACACTGTTCATTCGCGAATCGCACGTTACTGTTCATTCGCGAATCACTGTTCATTCGCGAATCGCACGTTACTGTTCATTCACGAATCACTGTTCATTCGCGAACACTGTTCATTCGCGAATCGCACGTTACTGTTCATTCGCGAATCACTGTTCATTCGAAATAATTAAAGTTTGCGAATCCAGTTTGCGAATTTAAAAAAAAAAAAAAAAAAAAATTAGGTTTGCGAATCAGTTTTCAAAAAAAAAAAAGGTTTACGCATCAGGTTTTCGCATCCACTATATTTTGAAAATACTTTTCGCATACATATCGAAAATTTAAATTTTCACATCCAAGCACTCCGAAAAATTTATTTTTGCATCATATCACATCAAAACATCTGTTGGCAAATTATAGATAAGTTTGATAAATTTCCGAAGTTTTCGAAATCACCTCAAAAGTTTTTCGGTATACACCAAAAATCTTTTCGGTACCCAAAATTTTCGATACTTCACAATATTTCTCGATAAATCAAACTTTCGGTGCAGAAATTTTTAAAAGCCAATTTTTTATTCCAAAACATCGTTGGCACATTAATAGAAAAAGCTTTTGGTAACATTTTCGAAGTTTTTCGACATCACATTAAAACTTTTCGGTACACACCAAAAAGTTTTCGAGACTTAAAATTTTCGAAACTTCACGACTTTTATCGACACACCAAAACTTTTCGGAGCTGAATTTTTCAAAAGCCAAAAATTATCAAATCTACACAACGCGTTAACGATCGCGTATCCAACTAAATTAAAAAAAAAATATAGTAATATTTTAAAATTTTAAAAATCATGGATTCTACTTCCGCAACTTCTGAGATGAGCTTTGACGAGAGTGATTTATATAAAGCTTTTCTTTCTTTGAAGGAAGATTATAAAACCATGCGTCGTGAGCATAAACATGAACGTAGGACTACCCAAGCGTTAGAAACTAAGTTAGCTAGTGCACTAGAAACTATTTCTAGTCTTGAATCAAAATTAGCTAGCTCAGAAACAAACGTTTGTGAGCTAACCAAGAACCTAAATTCCTCTAAGCTAGGCCAAACTCAACTTATAAGTCACGAAAAGACTATAAGTGAGTTAGAAAGTAGATTAGACAATAATTACAAATGCTTAGTTAGGAGTTTAGAAGAAAGAGGTCGTCTTACTTGCCAGTTAGAAAACGCGCGTGAGAAAATCACTAATCTTGAATCTCAAGAAGTAAAATTAAAAGCTCAAATTAGTGAACTAACAAATAAATTAAACAATTGCGAACTCGAACGCAATAATTATCTGTCTGATTTGAGCAATTCGCGGAGTAGTTTTAAACTTTTATTTGAGGAACGCAGTAAATTGCACTCTAAAGTTCATCACTTAGAGGGCATCCTTGCGAAAAAGGGTCAAACAGACCAAAGTTCCTCTAAAGACTTAGCGTCCAATGGGGAAAATAGTTTACATTCTAATAAACCTATCTCTTGTTGGGAAATTCCGGAGGTTGCTAGTAAAATTGCAGAATTGAACGCAACTCTGGAATCGGAAAGAGTAGGTTTCCGAGCAGAAAAGCAAAAACTTCTAGAGGAGATTTCTAATCTCAAAAATTCCCCGCCCCTACCCGTCTTAAATGAACTCTCTATAGAAAATCTTCTTTTAAGCAGGATATGGGCACACAAACCGACGCTTTTGTTCCTAAAATTAAAAAGACTTTTACTAATAATTCTAAGTCAACTTTGACTGGCGCAGAAACGAAAAGTAAAAGCAATACATGTAAAAATGCTAAGGAACAAAAGAATATTAGGAAGGAGAAAGGAAAATCGACATTATTTTCCAAACCAAGGACGACATTGCTAAAGATTCTCCTTCTCCCGCTCCTACCAAAAAGGAAGTTCCTAAAGAAGAAGTTCCAAGCTCAAGCAGGCGAACTTCTCAAACTTCCAAAATCTCTCATTCTTTAAAGAATGATAGAGATGGAATTGCTTACACGCACAAAAATACTTATTATTCTAGTAAGCGAAATTCCATAAAAAATCATCATTATAGAGTGAATGATGTGAATTCTTGTAGGCAATACGACTCATCATCTGATGACGCATATAGTGCGATAAGTTCGTATTCATACTTGAAATACCCGGTCCAGATTAAGTCTGAAAGACACCTTCTGCGACTGGCTAGGGAGAAAATCTTCAGATCTTCTAAACCTAGACACACGTTCACCGGCGCTGAATTGTCATTTCCCTCTAAGGTTCACCAAACTTGGATTCCTAAATCAGAAATCAAATTAAATAGAACTTTAAAGGATGATTTAGGATGTATATCTGAACCAAATGTGCATAAATTGTTTTCTGCTAATATGGGAGGACCCATCCAAAAATGGGTACCAAAGTCCCGATAATGTTTTGCAGGAGCCCAATCACGTGTGGTAATTCGACGATGGTTGCTCCACACGCGTGATTGGTATGGGACGAGAGCAACCACAAAGCCCCGATCATGAGTAGTAATTAGAAGATGGCTGCTCCATACTCATGATCGGTACGAGACGAGGGCAACCACAACTTCCAGCATGCACGGTACTCGGGTTGCTCCACATGCATGACTGGTAAGAGACGCGAGCAACCGCATCCCTCATGTATGGCAATTTGACGTAGTGGTTCCACATACATGATAAAGGGAAACGACGTGAGCAACTACGACTATATGTGGTACATTCTATCTTTTGAACTGAATTGCATAATACCACATTCATACATACTTTTAAGATAGGTAAATTCTATATATGCATTTCATTGCAAATTTTGGCATGCATATCGAGCTGAAAATATTATATACCTACTTTGCAAATAATAGGGTACATTATAGCTATGCATGCTTCAAAAGGGCTTTTACTTTCAAATTCTTGCATGCATGCATACATGAGCCGAAACGCGAAATACCCTATTTTATAGGTACATTTTCATTATGCATACAATTTTAAGATTTTCGAGCTTAAATTTTCAAGTATGCATATAAGCTGAATCGCAAAAATACCTATTTTTCAAAATGGTACATTTCAAATATGCATTTTCAAAACTTTCAAATTTAAAATGCATATTACGCACGGAAATGATAGATACCATTTTTTCTCTAAATGAGCTTAATTTGAGGGGGAGCTACTATTTTATTTTTAAAAGAGAAGTAACCCTTAATCTCTAGAAGGGAGCAATAATTACATTATTGAGGGGGAGCGAACTTCAAATATGTGAATTTAGGGAAAGAGATTCACAGATTTTTTGAACTTATCACGCATCTTTTGAGGGGGAGCAACCTTATTTTTAGAAGCATGTTTTGAGGGGGAGAAATAATATATATATATATATTATATCCATATAATATATAATATACTAATATACATATTACTAATAACGATTAATAATATATTAAAAAAAAGGAGGGCCATCAAAATTAAAAATACAAGGCCATAAAAAAAAAAAAAAAAAAAAAAAAAAGATATTTTCTCTTCATCATCAAGCTTCGTGGAGTTACCTCCGACCTCCGAAGATGGACTTCAAAAGAAGAATCTCGAGCCTACAACGGTCAACTCTTTTCAAAGGCGACGGTGGCAACAAATGTTAAACTCGGTGCGCGCTTCAATCGACCTACTCCGGATTGCTGACATACAAAGCAGCACTCACTACTTCCTACCGGATGCAAGGACTTCGTTCCCATGATTCAGTCAAACCCAACTGAATCTAACCCCGGAACATCACCGAGAGACAGTCAAATTATGAAAAAATAGCCACATCTACTGGAACCTTTTGAAAAGACCGACGCTACATAATTTCCTCAACTCACAAATTATTCGGACCAACCCCCATAGGTACAGGTGCTAATTTTATTAGCTCCCGGGTAGAAGTCGCCGCAATAGGTCCAACGGCGCGTGCACAACCGAGCCTTACCCACTCGTCTGTCTCACAAAAGACAGGTGTTTCAGAAATCACGGGGAACCACGTCTACTATCACCGCTTCACTCGGAAGTGGGAGATATTGAATTATGTGGTACTCAGCCCCACCACCACACTTCCTTGCGCACTCGAGTCTAGTGTGTCCTCACTTTCCATATATTTTTATATTTTCTAGGACACATACACTTTTAAACACCTGATCTTTGTGATCAAGTTAGAACTTCCGTAGACATGTCTTGCTTCGACATGATTCGAGGATCGGAAGGAAGTCCTGCCGTTGCAACATCAAAGCAACAACGGTTTCAGGCCATCGTCTACGAGCATAGCTCCTAGATCGATGTTAACGGGAAGTCTTCGTGACCCCGGTTTCTTACACGACGGATTGCCTTTGTGGCTCCGTCTGGTTATTACCATCACCGACCTGTCGTTTGTGTCCTCCTAATCTTCCTACACAAGCATGCCGATCTCATTAACACGAATCGCCATGAGGGGGAGAAGGGGACACGCAGAAACAACAGGTCGGACCACCCACCAATCTCCGCCGCGCTCACCACTCTGAAGTCGGGCTCCCCTGCACTTGAATGGAACATTCCAAAGGAGCCTAACACCCCACGCGTACCTTCTTCCGGAGCCAGACAAGCTTCCTTCGAGGCCGAACCAGACAACTTCCTTCGAAGAAGACGAATCCGGCGTCGAGAGAAGAAGATTGGAGAAGACTTGACGACTGCCTTAGTGGCTACGTCAGGTTATTACCTAACCTGAGTTCCTACCAACGCCATCCTCATGTCCCGACGACGTGATCCTCTTGCTGAAGACGATGCTTCATTTTGACCCATCGCATGACGATCTCCCCAACTTGATCTTCATGAGGGTGAGCAGTACTAAAGCAAAATGGGAGCAATACCACGATGAAAGTGCAAGATAGATCAGAAACGTTAAATCCTCAAGCGTCGTCAAAGAATCAAGCGAACACCACAGACTTCAAAGATCGAAGTTGCCGCCTCGTGTGCGTCTCTCCAAATCTCAAAGAGAACTTCCCAATTCCAACATAAGGTTGACCAAAAGTAGGGGGAGTTGCGCTACCATCGAAAGGAGAGATCGAACACAAAAAGTAGAGATCCGGCAAGCAACTTCAAACACCTTCCGGCATTTACGAGTTGAGCTTCAAAAGATTAAGAAGATCTGGTGCCGAGAAGAAAAGATCAAGACACGGTGAGCTTGAAGATCTCCAAAAGAAGAGGTCAAAAGACAAAGGAGGAAATTCCTTTAGGACTCAGGCAAACGCACTAAGCCCCGCAAAGATAATCCATGCCAAATTGAAGATTGAACACAAAGGGGAGATTGTTAGGATTATTTTATTGTGTTCAATTAATTAGAATTATCTTTGTGGTTTATTTAATAGATTTTATTTAAAGAAAGGCTTAGTGTAATTGGGCTTGTTAGGGGCCCAAGTATTATATACCAAAATGTGGTATAAATACCAAAACCCTAACACATAATAAATGTGAATTGTGTGAAACTCATCTAGAGAGAGAGAGAGCCACCCAACCTCTCAAGAACACACAACACCCCACGCGAGCTCGAATTCTTCCGACCTTCAAATCGTGGTAAGATCGTTTCAATCTTTGTTTAGTTGGATATCTAGGCCTTTCAGCTATTATCGAAAAAATTACTTCCTACGATTTTATATGAAGATAATGCTGCATGCATTGCCCAATTAAAGGAAGGATATATTAAGGGAGATAGAACAAAGTATATTTCACCAAAAATTTTCTTTACACATGATTTAGAGAAAAATGGCGATATTGATGTCCAACAAGTGCGATCAAGTGAAAATCTTGCAGATTTATTCACGAAAGCACTTCCCCCAATAATTTTCAAAAGATTGGTATATTCAATTGGAGTTCAAAAACTTTGAGATCTTAAATGATGTCATCATCAGGGGGAGTAAATACGCGTTGCACTCTTTTTCCCTTCACTGAGGTTTTTTCCATGTGGGTTTTCCAGTAAGGTTTTTAATGAGGCAACAATCGAAAGCGTATCTAAAAGAATCATGTACTCTTTTTCCTTTATTAGGTTTTTATCCCATTGGGTTTTTCCTAATAAGGTTTAACGAGGCATATTCTTTGAAAAAAAATCCAAGGGAGAGTATTATGAAATAAGTTAATTATGGATGGTTAAATAATTAAGATGTGGATGTTTTTGGATTATTGATGATTTGAAAGTATAATATTAAATGATGATAAGATGATAAGATGAGGTGTTTAATTGAAAAGTTTGTATTTTAGTGTGAGTTGTATAATTATAATTAATGTGTTTAGTTGTAATAGTGAATTATTAGTAGTATAAATAGGTGATTAGAGATCATTGTAAAATATACCAAGTATTGAAATACTTAATCTCTCTCTAATCTCTCTCTTTATTATTATAAGCTATATTATCATTATAATCTTAATATGAGTATAATTATAATAAAATAATCTTAATATAATATTAATCATGTTATAAAATATTTATTTTATAATATATAAATCTTTATTAATAATATATATGAATTATAATATATAATATATAATATGATAGGTTGAGAAAGAGAGAGAGAGTGGGATTACGTATATTATTTCTTTTGTGTGTGTTTTTTTTACAATGAAGGCTATAAGCCTATTTATAGGCTAAAATCTACCTAGTGCATTAATATAATTGGGCACACACTTCTATGGGCATCCACATAGATAATATATTTATAATACTCCCCCTTGGATGTCCATATGAAGAGTAACCTTCTGATTAGATGATATTGGCTGTCTTGTTAAAAACCTTAGTAGGAAAAATCCAGTGGGATAAAAACCTAATGAAGGAAAAGAGTGCAGCTCATCTTATCTCCCCCTGATGTAGACATCACTCCAGATCCCTAAGCCTTCGAAGTCCAATAAAATAAACAAGTTTCTCGAATATCCTTGGAGGGAGTGCTTTAGTGAGTAAATCTGCAAGGTTGTCACTTGAACGAACTTGTTGTACTTCAATATCTCCGGTTTTCTGAAGATCATGTGTATAGAAGAACTTTGGTGATATATGTTTAGTTCTATCACCTTTAATGTATCCTTCCTTTAACTAAGCGATACATGCCGCATTATCTTCATATAAGATTGTCGGGTGTAATTATTCTGATAATATCCCGCAAGTTTGTTGTATATGCATGATTATTGATCGCAACCAAACACATTCTCGGCTAACTGAGCGCCATGAAATAGCGGTTCCGCCATATGTAAATAGATAACCGGTTTGCGATCTAGCATTATGTGAATCAGATAAAAATCCAGCATCTGCATACCCATGTAAATCTGTCTTTGATTCATTTGAATAGAATAGAACAACCCCATATCAGTTGTTCCTTGAAGGTATCGAAAAATTCGTTTAACTCCATTCCAATGTCTACGAGTCGGTGAAGAACTATATCTTGCCAATAAATTTACAGCGAATACTATATCAGGTCGGGTATGACTCGTAAGATCTGTTAGTGCTCCGATAGCACTAAGATATGACACTTCAAGACCAAGTAATTCTTCATTATTCTCACAAGGTCTGAACGGATCTTTATTTACGTCTAAAGATCGAACGATCATTGGAGTATTTAATGGATGAGCTTTATCCATATAAAATCTTTTCAACACCTTTTTCGTATAAGTTTCTTGATGTAAAAACATCCCATTTTTCAAATATTCAACTTGCAGTCCAAGACAAAATTTTGTCTTTCCGAGATCTTTCATTTAAAATTCCTTTTTCAAACAATCAACAGCTTTTGATAACTCTACATGAGTTCCAATTATGTTGATATCATCAACATAAACTGCTATAATGACAAACTCGTTTTCACGTCTCTTCATGAATATGTAGGGACAAGTTTGATCATTATAATATCCCTCTTTCATCAAGTATTCACTTAGGCGATTATACCACATACGCCCAGATTGCTTTAATCCATACAACGATTTATTCAACTTAATTGAATACTCATTACGGGACCCTGAATTTTCAGGCAACTGAAATCCATCGGGAAGTCTCATATAAATGTCACTGTCAAGTGAGCCATATAAATAAGCAGTGACAACATCCATAAGATGCATATCGAGTCCCTCACGTACTGGCAGACTAATTATATAACGGAAAGTTGCCGCATCCACCACGGGAGAATACGTCTCCTCATAATCTATACCGGGTCTTTGTGAAAAACCTTGTGCAACGAGACGTGCTTTATATCTTACAATTTCACCCGTTTCATTTCTCTTTCGGATGAAAACCCATTTATATCCAACCGGCTTTACATTTTCTGGTATGCGGACTACAGGTCCGAAAACTTTTCGTTTCTCAAGTGATTTCAATTCAGCCTCGATTGCATCTTTCCATTTTGGCCAATCATTTCTTTGTCTATATTCTTTTATAGACGCTGGTTCGTGATCCTCATTCTCATTCATTTCATGTGGCGCTACATTAAATGAGAATTTATTGTCAACGTTGACTTTTTCTCGGTTCCATCTAATTCCATTTTGGGCATAGTTTATCGAGATCCCTTCATTATCATTATTTTCTGAACGTTCAGGTACGTGAGTTTCATTTTCATAATTATTTATGCCCGTGGACTCTTCTGGAATCGGTAAATTCTCGACTGGACCATTCTTATCATTTGCTCCTTTTCTTTTTCGAGGATTTTTATCTTTGGAACCCGATGGCCTACCACGCTTCAGTTGTGGTTTAGGCTCGATAATATTCTTTGTATGTTCTGCAGGAACATTGATTTTTACAGGAGCATTAACAACTGGTATATGTGACTTAGTCACTCTTTTAATGTCAGTAAAACTATCTGGCAGTTGATTAGCTAAACCTTGTAAATGAATTATCTTTTGAACTTCTAGTTCGCATTCTTTCGTTCGAGGATCATAATGATTTAATGATAATTCATTCCATCTTATATTTCCTTCCAGCTGTTTCTTTTCTCCCCCTAATATTGGAAAATTTGATTCTTCAAAATGACAGTCGGCAAATCTAGCCATAAATAAATCTCCAGTTAGAGGTTCTAAATATTTTATTATCGATGGAGATTCAAATCCGACATATATTCCTATCCTCCTTTGAGGTCCCATCTTAGTGCGTTGTGGTGGAGCGATTGGAACATATACCGCACAACCAAAAATTCTTAGATGGGAAATATCTGGTTCCTCACCATAAACCATTTGTATCGGGGAGATATCATTATAACTTGTTGGCCTGATGCGGATTAATGCCGCTGCATGTAATATAGCATGTCCCCAACAAGACGATGGAAGTTTCGACTTCATTAATAATGGTCTTGCAATTAATTGCAACCTTTTAATTAACGATCCTGCAAGACCGTTTTGCGTATGAACATGTGGCACGGGGTGCTCAACATCAATTTCAATAGACATGCAATAATCATTAAACGCCTTGGATGTGAATTCACCAGCATTATCAAGGCGTATTTTCTTTATGGGGTAATCTGGAAAATGTGCTCTTAATCGAATCAACTGAGCAAGTAATCTCGCAAAGGGCTACATTGCGTGTTGATAACAGACATACATGCGACCATCTAGTTGATGCATCAATCAATACCATAAAGTATCTAAATGGTCCACATGATGGATGTATCGGCCCACAAATATCACCTTGTATTCGCTCCAGAAATATTATAGATTCATTCTTTATTTTCACTGGTGATGGCCGAACAATTAACTTCCCTTTAGAGCAAGCGACACATGATAATTCATTAGGTTGAAGAATCCTCTTGTTCTTCATTAAATGTCCGCGTGAATTTTCAATTATTTTCCGCATCATGATTGTACCGGGATGGCCCAACCGGTCATGCCAAACAATAAATTTACTGTCATCGGTAAACTTCTGGTTTACGATAGCATATGATTCAGTCGTTCTAAGATATGTGTAATATAGCCCAGAATCAAAAGATGATAATATTTCCACAATCCGTTTACCATTTGAACTTATTTTTGTAATGTGTAAATATTCAATGTCTCATTTTTCTGCCGTCTCAACGTGATATCCACTAAGTCGAATAGCTTTAAAGCTTAATAAATTTCTTTGAGACTTAGGAGAATATAAAGCATTTTCAATTATCAGCCTTATCCCTCCGGGCAGTAAAACATTAGCTCTTCCGGAGCCTTCAATTATATTTGTACTACCCGATATAGTAATAACACTGGCCTTTTTCATATCAATCTGATCGAAATATTTCTCATTTTTCAAGATTGTATTAGTCGTTGAACAGTCTGCAAGACATAATTCTCAGTTGCATATGCCCGCATCCATCAGATAAATATCATTTATAAAGAAGCACATAATGTATATTATTGAAAAAGATATGATATTTTACAAACATGCATATAACTTAGAACAACGATACATAATAAAACACACAATATTAAAGCATAGCATAATAATACAAAATAGCATTATAATAGATTAATTTTCTTCGATCAGAAAATCTGCAGCTTCCAAATGAGTATTTTCATCATTGACACCAGAAGTAGAGGCGAGTTCACCCTGAACAAAGTTTGTTTCAATTTTCTTTCCTTTGCCCTTATGAGATTCTTGATATAACTCAACAAGATGTCTGGGCGTACGACAACTACGAGACCAATGGCCCGAACCGCCGCAACGATAACATTGCTCATCGTTATTCTTTTGTTCAGTGTGCCTCTTCTCATCTTTATTATCATAATATTTCCTCTTCTGGGGAAATTTTGATGACCGCCACGATAGTTCTGATAACCACCACGAAAATAGTGATAACCACCACCAGAATATCCACGGCCACGACCACGTTCTTGACCACGACCACGTTCACGGCCACGATATCCGCCACGACCACGTCCACGATCATTACCTCGACTATTGTCATTGTTGCCTTTGACTGCATTCGCTTCAGGGAGTGCAATAGAACCAGTTGGTCGGGATTCGTGGTTTTTCACCAGCAATTCATTATTTTGCTCAGCCAAAAGTAAACAAGAAATTAGATCTGAATACTTTTTAAAATTTCTCTCCCGATATTGTTGCTGTAATACCATATTCAATGGATTAAATGTGGTGAATGTTTTCTCCAACATATCATTATCAGTAATTGCCTCTCCACATAATTTCAACGTGGAAGTAATTCTATAAACAGCAGAATTATATTCGCTTACTGATGTAAAATCTTGCAGTCGCAAATTCAACCACTCATACTTTGCTTTGCGGAGAATGACAGTCGTCAGGTGGTTATATCGTTCTTTCAGATTTTTCCACAACTCTGTCGGATTCTTTTCCGTCAAGTATTCAACTTTCAGATTTTCATGAATATGATGACGGAGAAAAATCATGGCTTTCGCCTTTTCTTGTTCGGTTGTGGTTTTCGTGGAGTCAATGGTGCTACCCAAGCCTTTTGCTTTCAAATGGATTTCTGCATCTAGTGTCCAAGGTAAATAATTGCTGCCAGCGATATCGAGTGCAACAAACTCAAGGCTTGCCAAGTTCGACATAATACTATAATAAAAACATAAAAATTAGTTATTCAATAATAAACAGTGTTTTAAAAAGCGCCGAATAGCGCATCTTGTAGCGCGCTTTTGCGTATTTCCACCCCAAACGCGCTGTAGCGTAAATTATTTCGCGTTTTTCCTAAAAAGCTTACGCTTTATGTGACGTGGTACGCGATATTACTCATATATCGTGATTTTTACGCTTTTACGTAAAATACCCACGCTATTCGTACCATTTGATAATTTACTGAAAGTCTGGGGTGTAATACGTAAATAGCTCATTTAAAGCACAACTGCATCTAGGTTTCGTTATCCCTTTCAGTCCGATTTTGTTGGTCTGCTGCTTGGAGTCTTCTTAGTCTGCTAGCTTCCAATTTCATCTCACTCAGTAAGTTCAATTAGGTTGTTAGTTGTATTTGGCTTTATGCGTAGTTTCGTGATTTCATTGTATTTGCATTTTGATTCGTTGAGGTGCTGGGAAAATCAATTTGATACTGTTTATTTGTTTTTTCCTTTAATTGAATGGGTTTTCTGCTTGCTCTATAATTAGCTGATGGGCATTAGAAATCAATTTTATGTTTTTTTTTTCTTTCGATGCTGTTGCTCTTTTGGTTGCATTTGATTTTTATTTCAATGCTTTTGAACAGTTCACGCTTCTATTAATCTCAGCTTTTTTATTTGCAGTTTAAATGTCAACAAATAGCAAGAAGGATATCGGGTGGAAATATGGATTTAAAGTAGACGGGGAGAAAACTATTGAATGCAGATTTTGTCACCATAAATCTAATGGGGGCATTTCTCGTCTTAAAGAACATTTAGCTCAATCCCGCAAAGGTGTTGCACCTTGTGACAAAGTTCCAGATGATGTGAGAAGGGAAATTAGTGAGAGTCTACAAACTTATAAGACTCTCAAAAGCAAGAGGAATGAATTGCTCCGCGAGACCGGTGAGGGTCCAAGTGGCACTAGACTTTCTTCTACTGATGGGGACGGGGTTTCACAAGGAGGTAGCAATAGCCATTCTAAAGGCGTCGACACATTGGATAAGTTCGTTAGCTCTGAACCGAGGAAGACAACTCTTAATTCCACATACAAAAAGGAATTGAAAAAGGATATTGATCGCAGGGTGGCTCGTTTCATGTACTCGGCTGGACTTTCTTTCAATGTCGTCAACGATCCTCACTGGTTACCAATGGTTGAGGGCATTGCAGAGTATGGTAAAGGGTACAAACCTCCTTCTATGCATGAACTACGAACGAGGTTGCTTAAGTCCGAGGTTAGTGACATCAACATAATTTATGAAGAGCATAAAAAATTTTGAAAAACATATGGTTGTACTGTGATGTCCGATGGGTGGACGGATGGGAATAATAGAGCTTTGCTAAATTTTCTCATTAATAGTCCTTCTGGCACTTTCTTTCTGAAATCCGTTGACGTTTCCGACTCTATAAAAAATGGTGAATTGATTTTCAACTATCTTGATGATGTTGTAAATGAGGTAGGGGAGGAAAATGTTATCCAAATCATCACGGATAATGCTAGTAACTGTATAAAGGCTGGGAAGAAGTTGATGGCTAAACGAAAGGCTTTATGGTGGACACCTTGTGCGGCGCATTGCATTGATCTCATGTTGGAATCAATTGCCAAACTGAGTTTATTTTCAGATACAATTGAAAAGGCGAAAAGGGTTGTGAAGTTTATTTATGGTCATGGTAGTCTTCTATCTTTGATGAGGAAGCATACGAATGGGAAAGAACTTCTTCGTCCCGCGGTAACTCGCTTTGCCACGGCATTCTTATCTCTTCAAAGCATGTATAAGCAAAAAAGGCCACTTGAAATTATGTTTGCTTCTGAAGATTGGGTAAGTTCTCCTCAAGCCAAAAAAGTTGAAGGAAAGTTCGTTAAAAGAATTGTCGTCAATGATCCCAATTTTTGGCCGCACGTAGCATTTTGTGTTAAAAGTGTTGTGCCCCTTGTTAGTGTCTTGAGGGAGGTTGATTCTGAAGAGAGGCCAGCCATGGGATACATTTATGAGCTTATGAGAAGGGCAAAGGAGACGATTAAATTTAACTGTGGAGGAATACAAAAACAATACATGCCTATTTGAAAAAAAATAGATGAGAGATGGGCTCCACAACTTCACCATCCTCTACATGCAGCCGGATATTATTTGAATCCACAATTGCGTTATGAAGAATCGTTTTGCAATACCGTGGAAGTTAAAGACGGTTTGTATGCTTGTATGGACCGAATGTTGTCGCCCGATGATCGTCTTCTTGCCGATATCCAGCTCGACTTATATGACAAATCAGAAGGAGAATTTGGAAGTCCAATTGCAAAAAAATCAAGAATGGTGAGATCACCAGGTATGATGTTTGCATGTTAGACTGTTTTTTTTCATACATTGCTTTCAACTCTATGTAATTCTGAATGTTGTTTATCTTTTTATAGCAAAATGGTGGGAACGATTTGGAAGCAAAACACCCGAGCTTATGAGATTTGCTATACGAGTTCTTAGTCTTACTTGTAGCGCTTCGGGATGCGAAAGAAATTGGAGCACGTTTGAGTCGGTAATTATTTTTTTCTATCGGGATGCGAAAGAAAGAGATGCTATTTATTTTTTCTTTGATTTCATGTCATTGGACAAAAAGTTTGTTTAACAATAAATTGCTTTGGTTATTCTTAGATACATACAAAGAAGAGGAATAGGCTTGAGCATTCAAGATTGAATGCTTTGGTCTTTGTGAAATATAACTACAGATTACGGGAGAGAAGTATTAGACGGAGAGACAAAATGGATCCAATTATAGTTGATGAAATTGCATCCGATGATGAATGGATAGGAGAGCTAGAAGATCAATCCCTCCCTAACAATACCAATTGGCTTATTGATGATGACTTGTTCGAAGGGGATCCTATTGTGAGTTTGCCACCAAGCCACTTTGATAGCCTTTTGGATTCCGATAAGCGAGTCGAGATTGATGTTGAAAATGAAGATCAAGAGCCCTCTCCCCTTCTAAAAAAGAAAAGATTCGGTGAAAGCTCAAGTAAGTACGTGACTTTTATTCAGTAAATATAATCTCCTACTAATTTTTAAATCTACAGGTGCAAACAAGGATCCAGCCAACATTCATGATGATGTCGAGATGCTAGAATTTGGTGAAATTGCTCCAAGGATCTTTGATAGCGGAAATCCTCCAAACTTTGATAGTATCGACGATGATAGTCAAATTCAATTGGATGACACCGATTACTTTTAGACTTGATTCTATGTTTCGAATATTATGACTTTGAATTGTTTGTATCAATTAATATTCGAATGTTTTTCTAGACTTAAAAGCCTACGTGATTGGAGACCATTTTGAATTATGTTTGTTTGATTGTGTGGTTGTATATATATATATATATATATATATATATATATATATATATATATATTTTTCATTATAAATGGTTTTCTCGAAATACTCACGCAATACGCTACGCTATTTACGCTACGCTACGTCGGAACTAAAACGCGACACTCTGCGCGATGCGCGTTTTAAAACATTGATAATAAATCATCATTGATATTTAAATAATAATATTTAGGCGGTAAACCGACCCAAGTTAAATATAATAGTTGGGCGATAGTTCGACCCAAGTTAAATATAATAATTGGGCGATAGTCCGACCCAAATATTTAAAAAAAAAAATCAACATGCCGCCACTGGAAATCGAAATCTGGACCTCTCATCATTCGCAATGACGATATTCCGCGAAACCACTCGGCTAACGGCACTTAGTTATATATTTATTATATATTATAAATTTAAACAAAATTAATATATATTTATTATAAAATAAAATTATTATACCTTCACTATACCGTAGAGATTTTTTGGCGGAGGTTGATGTCGACGACGGAGAGCGATCGTGCTGATAACGTGTTATAAAATATTTATTTTATAATATATAAATCTTTATTAATAATATATATGAATTATAATATATAATATATAATATGATAGGTTGAGAAAGAGAGAGAAAGAGAGAGAGAGAGTGGGATCACGTATGTTATTTCTTTTGTGTGTGTTTTTTTTACAATGAAGGCTATAAGCGTATTTATGGGCTAAAATCTACCTAGTGCATTAATATCATTGGGCACACACTTCTATGGGCATCCACATAGATAATATATTTATGCATTGTTTGGTTTATGTGTTTAGATATTTTAAAGGTTGGTTTAAAGGATATTGAGGTGTTTGGTTCATAGGTTTATATAAAGTATGAGTTTACATTTACCAAGTTTAAACCCATGTATGAGGGTTTAAATAAACCCACCTCTCAGATGGGTTTATTTAAACATGTTAACCAAACACACATTTTATTTTATACCCACTAATTAGTTTTATATAAACCTTACTAATTTAAACCCTCCTAAATATAAACTCACGTGCCAAACGAGCCCTTATAATAAATCACAATTAATATTTTTATAACATAAATATAGATACGAATTATATATATATATTATATTTTCAACTACCCCATTTTTTTTTTTTATATATCCCCACGTAACTACTCTCCATTGTTTGTCGCCACAATCTTAATAAATACAAGGTTTGGAATTCGGATAGTAGTATGATTTGTTTGTTACCACAAAACAAGACATTTAATATTTGCGATTAAAGGGCAAAAATACACCATAACACACAAATCTAATTATTTAATTATTTAAACATGTATATAGAATAGAATAGAGCAAAAGTTAGTAATAACATAGTTAAACAAACAATAAAAAGGGAAGATCACACTAAACAAAAGAAAACATTCAAAGTACAATCCAATCCAAAGTACACTTAAAACACAAACTCCCACGTTTTTATGTTAATATTTCCACCAACTAAACTAAACCTACATAATCGAGCAGCTGCTAGTGTTCTCATCGCTGAACATGTGAGTAGGAGACTGAAGACTATTACCACCGCCGCCGCCGCCATATCCTCCGGTGTTGTTGTAGTAACTGTAAGGAACCGCACCGTAGCTGTGGTAATAACCAGTAGTAGGAGGGACGAAAGGCGACCGATTGTACATCATCTGAGGCTGCTGCTGCTGCGCCGCCCTGAAGTTGTTCATCATCATGGGATGATTGTTCTGCTGAAAACCATTAACATTCATCATCATCATCGCCGGAGGGTTCTGCTGCTGATGGCCGCCTGTTGCCATTTGGAATCCACCGTTTAAGCCGGCTCGACTCATCATGCCGCTGATGTCGTTATTACCAGCAGCACCGCCCATGACCTTAGCAGCTGCCTCGCGTCCGAGGTTGTGGTTGAAGTTAGCGCCGGAGAACTGAGGGTTGCTGCTCATCTTGAGAGCTGCTAGAGCCCTCTGATCGAACCCACCTTGAGGATGATTCGCTTTCATGCTTTGATTAGGGCCGACTCCTAATTTCTTAACATGGTTGTTATTACCTTTCTTGTTGTTGTTCGCCTTGGTAGAACCTTTGTTAGCTGCTCCACCTTGTTGTTGTTTGAGCATAGCGAGCTCATTGAACTTCTGTCTCAGAAGCTTCATATCTTCTTCTTCATCAACAAAGTCTTCTTCTTCATCGTCGAGACAGCAGCCATCTTCAGACAAGAATGGGAGCTTGTGCTTAGTTGGCTTATGGCCCTTGTTCTTGTCTTCTTTGACCTTTGGCTTGTGGCTCTGACCGCCATTCTGAGGCCAGAGCTCAGCATACTTACCAGCCTTGAATAGCTTCTTGATGAGCGTAGAAGAGTCAACACTGCCTGAAACAGTGACCCTTTGCTGTTCTGAGTCTATTTTCACTTGGTAAACTCCTACAGTAGTTAGTACATTTCATCAATGAACAACACAATGTAATAAATACACCAAGAAATAACCATTTCTAAGCTTTTAACTCAGTAAAACATCAGATAGAGAGAGAGAGAGAGAGGTGAAAAACTAAGACCTTCAATTCTCTGAAGAAGCTTCTTCACTTTCTGCTCACAGCCTTCACAATGTATGTTCACTCTGAGAACACAGTTCTGTAGCAAGACAAGAAAATAAGAAAGAGAGAAAAAAAAAGGCGCAATCTTTATCAAGAAGAAGACGCCAGAACAGCTTCTCAGCTCACAGCTCATCAGACAGGCACAATAACATGGAAGGAAAAGAAACTAATCATTACATAAAAATAATACCTGAATCTTGAGGAGTTTAAAGTCTTCGCCTTTACCCATATCTTAGAAAGGTGTTTAATGTGAAGTACTACTACTGCAACTAAGGAAGGAGCTAAGTGTAATAGAGTGAGAGTTGTGGAGAAGGAAGCCCAGCTGTGGCATGTGTTGCTTTTCAATGAACAAGACAAACAAAACACTTCTCTCTTTTTTATTACTTTCTGGCACTTTTGGTCACTCTCCTCTCTCTCTCTCAAGCGAGTGCACAATTGGAGGGGTGGGTTCTTAAATGCATGCTAGACTCGATTTTTTTTTATTCGATTCTGAGATTCCATTCGAAAATTGAGATTCGAATTCGAAATATTAGAATATTAAATCCAAATAAGATTATTTTTTAAGATTCGAATAATTTTAGAATACGAATACAAATATCGCAATATTCGATTCTAATATTCGATTCAATTCGTAAAACAATAAATATAAATATTAATATTCAATATATAATTGAAATGTTATATATTATAATTCAATATATATATTTATTAAATAAAACATATTATAATTCAACATATATTAAAATATAAGATACTATAATTAAATATATATTTTAAATATAATATTATTTTCAATTATAATATTCGAATATTGGATTCGATATTCGAATGTAATTATCAAATCGAATTCAAATCGATTTTTAGCATTCGAATAGTATTCGTATTTGAGTTCGAATTCGAAATTAGATAATAGAATATGAATATAATATCATGATATTCGACTCGATTCGATTCGTTTCCACCTCTATTTCACAAGCTGTTGGGATAATTACAAAGGTAGTCATCAGAGTTTGGCACAATTATTGAAAAGCCTCTATCTTCATTCAAATGATTATTACCGAGACATGAATAAAATAAAATAATATCCACCTAATGTACTATTTTACTCACTGGTCAATCACTGCACAAACCTATATGCTATGCCTATCACCCTACACTAAACCCTATAAAAAAGTTCTTTTTCCTTCCTTTTTAATCCTAAGTTGCTTTATTTGCCGTTTAGTCCATCACGTTATCAGTTAACTCCATTCTGCCCCAAGAGAATAATACATCCCTATGTTAACGTGTAATTAAATATACTTTTTTTTTGCCACATAATTTATCCGACAAATTTCACTCTAAATTGAATCTGAAACTAATTATGAGACGAACTAACTAAATTCAATTTGAGTGACAATGCTGAGAAACTTTTTGATTTTCTTTTCACCCTTTTGGAATATATATATCCACATTTTGTGGGATGGATGGATGTCAAAGTTTAACTACTACCCACGTGATAATTTAGATTAAATTTATTATGAATGTAGGACCTTGATTTATATGAATATATATATATATTATATTTATGTGTTGTCTATGTCACGTAGCTACTATATCTACCACTCTTAAATGTACCTCAAAAAGGCACAACCACTCCAATAATTGGATTGACATTCTACACAGAAACCCTAATACTAATAGACTAATTTCACTGTGTTTTGTAGCTGTCTTAGCTTGGTATCATTTTTGGAGCATAAGAGAGCAAACAACTACGAGACAACTTTGCAATCTTTAGGGATATTTTGATGTGTTTGTCTCTCCTTCAATCAATTTAGCAAAGAAGAAGAATGGAAGTCTTACAAGAGGACAATTAAGGTAAATAGTATGAAATTCAATGAAGGCTTTCCTCATATCTTTTGTTTGTTCGTTTTTGTATTTTTGATTATCTTTTTCCTTTTTTTTTAGACTTAGGTTTTATTATTATTATTTCGAATAACTCGTATTATATAATATGGTTATGGATTATGATACCGCTAGCTAATAACAGCTTGAAAGAAAAATGGTGAAATTTGGATGAAACTATGGACATAAACAAGTCGAGCTCGAGCATAACTCGACTAATTTTCTATGTTCAAGCCCGAGCATGAAGATTAAGCTCGGGCTCGACCTTAAAGCTCAAAATTTTAAATTTAAAATAACAAAACGTAGAAAATTGAAATGATAATAAGAACTTCAGAGCTTTGACGAAGCTCGAGCTCGACAGTAATATGGGCTCCAATCCGTTAGGCGGGCTCAACCCATCTTTTATCCCTAGTGAATGTGCAAATATTGACCCACCACTACCAAGTAAAAAGAATGAAATATAAAAAAAATGAAAAAAAAAAATAAAACAAATGAGATAGTTGCCAATTGAATGAAAATAAATAAATTAAGCCAACTAACGTCCATTCTATTGAGCTTTAAAATGCCAAAAGCCCAATATCTATAGCCCAACCTGTCTAATAAAGCTCTTGGACACACATAAATAATAAAAAAACTCATAAATAATTATTTATTACCCCTCAAATAAATAAAAGGGAAATTCTGATTGGTAACCCTGTGTTTAAGATTTTTCCAGTTTGTGCCCAAAGTTATTTTCGATTCCGGTTGGTACCCCTGTGTTTAAGCCTTTTCCAGTTGGTGCCCAAATATTTTTAAATTCCGATTGGTAACCCTAAATTACGAAAAAACATAACCCCGCGATTTTAAAAGACTAAAAAATAATATCTTTAGGTATATGAACCGTTTTTTATGTTTTCTAGAATTCCGTTATCAACTAACATGCATATACCTAAAGTATCATTTTTTAGTCTTTTAAAATCGCGGGGTTATGTTTTTTCATAACTTAGGGTTACCAACCGGAATTTAAAAATACTTTGGGCACCAACTAGAAAAGGCTTAAATACAGGGGTACCAACCGGAATTGAAAAATACTTTGGGTACCAACTGGAAAAGGCTTAAACACAGAGGTACCAACCGGAATCGAAAATAACTTTGGGCACCAACTGAAAAAGCCTTAAACACAGGGTTACCAACCGGAATTTCCCTAAATAAAATTTCGATATACATATTTACATGATAAATATTACTTTTCACTTTAATTAATCATGACTGGTATGCTAGAACGTGATAATCTTTTTCCGTTATCTTGATAGACATTGATTAATTAATCATTTATATAGTCTCCCACATACAACAGGAAAAATGCAATTACTAAAATGATTGTTTATAGTTTGCTTATAGTGCGCCATTATTTATTTATTTATGACTACATACTATATATGTTACAATATTTACAGTGGCTGCGCAACCAATATAAACACAAATATATATATATATATATATATATATGATATTTTATTCAATCATGATTCAATTGTCAAAACTTACAAAGGAGCTTTATAGACCAATGCTTCTTTCTTTTAGAGAATGTTCCTCAATTATTTATATGGCCGTAGAACATTTATTTGTATGCTCCGATTAATTATTGTGTTTTTTGTCGGGATTTTTGTTTTGATTATTTTTATTTCCAGACAAATTGAAGTGAATACGAAATGTCAACTAACTAAAGATGCAATCATGTCCGTAAAGTGCGAAACTCTGTCACTTTGCAGTATTATTGATTATTAATGTAATATCTCTTAATTAAATTAGCAGCACTGCTTTTCCATTATTTTTTAAAATAAAAGTGAAATTTTTTTAAAACAAAACTGAAAATGCCCCTATCGTTAGATTTTTTTTTATTTTATATATATAAATTTTCTAATAAAATATTTAGCCGACTTATAATATACAAAAATTTAGACATTTTTAGCACATCCCCAACTCATAACTTGATAACAAATAAAGTTATTTTTAACATTCTCAATATATATAGAGAGATTAAATAACATATATATATATATATATATACACTATACTACACGACTACTAGCATAACAAATCCCTTATTACAACAACATTAAATACATTAAACATAGCTTGCTACATCTACAAAACCGCATCTTTTCTTTTTCGTTTTTTTTTTCTTCAAACAAAATCTTACCACTACTCATATATACTGGAGGATACCTATAATAATACTACCTAATATATATATATATATATAGATTATTAGTAACTATTAATCATAATTATTATTACATGATTGAGCAAGCATTAACATTCTCATCACTGAAGGCCGTAGCATACTTCTCAACGGTAGGGCTGGGATAGGCCTGAGCCACGTCCCTCACGTAGTTGGGAGGGGCCTTCTTATCATATGCTCCAGGGGCATAAGGGTAATATGTCAGGTTGTACTCAACGTACGGCCAAAGCTCAGCCTTCTTGCCAGTCCTCTCTATCCTCTTCAACACCTTCCTAGGTTCCACGAAGCCCTCAACGGTCACCTTGCTTTGCTTCCTACTCACATCCACCGACCTCGCACCTTCATATATATTATATAAATAAAATTATTTCCAATTCAAGAAAATAAATTGAAAAAAATATATATATAAATTTTGATTTGTTTTACCTTTCATGGATGAAACTGCATGCCTAACTCTTCTCTCGCATCCATCGCAGTCCATTTTCACTTTGACTTCAACCGTCTGCAATAATATATATATATATATATATATATTAATAAGAGAAATATATTAATAAGAGAAATAATAAATGGTATAATTATTGTATATTAAAAACCTGCATTGGCTTTCTCTTGCTCTTCCTAGTGCTTGAAACTGTGAACATGTCCGAGACATGATCGATCAAGCCCATGATTTCTTTTTCTTTTTCTTTTTCTTTTTTTCTTTTTTCAGATCTTTTTGATGTAATTACTTTTCTTAGATAGTATGTGTGCGTGTGTATGTGTGTGTGAGTTTGTTTGTATCTTGAATAGCTAGGGAGAGTTTTTGCAAATTTGTGTAATGATTTGATGCTATATATATAAGCTAAGCTCTATGGTAAGAACGAACTATAGAAGCAAGCTGTATTTTAGCTAAGAGGTGCATATAATATATATATATATAATTGTTATAATATATATGAATATGTAATAGGAAGAGAAAGTGACTTGTGTCGTCGTCATCGATTTCTTAATGATGCAAAGGGACAACTGTGTTCAAGTGGGCTTGCTTGCTTGCTTTGCCCTCTTCTCAAAATCAACACATTATTAAACAATTCGATCGTAGGTGAAAATTGAGCCGAGTTACTTAATTACTAGTCGTTACCATGCCGTTGAAATGGGTTTTTTTTTTTCTTGAAATTCAACACGTAGTTATATATATATATATATATATATATATAACTTCTTGGCCAAGAAAATTAATTTACGTGTTACAATATATTTTTAATCTTATTGCATACGTAACACGATGCAACCAATAATATGGTGGCACTTATAATGGTTTCCCATGCAAGAAACTTTGAAATTTATTAACTTCTCTACATATCGCATATACACCACAATCCACATAGTTTCCAACTATTATAAAATTATATTTCAATTTAAAAGCTCAAGAATTTAGAAATGCATTTTATTTTAAATTTATATATTTTATTTCCAACGCATCCCTAACCATCGTCTGTTTTCTTTCTTACCGAATTATAGACATAAATATGTTCTTTTATAGGTGGTCCTGAAAATTTATACACATGACCTATGTGCTTAAACTCTTGATACTATGTTAAATTATTACTTCAAATTTTAATTTTATATATTTTATTTAAAACATATTGAAAGATTACATGCGGTTAAATAAAATGTCTCATAATATTCTTTCGTTGATTATTATTGCCACGTCGTCTAAACTATATAAGATGATGCATATGCAATGATGACATTTTAGTTTTGTCACGTGGCAAGTAAATAAAAATATTCATCGATCTTAGTTAGAAGAAGAAAGTCCCACATCATTAAATTAATAATGATTCGCATTCGAATCAAAATTGCATCATTTAGTTGTGTCAGAGAATCATTGGAAGTATGTCTATGCTACATGTTCATATCTCGTAAGTATCATGCCTACGTGGCTTTGTTTTATTGTCATTTTTTGTATTTCGACTTTGTTATTTACCCTTGTAATAAAGAAACTTTATTTTCCATTTATGGTTTTATTTTTTTCTCACATTTCTTGCATAAAACCTCCATAAATTAATACTCGATAAATTAATAAACTCTATAAAATAATAAAATCTCTCAGTCCCGACTTGAGCCTTTGTAAAAAATCATCAAATTCGATAAGATAATAAGATAATAATTTTTTAAAAATCCCTTTAAAAATATTAGATCCCATTAAAACTCTCAATTAGTAATTCATAAAGTGTTACAATATAAATACATGGTAATTTACTAAAATATGAAATTATTGTTACTTGAGTTTTCTTAAAAATTAAATCTAATTGAATTTCATTCTGAACTTTTTTAGTTACAACCAAAAGTTTCGGTGTCGAGTTCTCTAGCTGCAACATATTCAAACCAGCGAAAATATTCACAAAAAAGCACACTAGTCATCCATGAATATAATCAATAAAATATATATGAATTCATTTATTTTCAATACATAATAAATTTGCTGAATTTAACAAATCTCTCTTTTAATTAATAAAATATTAATTTATCGATATATTAATATCTCTCTAAATTAATAAAATTTCATGGTCCCAATTAGTAATTTAAAGAGGTTTTACTGTATATCAATGATAGCTAAAACTGCAAACTGCATGTGGTTAAGATATCACTTTTTCAATAGTTGGATTATTCACTCGTCGTTGTTTTAATGAAATCTCTATTTAAAGTAAAGGCAAAGGGTAACCTTTAGGTTACTTTTTAGTTTACATGGAAATAATTCGTATAAATGATATATCCTAATTGTTTTTTTTTTTTTTCAAAATTAAAATAAGGGTTTTTTATAGGACGAAAATACCCTGTTGAATAACATAAGTCGAAAGCTTACCCCTTCTACTTGGCCTTCGCATTAAATTATGATGCGACCTTTTATTTTCTTGGAAAATTATAATTTCAATCTTGATATATAAAAATATCATTTTATTTTGATGGGACCTATCATTACTAGTCCAGCCACACAAGGGAGAAACACATAACGTCATGCATTGATGAAGCTATTCTCTCAACTGCATTGTTTAAATGCAAAGTGACGCAAGCCATTACATATATTTGTTTGGCTTTATGCTATTGGCCTGGCCTATAAATAGCCAGTGAGCATTCGTTGATCAAATACCCCAAGCAAGAAATCCAGTGTAGAGTGAGAAAGAGTTGAGAGGAAAAATACTTATCTGGGTGGATAAGGGTGAGAACGGGTTTAGTTTTACTGGGGTAGTTGGAATAGGTACAAATACATTATCCGGGTGGTAAGGAGTCTCGGGTTTGGGTTAAACACGAGCGTCAATTTGTACGGTGTAATATTCTCAACATAGTAAAATTATTGTCTCTCCGTGGAGGTAGGCGGTATTGGCCGAACCACGTAAAAATCTCGTGTTCTCTCTCGATGTCATTTCAGCTTACGTACTATCCCGATAAATTGTCGCAGGGTCCAAATACAATCCACCGCCGGGCCCGAAATATTTTTTAACGACCTCCCCAACAAGTGGTATCAGGGCCTAGCCTTTCTGATATTCTGAGTATGCTCTGTGGTTGCAGCTGTGTCTGATCTTCCACATCAGAAAAGATATCAAAAAGGTTTATCGTTACGGGGGAGCCAGTGTCGGGCGGAGCTTGTGCGGCGAAGGAATTTTTTGGCGAGTAGTGGCAATAGTACTGTGTAAGTGGGTTCTGTCTAGGTGATTGGTGTATAAGTGGGACCGTTGTGACCCCACCAGCTCTATCTGGGAACTCACTTAGAAGGGTAATTCTGTCTAGTAGGCAGGTCGCTAGCCTTTACTGGGAATTATCTGATCAGTACTATTTGGGCCGGAGCTGTTGAATCTCTGCAAGGATAATGGCGACGGATAACAACATCAAAGTGCGACAATTTGATGGTACGGGAAGTTTTACTCTTTGGCAAAGGAGAGTGAAGGATGTGCTCGTTCACCGAGGCTTGGCTAAAGCTTTGAAGGGAGACGAGGGGAAGCCGGAGAAATGACGAAAGAAGACTGGGAGGATTTGGGGTCGAGATGTGTCAGCACAATCCGTCTGTACATTGCGGATAACATTTTGAATAATGTTGTTAATGAAGATTCTGCACCAAATTTGTGGAAGAAGTTGGAGGACTTGCACCTCGGGAAAAGCTTAACCACAAAGTTAGATATGAAGCGGGAATTGTATCGGCTGAAGATGGAGGAAGGTGGGAATCTCATGGATCATGTTAGCGTGTTCAACAGACTTGTGGATCAACTTGCAAAAGTTGATGTTGAGATAGAGGAAGAAGATAAGGCCCTTTTACTTCTTACCTCGCTTCCTGATTCTTATGATAATTTGGTCACCACCATTCTGTACGGGAAGAAGACAATGACGTTGGTGGAGGTGCAGTCAACTCTTTTATCGCATGAAAAGAGAAGACGATCAAATTATGGAGATAGCCAAAATTCGGCGTTGGCTATACATGGAGAGAATCGTAAAGGAAGGATGCACGCCAGGAGATTTGGGGACAGCAGCAGGTCCAAATTCAAGGGTGGCGGGAAGGGCATTGTGTGCTACAAGTGTGGTGAGCCGGGACACATCAAGAGGAACTGTCCGACTTGGAGGAAGGACAGGAGCGGCGAGGAAAATTCCACAACGATGATAGCACAGGATACGGATGATCTTGGAGACGTTCTCACAGTCTCTAATGATGACGCTCGTTCTCAGGATGAATGGATATTGGATTCGGGGTCGAAGTACCATGTTTGCTCCGATCGAAAATATTTTGATACGTTCCGGAGAATACGAATGAGTTCGGTGTCCATGGCTGATGGATATCGTTGTAGTGTTCGGGGTGTTGGAACGGTGAAAATCAAAATGGTTGACGGAGCAGTGCGCACTTTGGGTGGTGTGATCTTTGTCCCAAAGTTGCGTAGGAATTTAATATCATTGAGCCAGTTAGATTCCAAGGGCTATAGGAGTTTCATAGCAGGGGGAGTCTGTAAAATCACACGTGGCGGAAAGGTCCTACTGACGGGAGACGAGCGTGGAGGTTTGTATCGTCTGGACATGGGTATGGTATATAATACTCTGACTTCGATGGGTTCACGTAAATCGCGCGCGCGTGGCGGAAAGGCAGACGATGGTGAGAAGGAAAGTCCTGCTGGAGAAAGGGTTGCATCGAAGTCCCTCTTCAGAATCGACGTGTAGAGAAGGTTCGGCAGCTGCACATAGGATTGGTCGTTAAGTGAATCAAGTGGGTAGGATCGGAATTATTGATTCGGATATGTGTAGCTGGTACAAGGAAGGCCAATGGACGTTTGTGGTATTTACAAATGGGTTACTCTCAGGTTCAGACTTGCTGGAATGAGCGCTTGGTGAAGACGGTGTTGAATGTGGCTGGAGGGGGAGAATTGATGGGACCTATCATTACTAGTCCAGCCACACAAGGGAGAAACACATAACGTGATGCATTGATGAAGCTATTCTCTCAACTGCATTGTTTAAATGCAAAGTGACGCAAGCCATTACATATATTTGTTTGACTTTATGCTATTGGCTTGGCCTATAAATAACCAGTGAGCATTCGTTGATCAAATACCCCAAGCAAGAAATCCAGTGTAGAGTGAGAAAGAGTTGAGAGGAAAAATACTTATCCGGGTGGATAAGGGTGAGAACGGATTTAGTTTTACTGGGGTAGTTGGGAATAGGTACAAATACATTACCCGGATGGGTAAGGGGTCTCGGGTTTGGGTTAAACACGAGCGTCAATTTGGGCTTTTATCAGATTTGGGCCAAGCCCATTGGGCTTCGAGGCTTAACCACGCAACCCTAGTTGCGACCGAGCCGGCACCGCCCACGGCCAGGCCTGTGTGCCGCGCGCCTGCGCGCGCGGCCAGGCCAGCCCGCGCGCTGCGCGTGCGACCTGCCCTTTGCGCCGCTCAACTTATTTATACTAGGGTGTAGTGGCCGAAAATAGTAAGTTGGGTGGAGAAAAAATCTCACCCACTTATTCATACCAAGTCTCTTTGCTTACTTGGTTTTTCTCTTTTGAATTTAAATTCAAAATTCAAATTCAAATTCAAATTAATATTAAAATAAATTAATATTTAATTCTATATTTAGTATATTTAAATATAATATCCAATATATATATTTAATTAATTTTCGAAATTTTTATCAAATAAAAAATCGATTATTATATATATCTAATATATATATTTTATTTAATTCTAAATTAAATATTATTATTTTTCTAAAACAATAATAAAGATTTAACTCATATTTAAATCATATACTAAATATTAAATATCCAATATAATATTTCCAAAATATTTCGTGAGGTGAAAAGACCATTTTGCCCCTCACGCGATTTTACTACGTTTTCGGCCATTTAGGGTTTTGGCCAAGCCCCAAACCCTAATCTCTCAATCCAGGCCCCAGCCTGCTCTATTCTCATATAGACGTTGTGTCGGTTGCCCTTTTTAAGCCCGACTCTCTTGGTTCGTCTCAACCGGCTCTGGGAGGAATCCAGGAGTTCGGTATTCACCTAGCCAGCCCCGTGGTACCGAACCGATCCCGAGTTGAGTACGAATAGGAATTATTCACGAACCGACTATAGATTATCTACTACGTATAAACCCTTTACGTTTGTCCCGGTCGAGTGAAAGTCACGCGTAGTCGAACTTACAGGACTCGACGCTATGATGTTCGTGTCGGTGACATTTACCAAAACTGCCATCCACGACACTCGTGAGTCAGTTATATGCTCTGGCCAGAGGCTTAGGTAAATTCCCGCACATCGAAAACTGCATAGGACGTTAACCTTGAATTTAATCAAGGCCGTAAATCCCGCTCAGCGGTATAACCGGCAATCAGTCGAAAAGTCAAGACCGCATTTCGCCGTTGACCCTTGCTTCATGCAATCTGGGCCTAGCAAACTAGTGACAAATCAAGACCTTAAGACCAACCCCGGGTTAAACCCTTTCGGTCTAAGGTTCACGTAGACTACTATAGTCAATCGATTGATCAGCGACTTTACCAGCGTGTGATCGTTCGATTACGAGTCAGTGTCCAAATACAGAAAAAGAGTCCCCTGATTCGTCTTGTATCAATGTCACGAGCTCCCACTTCCCAAGTGAATGGTTGGCACAACCACTTTGGACCCGTCGACAAACAAGTCGTACTCGTCAATCCAGTCACCCTACTGGAGACTAAGACTCTTGGACTTAATTTAATATTACAGTATGTCAGCTTACTGGTGCCCCCTCTCTGTCCCCACAGAATCAGTAACTGAACTGTAAATATTGGGGTTTTATTAATTCGTCTTATTACCCGACTGCAAGGTTAATTTATTTAGACGAAATAATAATCTGCCTTTGTATTGTTTGTCATGCTAATTTCGACAATAAACAAACAATAATAATTTCATTATCAAATAATTCAATTACAAATGTTAAACACATCAAAATTACACTAATGCCCTCGTACTATCTAATCCTCGTACGGCATCTAGGGCATAAACCTCAACAATCTCCCACTTGCACTAATGCCACACGCTATAGTATCTCAACCCCATTTATCGAGGTGACGATTTAACACTGCCTGAGACAGTGGCTTCGTGAACGGGTCCGCCACATTTTCTGCTGAGGCGATCTTCTGCACGGCTATAGAGCCATTCTCAACGAACCCACGTAACACGTGGTATTTTCTCTCTATGTGCTTGGACTTACTGTGAGCACGGGGTTCCTTAGCTTGTGCGATCGCTCCGCTATTGTCGCACCACAATGGTAACGGGCGATCCACTATGCTTGGTACCACCTGCAGTTCTTCTAAGAACTTGCGTATCCAAACACCCTCCTTGGCAGCTGCTGAAGCCGCTATATACTCCGCCTCAGTGGTGGAATCAGCAGTCGTGCTTTGCTTGGAACTCTTCCAAGTTACTGTGCCACCATTGAGCGTATATACAAAACCCGAAGTAGACTTTCGGTCATCCACATCTAATTGGAAGTCCGAATCCATATAACCATCTACCTCTAATTCTCCTGGGCCGTAAATCAGTATCAAGTCCTTAGTCCGTCTAAGGTACTTCAGGACTGTATTTACCGCCGCCCAATGTTCCTTACCAGGGTTGGCCTGAAACCTACTCACTACGCTCACAGCGTACGCTATGTCTGGTCGCGTGCAAAGCATCGCGTACATCAGGCTACCCACAGCTGAAGCATAGGGGACTCCAATCATCTCTTGTCTTTGTACCTCGTTGCGAGGAGACATAGCCTTTGAGAGATGAATCCCATGCCTCATAGGTAGGAACCCTTTCTTAGAGTCGTCCATCTTAAACCTTTTAAGGACTTTATCTAAGTAAAGGGCCTGAGATAAGCCAATTGACCGTTTCGCCCTATCTCTAAATAGGCGTATTCCTAGAATATAGGTCGCTTCTCCCAGGTCTTTCATAGAGAATTCGGTCGAAAGCCAAGCTTTGACCTCTGAAAGCATCCCAATGTCGTTTCCTATCAAAAGGATATCATCTACGTACAATACTAGAAACGACACCTTGCTCCCACTGGCCTTCTTGTAAACCACGGCTCATCTTCGTTCTTTATGAATCCGTAGTTCTTAACTACTTCATCGAATCGAAGATTCCAACTCCTTGAAGCTTGTTTCAGTCCATAAATGGACCGATTCAGCTTGCATACCTTCTGAGCATCTGCATCTGACGCAAAACCTTTGGGTTGTTCCATATAGATCTCCTCCTGGAGGAATCCATTCAGGAACGCGGTCTTTACGTCCATCTGCCAGATCTCGTAGTCATAGTATGCTGCTATCGCAAGCATAATGCGAATGGACTTAATCATCGCGACTGGTGAAAAGGTCTCCTCATAGTCAATACCCTCTTTTTGACTATACCCTTTCGCTACAAGCCTAGCTTTGTACGTTTCCACCTGTCCGTCAGATCCAATCTTCTTCTTGTAGATCCATTTGTTCCCGATCGGTCTGAAACCATTGGGTAGGTCTACAAGTGTCCAAACCTGGTTTGAATACATAGAGTCCATTTCGGCTGCATAGCCTCAAGCCACTTGAGGGAGTCTGTACCGGTAATTGCCTGGTCGTAGGTGACGGGATCGTCCCCGACGCATCCCTCAATCGCAGCATCCTCATGCTCGACGTATACCATACCATATCTCTCAGGCATTTGAGTTATCCTACTAGACCTGCGCAATTGCGGCTGAGCCGGGTTTTCTGGAACGTCGTCTAACGACTCTGTAGCAACTGGAGTTGATTCGTCGCTTAACTCACCAAGAGTTATTTCACGTCCTTTACCGCCTTCGTTAATGAACTCTTCTTCCATGAAGGTTGCGCGTAAAGCGACAAACACCCTGTGTTCGTCTGGAACGTAAAAGTAGTACCCCATTGAGTCCTCGGGGTATCCGACGAATCTGACCATAATCGACCTTGATTCTAACTTGTCTGCCTGTAACTTTTTCACAAAGGCGGGGCAACCCCAAATCCTGGTGTGATTCAGGCTTGCCTTACGATTATGCCAAGCTTCGTAAGGGATCCTGTCGGCAGAACGGGCAGGTATCCTGTTAAGGATATAGGCTGCTGTCTCTAAAGCATAACCCCATAACGAAATGGGGAGATCTGTGTAACTCATCATCGACCGAACCATATCCAAAAGTGTTCGGTTTCTTCGCTCGGCTACGCCATTTAATTGTGGCGTACCGGGAGGTGAGAACTGTATAACGATGCCATTTTCTCTGAGTAATGCATCGAACTCAAGGCTCATGTACTCGCCGCCTCGATCTGATCGAACGGCTTTAATGACCTTGCCAGTTTGCTTCTCCACTAACGCCTTATACTCTTTGAACATTTCAAGAGCTTCGGACTTTTGTCTCATCAAATAGACAGTCCCGTAGCGGGACTGATCGTCCGTAAACGTAATGAAGTAGCGGCAATTACCTCGGGCCGTCACCCTGAACGGTCCACATACATCAGTGTGGATCAAACCCAACACTTCTGCGGCCCTAGTAAAAGTCCCTGTGAAGGGTGATTTGGTCATTTTGCCTAGGATGCAAGACTGACAAGTTGGGATCAGGCCTGACTTAGCTATGCGAATCAGGCCGTCCTTTTCCATCTTGTCAATCTTTGCTTCACCAGCGTGACCTAGTCGAAGGTGCCAGATGTATCGTTCGTTCGACCCCGTCGACGAGTTGGTTATTGCATTTACAGTTTCCACCTTATCTCTTAGGTTGACGTAATATAAACCATTTATTAACGTCGCATTTCCAACGTTTTCATCTCTAAAATAAATATGGCAAACATCATCAATAAATCGAAACTCATAACCAAGTCTGCTCAAAACAGGAATCGAAACAATGTTTTTAAGGCCCTTGGGCAAAACCAAAACATCAGAAAGTTCTAAAGAATGCAAAGATGATAAAAGCAAAGTCTTCGATCTCACGTGCGTTGCTGCAACACTATGTCCGCTGCCGACGTTGATCGAGACCTCACCAGCTCGAAGCTTCCTACTTCGTTCCAGACCCTGGTTCAAAACACAAATGTGGGAGCTAGCCCCTGAGTCAACTATCCATGAAGTAGAATACACAGAACAATTAGCTTCGAAAACTAATTGCTTACCTGAAGCGTCAGAAGACGCCTTCAGCTTAGGACAGTCGCGCTTCCAGTGACCCAGCTGCTGACAATGGAGGCACTTGTCAGTAGGGGTGGGCATTCGGGGTCGGGTTTCGGGTACCTGACCCAACCCGATCGGGTCAGGAAACGGGTTAAAATCGGGTATCGGGTTTTAAACCCGATACCCGATTGTGTATGTCGGGTCGGGTTTCGGGTAGCATTATGCTACCCGATAAACCCGATCGGGTACCCGAAGTTTTTTTTTAAAAAAAATAATCAATATATTGTTATAAATACTTACGCATATATAACCTGTATAATTAAGACAGTTGGCTTAGTGGTTAGGTCGTCTTCAATTTACAGTGTAGACCTGGGTTCGATTTCCCTTTCCAGCAATTTTCATCCAATTTTTAGATAGTGGGCTCTCTTATTGGGCTGCCCAGTGGGTTGGGTTGGGCTAAGGTTGGATAGAAATTAAAAAAAAAATTCACGCAAAACTTAAAAAAAAATTGGAAAAAAAATAATAAAAAAAATAAGAAACCCGAACCCGCAAGTCGGGTACCCGACTTTGATAGGGTCGGGATCGGGTTTTAATCTAAAACCCGCAGTTATCGGGTACCCGACCCGAAATACCCGAACCCGCAAAAACCCGACCCGATCCCACCCCTACTTGTCAGTGGGCTTCGCGCCCGACTTCACAGCCTTCTTTGATTTCGCCTTCTTGGCGATTCTACCCTTTGGCCCGCTGTGCTTGCTCGGCTTCTTCTTCGACCCCTCGGACCGAGTAGTCGCAACAAGCGCCACCTCCTTGCCCTTACCCTTATCGCTGCGATACTGAGTACTGGCTGCAACCAACTGATTGATCAGGTCAGGTATCGAATACTCCCGATTGTTCAGGTTGCAGTTCACCACGAACTGGTGGAAGGACGGTGGGAGGGACTGTAGTATGACGTCAATCTTTACCTCGTGAGGTAAACCAAATGCCAGCGCATCCAATCGCTCCATATGCTCATTCAGCTTAAGTAAATGAGCATGGACATCACTACCCTCTGCGAGCTTGGTGTTGAAGAGAGTATGCGTGATGGCGTAGCGAGCACTCCTAGACGACTCACCATAAAGCCCAGCTAAATGCACCTGTATCTCTTTAACACTCATGAACTCATGCTGACGCTGCAGCTCTGGGCTCATAGCCGATAGCATGTAGGAGTGGACCTTTCCAGCATCCTCAACCCACTTATCGTGGAACTGCAGGTCTTGCTCTGTCGAATCAGCATTGGGAGTCAAAGGCTCCTCGATGTCCAAGACATACTCCAATTTTTCCAATCTGAGGACGATCCTCAGATTTCTTAGCCAATCAACATAGTTTGGTCCCACCAAACAATGTTTTCCCAAAAGTACGGATAATGGGTTTGTCATCGTATAAATAGAGAAAAATAAACTGCAGAAAGAAAAACAGATAGTTAGGATTTGAAGTGTTTAATCAGACTAAAATAGGACTTTAATTTTTCGTCTGACTCCCACTATTTTTCTCGAAATCCTGTCTCCCGTTAGAAATTTCGGAAACCTCGTTGAGTAGTTTCATAGTGGCGTTGATTTACCCGCACTGAATCAAACTAGCCTCAACTTAACAGTTTATTGGTATATTTGATCAGCCAGGTTCATGTCCCACACGATTCTATCATATAGAAGTTTCAACGAATTTGTCTCAGTCAGGGTCCCTCGGCCTGTAACTCAGACGTCTTGGGAATGACTGTACAAGTGCTGCCTATCAACGTCCTGCTAACCTTCCACTTTTGAGTGAACTTCGCCTTCGTAGGATAACACTTTGCAGGAGGACGAAGAGTGGTTGGCTAGCGGCATTATCAAAGAATGCATCCAAATACGTTCACGTCAAAGGCGAGGGTTTTAGCGCCGTAACTCGGTCAACCGAAACCGTACCCCTAAGTCGTAACGTTTTGGACTTGATAGAAGACAGGAGCCCCGCCCTTTACTCACTTGATATTTTAAAGTCTAACTTCGGGAGAATCCTCACAGATAAGAACGAGCACATTATGCACGATATCACGTTCGAAACCAACACGCACATAATAGACTTTAATAGTAAACCTAGTTTCAACCTATTAAAGTAAATGCGAAAGACAGGGGATATTTCTAGTTCTATCCTATTGTACAAAAAGAAAACTCTAAGTGTTCGGGCTTGTCTCGAACGGACACCTCGACCACCGTCTTGTTCGTTCGTCTTGTCTCGATCGTCTCTCGTTCGGCCGTCATTCCTGTACTACTATAGCCTATGACTGGGGGATCTTTCCCTAAAACAACAAAGCCCGTCTTTCTAGAAAAACTGTAAAGTACAACTCGGGGGGGACCTTGTCACCCTTAACATATCACCCGGTGAAAAACAGAACCTAATCCCCAATCAATCACCACGTAATTCATATATTACATGCATCACGACAATTTTACACAGATCCGAGCCTAAATCCACTTTTGGGCTTTTATCAGATTTGGGCCAAGCCCATTGGGCTTCGAGGCTTAACCACGCAACCCTAGTTGCGACCGAGCCGGCACCGCCCACGCGGCCCGACCAAGTGCCGCGCGCGTGTGCGCACGGCCAGGCCTGTAAGACTGTTCTGTAAGGCATGGCCCTGCGCGCGCGGACTGCCTCGCATGCCGCACGCTGAGCGCGCGGCCAGGCCAGCCCCCGCGCGCTGCGCGCGGCTGTGCCCGTGGCACGCGCCCCACGCGCGGCAATGCTGGCCCGCACGCTGCGCGCGCCCATGCCCTACGCGTGGCCGGCCAGCGGCGCGCGGTCAAGGCAGCGTGCCGCGCGCCTACGCGCGCGGCCCGCCTATGGCGCCGCGCGCTCCACGCGCGCGGCCAGCTCTTCTAAAAGCTTTCGTTCGGGCTTCGTGGTCATAGTCCCGTGACTTAACCGAGCCTAAGGCTCTGATACCACTGTTGGGAATCCCCGAAGGGGCCCGAGGCCCTCGTTCCTTGAACGGCGGAATTTTAAAACTTTTGGGATTCCCGCATTTCCCTTGGACCGCTCGGTAATAACACGAGAAGATAAACACGAAATAGAAAGGATTTTACAGCCATGATACCTTGACGAATACAAGAAGATGGCGAGCTACGAACCCTTCGAATCCCCGGGATGTAGTATCCCTCTCCTCTAGCACCTTTACGCGCACGAACGGTGCAAGAGCGTCACGCCGGCACCTTTACAACGTCACGACCGAACCTTGCTTGAGACGGCTAGGCCAAGGCTCGGGCAGCACCTCCTCGCACACACACACGCCGCGCGCGCTGCCGAGGGAGAGAGTGAGAGAGAACTCGAGAGAGATGAGAGAGGGAGGAGAAAACTAGGGTTTTTTCTCTTTTCTTTCCAAGAAATGACTTAGAATAACTTAGGGTTTTGTTTCAAAAATCAAACCCTATTTATACTAGGGTGTAGTGGCCGAAAATAGTAAGTTGGTGGAGAAAAAATCTCACCCACTTATTCATACCAAGTCTCTTTGCTTACTTGGTTTTTCTCTTTGAATTTAAATTCAAAATTCAAATTCAAATTAATATTAAAATAAATTAATATTTAATTCTATATTAGTATATTTAAAATAATATCCAATATATATATTTAATTAATTTTCGAAATTTTTATCAAATAAAAAATCGATTATTATATATATCTAATATATATTTATTTAATTCTAAATTAAATATTATTTTTTTCTAAAACAATAATAAAGATTTAAATATTAAATATTTAAATCAATACTAAATATTAAATATCCAATATAATTTTCCAAATATTCGTGAGGTGAAAAGACCATTTTGCCCTCACGCGATTTTACTACGTTTTCGGCCATTTAGGGTTTTGGCCAAGCCACAAACCCTAATCTCTCAATCCAGGCCCCAGCCTGCTCTATTCTCATATAGACGTTGTGTCGGTTGCCCTCTTTAAGCCCGACTCTCTTGGTTCGTCTCAACCGGCTCTGGGAGGAATCCAGGAGTTCGGTATTCACCTAGCCAGCCCCGTGGTACCGAACCGATCCCGAGTTGAGTACGAATAGGAATTATTCACGAACCGACTATAGATTATCGTACTACGTATAAACCCTTTACGTTTGTCCCGGTCCAGTGAAAGTCACGCGTAGTCGAACTTACAGGACTCGACGCTATGATGTTCGTGTCGGTGACATTTACCAAAACTGCCCTCCACGACACTCGTGAGTCAGTTATATGCTCTGGCCAGAGGCTTAGGTAAATTCCCGCACATCGAAAACTGCATAGGACGTTAACCTTGAATTTAATCAAGGCCGTAAACCCGCTCAGCGGTATAACCGGCAATCACGTCGAAAAGTCAAGACCGCATTTCGCCGCTGACCCTTGCTTCATGCAATCTGGGCCTAGCAAACTAGTGACAAATCAAGACCTGAAGACCAACCCCGGGTTAAACCCTTTCGGTCTAAGGTTCACGTAGACTACTATAGTCAATCGATCGATCAACGACTTTACCAGCGTGTGATCGTTCGATTACGAGTCAGTGTCCAAATACAGACAATCCCCTGATTCGTCTTGTATCAATGTCACGAGCTCCCACTTCCCAAGTGAATGGTTGGCACAACCACTTTGGACCCGTCGACAAACAAGTCGTACTCGTCAATCCAGTCACCCTACTGGAGACTAAGACTTGTGGACTTAATTTAATATTACAGTATGTCAGCTTACTGGTGCCCCCTCTCTGTCCCCACAGAATCAGTAACTGAACTGTAAATATTGGGGTTTTATTAATTCGTCTTATTACCCGACTGCAAGGTTAATTTATTTAGACGAAATAATAATCTGCATTTGTATTGTTTGTCATGCTAATTTCGACAATAAACAAACAATAATA
Source organism: Lindernia subracemosa (assembly GCA_028392965.1). Taxonomy (NCBI): domain Eukaryota; kingdom Viridiplantae; phylum Streptophyta; class Magnoliopsida; order Lamiales; family Linderniaceae; genus Vandellia; species Vandellia subracemosa. The sequence goes on along the minus strand of JAQPCC010000153.1, from coordinate 245,446 downwards.
ATTTCATTATCAAATAATTCAATTATAAATGTTAAACACATCAAAATTACACTAATGCCCTCGTACTATCTAATCCTCGTATGGCATCTAGGGCATAAACCTCAACATTTCAACATAGTAAAATTATTGTCTCTCCGTGGAGGTAGGCGGTATTGACCGAACCACGTAAAAATCTCGTGTTCTCTCTCGGTGTCATTTCAGCTTATGTACTATCCCGATAAATTGTCGCAGGGTCCAAATACAACCCACCGCTGGGCCCGAAATATTTTTAACGACCTCCCCAACAATTTTAACTATCATTTATAGACAGATTTGTGGTCAATAATCCTCTAGCTTTCATCCATCAATCTTACATCAAATTTCTCAACAATCACTTGCGCTGCATTTATTATTATTAGGCTTAGCTATGATCATTCTATTCATAAGTTAAGTTGAAGATGAAGACCTAAGATAAGATTTATTTAAAATGATCCTAGGTTTTACATCCACGTAGTGTCATTTCAAATATCCTCATAATTACATAGTTTGACTTTTTTATTTCATTTTTTGTCTTAATGGTATTGCTCCAGCACGACTTAAATATATTAAATTTCGGACACAAAGTACTTTTGTTCTTATCCTTCACGTAAATAAATGAGATCAACACGCTAATTATTTTGTGGGCATACATTAATTATATTACAAACGCGCACGATGATTATGCATGCAATTAGGTAATAGTAGTTTTACACGTTATTTGTCGTCTTCATCAAATTATTTAAGTTGTGCATACGAATACAAACAATTTTATCATTGTGAATTGGTGATTCATGTTGGAATATTAGTGGAGTGATGAAAATTTGGATTGAAATATGTAAAATGGATTAATGTGTGTGTGGGCTCGTGATCCACGATTACACACTCGCGAGCTTGATCAACTCGCACATATTTGGACCCAATTATAATATTTCAAAACCAAATAATATTCAATGGATAATTCCTATACCTTTGGAATATCAAAGGTTGCTTAGATCTCAAAGGTTGCAATGACCTTTAGAATGTCCACTTAAATGGTAGGACTAAATGACATTAATTGTGGGATTAAACCTACTTGGAAATACAAAGGTCATTGAAATGAATGCAAAGAGTTCTCGAAGCTCTGTATATAGAGTGCTTGTCGAAACTCTAGACTCCACGGGAAAATACTCCCGACTTCATAGCAAGAGTCATTCACAACATGTCTCTAATCGTATCTAAGTTCGGTTCGCCGTTGGAGTCGTTATATGTGCTTAACGAACACCAAGATATTCTAAGTATCCTGAGAAATAGACGTTTGATTATACATCCAGCACATACGAGAGGGAGTGAATCTGTTTTAAGAAATTTGTGCTCGCTCAATCTTCGAATCTTAGTTAAGAACTCGCAGACTTACAAGCCTTGAAGCTTGGTTCAGTCCAGTAGTCTTACAAGCTTTCCAATCTAGTTCAGTCCAGCAGTCTCACAGAATTCGAGCAGTAGTACAAAGCCTTGCATCCTTGTTTAGTCCAGCAGTCTTACAGCCTTGTTCAACCAGCCGTCCAAGCTCAGCACAACAACCTTGCAATCCAGCCAGTCGCACAGCTTTTCAACACAACAGTCTTACGCAACCCAGCAGTCGAGCAGTTGTGCAACCAACAGTCTTACACCACCCAGCAGTCGAGCAGTCGTACAAGTTCCTGCAGTCTTTCAACTGTGCAGTCTTACAGATTCTCAGCAGAACAGTCTTACACTGCAGCAGCAGGAATAAATACACAGTCGCATACTTACAGTCGAACAATTCACAGTATGACATTTTACAGTTGAACAAAGGTATTACTTTTACTTTTGCCTACAATTCATAGATCGGTTTGAGTATTTAAAAGGTGGTGTATAAACACTTGAACTCTTTTTGCGATTTTTCGAAGTTTCGATTGACAGTCAGTCGTTCGATTTAAACTGACTGTTGGTTCTCATCTAACAATGAGACTTAGATGCAGAAGTTATCTAGCGCTCAAGTGTTAACTGATCTATGTGTGTGAGTGTGAAGACCACTTTGAGAGTATGCACGTAATTTGTTTTTGGAAGTTCTAATGTTAACTCATGTTACGTCTCCACTTCTTCCATTCTTAGAAGGATTTCACTAGAAACTTTGGTTTACATGCACTCTTGTAGAACTCACCTAGCTAGGCCCCTCTAACTACACTACTAGTGACTCACAATCAACTGTATTTTACGGTCACAATCAACTATTTTTTATAGTCAGTTGAAATATGTTGCTCCCATCAGCTTTTTAAAGTCTATCGGAAGAAACTCTCCAACGTGAACTGTTCCACGGTCAACTCGGCCTAAAAATTGAAGTTGTAAAGAGAATTATTTAATAATTATGTATTTTATGTTAAGTCTTCACTTAACGTTGATTGGTTTGTTACAGATGGCACAAATGAGGGATTATGTTAAAAGTAATACACATGAGGAACAAGTTTTGGTGAAATTCAAGTTGTTTTTTCAAAACTATATTTATATATTGAATTTTTTTTTTCAACGATTACATGTTATCTCATTAAACAAAGATAAATAAAAGGGTTAAACAACTCGAAATGTCTCTCTGGTTTACAATGACCATACCAATTGAGATAAATGCTCCCAATATGAGCATACAAAATAGTCAAAATCGAAAACAACATCTGATCACAGACGAAATAAACACAAAAAATTAAACTACTCGCAAATAAATAGTTAAAAAAACATGAACAACTACTACCGAAAATGAACCCATAACTCCATGACAAAGATGGCTAGCAAATCCAAAAATTGTAATAGACTACACAGTTTTTCCTACTAATGACAAAAATGCACAAGGAGTAGTCATTTATTGCCTAAGATTGTATCTCTTTTGTAAGATTAGGCTTGTCAATGGGGCGGGGATTCTCCGTCCCCACGGGGATCCACCCCGATTTTTTATCCCCACGGGGCGGGGACGGGGATTGATCTCACCCCGTGGGGATTTCCGCCCCGTTCCCCAACACTATATTATATAATATACATAATATTTAATAATATTTATTATACCCATTTATATTATTATAATATAAATAATATTTAAAATATAATTTAAATAATATATTTAATTTATATATTATAATATAAATTTTTTTTTTTTTTAAAAATTGCGGGGCGGGGATCCCCGCGGGGACAGGGGCGGAGATGGGGATTCCCCGTAGACGCGGGGCCGGGGACGGAGATTAGGTCCCCGCCCCGTTGACATCCCTAGGTCAGATCTATAGGTTTTCTCAAATCAAACTCTCATTAAGGGAGACAAAAAGCTCTCACAAGGGGAAAAGAACACCCCCATGAAAGGAAAAATAAGACCCATTAAGGGTAAAAAAAACTCCCAAAGATGAGATGTTAACACTCTGGCTGCAGAAATTGAAACAAAAAAAAAAATACAACAACAAAAACGACGAAAGCAAAAGAGGAGCTCCCCCAACCTCAGAGAAGGGGGAGATATGCATATATTTTGGATAAGGGTTTTAGATAGAAGGAAGATGAATTGAATTCAGGTTGATTTTTTTAGGATTTAGGATTTCGATTTAAATAAAAAAGCCTCAAAATTCTAAAATGTAAAATTAATATATGTATATGTATATATATATATATCTATATATACTAGCGTGGCGAAAAATATCCATATTTTCTTTAATTAAAATTTAACACCAAAGGTACCAGCATCAATGTCCTAAACGAAGTCTATCGATCATTGTGATATGATCGGCATGTCCGAACTCGGATCGACGTTCAAATCAGTTCAATCCATGATATAAGCCTATATCTTCCTCTCAAAATCAGAAAATCGAACCAGGATAGCTCTAAAATTATCGAAAATTGGTTGAATTACAGGCCAAGTAATTAAGATGGCTACGATGATTGACCCGATTTGTTAAAGATGGGATACAATGACCATTGTTTGGTAAGAGCAACTCTAATAGATACAATATTTTTATGGTTTACCAAAAAATACAGGGAATACAATACTCCAATCTAACTGTATATTCATCTTTTTTTTTTTTGGTTGATGTACAATGTTACTCTATTTTTAGTGACAATATCTATCAATTAAAAATAGTGTTAATTTATATATATATATATATATATATATATATATTTCATTTATCTTTTAAATTATTGAGTTAATAAATTGGTGTAAAAACATTGTAGCAAGTGTTTTTTATGTATTTATTTTTGTGATTTGTTCTATCCTACCAAACCCAACTTCATTCATAATTTGGTATGAGTCACAATATATAGAGGTTGTTGGTGTACCAACATGAGTATGATATGTGTAAAGTGCCACATGTCAAATTTTGATTGGATACGGATTATAGTCAAGTGGGTAGACAAGACAATGCATATTTTTGTGTTGTGGGTCTTCATGTACATATCAGAGAAGTTATGGAAGTTGTTTTCGTAAATATACAATATATTTCTCCTCTCGTAATTTACCAAAATTTACAAAAGTGCACTCATTTTTTCTTAATTCAACTGACACCCCTATAAATAAAGAAATACATAATTCAACAATCTTTAAATAAAAGTTAAAAAGTATGGTATTAATAGAAAACTCCATACTCGAAATTTACATAAATATTGAAGAATATATTAATATCAAGTCCATAAATTTTGACATATGTTAAGAATATATTAATATCAAGTTCGAATCTGTTGCACTTTCGTAAATATGCCATATTTTTTTACTATCTTAATTTACAAAAGTTTACTCATTTTTTTCATTCGCGCCTAGGCATTTTTTTAATAAAATAAGGATAAATTGATTAAATAGATTTGGGATAAAATTTATTAAATAGGTGTTATTGCAACTATTAGGTGCACATTATTGCATCTAATTGGACACTGACGTTATTATTCTTTTAATTAATACTATTTTAAATAAATAGCTTTGTTGTAATAGAAATATTAATTAGGTTTGATTTTAATGGGGTTGTTTAATTAATTGTTTTTAAGAAAAGCAAATCCCTAGTTATAATATCACGATATGTAGGATATTCTCACGAAAAATAGGGTGCAATAGGCCATCATTACAAAGAGATAGTAGATTACGATGATATTATACGGTTCATTTTGCCATACGCGTTTATAAGATACTAGTATTTTTTGCACACTCAATTGTGTGTGCTCTAATATATAAATATGTAATATAATTTTATATTCTAAGTTATTTATAATTCAAAATATTTGATATATATGAAATTATAATTTTAATTGTATATTAATTTGAATATATGAATATAAACTAACTTGTGAGGATATAATTGGATAAATCAAGATATTGATGGGCAAAATGGTAATTACAATAAATAAATTTATAGATAAATCTAAATCATTCAATATAAATAAAATCAATGGTTCAGATTTAAATTGAGTGTCATACCAATAAGGTGCTTATGCTTTATATAAAGGTATAGATAATAATATATTGTTTCAGTCATATTACGTAGATTTGACTACAATATGGTGTTTCAAATATTTCACAAACTTTGGGAGTTTATACATATATCTATATATATTATATACACACACACACGAAAGATTTTACTATATTAATAAAAGAATTTTCTAAATTGTAATTACTATTAAAACCATTTTCTTATAAGAAATACAAATAACTAGTAAAAAGAAAGAAATTCATAGAAACGATAAGTACCAATAATATCCTCACATTCAGTCGGACACGAAATATCTCAGACAAGTTAATCTCAACTATTGAAATCATTATCTTACTTACTTTCCTTGTAAAAGTGCTCAAGCCACCTGGCTTAGTTATAGTTAGGTTAAACGTCATTTTATTTGCTTAAACAAAATCGTGATTATTATTATTATTATTATTATTATTATTATTATTATTATTATTATTATTATTATAGGTTCCCAAATACAGCAATTACGCACGCCGATAAATAAAGAGACCGATGTTACTGATTAAATATATGAATTGTTGTGTAGCAGTACGATCAATCTTCTTCAATAAAAGCAGACGTGTATATAGATCTTCAAGAACGGATTACACCGAAATTGCCTAGCACTCTTTCTCGAAAATATACCTTCTTGAATATTCTAATTCTTAATTCAATAATAAAACCCTAACCTATTTATACCAAACATACTTGGTATAGTTACATAATGACCCCCAGACTTTCGACATATTTCAATTCAACACAATACAAAGATAACATTATAATTGAACACTATAAAATATTCATAACAATTATTATTATTATTATTATTATTATTATTATTATTATTATTTATGTCTTTGAATTTAAGTAAAAATGACACGTATTAACCCGATATTTGAGCTCAACAACGATAACATCTTATACAAACCTTGGAGAATTATTTTTACCATAATAAAGACTCGTCTCTATATCATAATAATATGCAGAAGTTGTTACAACGATATTTGAGGTTCTATTTAATTTAAATATTTTATGTGTTGAGCTGAACACAAGTTTATATTAAATACTCCATAAATGTAGTAGGATTAGTATTTCGAATTTTTAATTTACATCAAACCTTACACGTAACAATTGAATAATTGAGTTTTATTCTATGATTGATTGATATTAAAATGAAAAATATCTTTAAATTACAAAAATGAAATCGATTCCATGATCATAATCATTCATTCATATAGAAACATTTTGTCATATCTTATGATTATATTAAAAAATACCAAATAGACCAAAGAGCACAAAACCGTGGACTAGGCGGTTGGGTTACACTTTCACGATTTCGTATTATTTATAGAAATATAAGAGTGATCGTTCAACAAACTCGGAATTGATTAAAGATTCAAATGATACATTTCGACGACAGTATTCAATATTAATTTGCTCAAAACGATATCGGATTAATAAAAAAAATTATTGAGATCGGCCCAATAAAAAGATGTTAATAAATTTATATACGGGACTTTTTCCTTAAAAACATTTTGTTATTATTTTTATGTGGATTATTAGTTTATTAGTGGATCCATTTGGTGGGAGGTGGGGTCGAGGGCAAGTAGGTGTTCCACACATACGAGCCCGAGCCCGAGCCCGTGACAGAGCATGGACCCAGGCCCGTGATGTGCCACGTGTGCAATGGACGCTCTGACAGCACATGTACGTATCGTCGGTCGGAAGGAGCACCGATGAGATAAAATTTATGCACCGACGATGATGTGTCGACCAGGTGGCGCTTGGTGTGCTGATGACGAGGCGAGAATGATGACATGTAGGTGACACAAAGGCAAGCAAAGACAACATGTCGCTGACTGATAAGTATCGAAAGGGTGTGACTATCCATTGTAGTCAGTGGCGCACGACGCATTACGATACAAAGCCTCGCCGGAGCCATGGCGCACGGCGCGGCGAGGCGCGCGCAATATCGAAGTATGGCGCAAATTTAGGAATACAATAAAAATAAAAAAAATGAAAGTGCCACGAAAAGCAAAGCTCGATCATTGCTGAGCAAACCAGCAGGCAGCAATGAGGTGTGCACTATGCAGCTTTCTTACAACAACGAAACACAATTAAAGGAATGAGTGAGACAAGAACACAGACTTACAGTGTTTGAAGTTGGGAATCGTTTCGATCTTCGACGAGGCTCCATTATTGCCTCTTTTCGTCATATACAGCTCATGCGATTTCTTGAAAACAAACTAGCTTCCTCAAAATGGGCAGTTTCACACATTTTCTTCAGTGGTTTCCAAGAATGTGGAAAGGTCTCATTTGGTAGTAAGTAAAGATGAATACAACGAGACAGTGATGGTTAATGGGAATGAAGTCACCGCCCAAGAGATGTACGGTCTGCTTGGTTGGTCGTACACGGGATCAACCGTGATATTTCTTTGCCCGACGACGTTTGTCTTAGTTTGTCAATTCACTAAAGAACTCAGATCAACAAATCCACACCACTTCTAACCAAAGCTACGACTCAGATCAACAAATCCACACCACTTCTAACCAAAGCTACGGTGTTTGTCTTAGTTTGTCTATTCTGTGACCAAGAACAATGGCGATGTCTTCCCTCCCATCCTTAATCAAAAACCGCTTTAAATGCTTAAATAACCGATCCGTAGGCCTCATGCCCAAGTCAATCATCTCTAGCAGATATTTGCACGCCTCATCTAACTTGTTTTCATCACATAGACTGTAAACTAAAGTCGAAAATAATTGCATACCTGGATATATACCCTTAGCCTTCATCTGATCCCAGATGGATAAAGCCATGTCAGTGTTTCCCTCATTACAAAACATCCTCACGATGATCTCATATGTACTAAGAGTCGATTCGCAGCCTAACTCATGGCTCACTTTTTTAAAAAGATCATAAGCCTCATCTGTTTTCTGATGCTTTACAAGATGCCGCAGGAATACATCGTATGTACGTGCGTCTGGCCCTATTCCACATTTCATCATCTCTGCTACTAATCTGTAAGAATCGTGCATTTTACCCGACAAACAATAAGCACCCACCATAGCATTATAAGTTGGAGCTTCGATGCCACAGTTGCTGTTCTTACACATGTGAAAGAACTTGGCAGCTTCATCTAGCCTATTTACAGATCCCAAACCATTAATCAAAGTGCAATACACATGAGGTGTTGGCTTTAAATTCTTCCTCACCATTTCACCATAGATTTTGATTGCTTCGTCGCAGTTCTTGGCTTTACAGTAAGAGTTGATCAAAATCCCATAGCAAACAACATCGGGATCGAACCCATCCCCTTTCATCTCGCGAAAAACCTCGTCTAATCTCAGAAAATTACTTCCCTGACTCCAACCTTCCATCAATGTCGTATAAGACTTAATATCTGGCTTAAAGTCTCTGTTCTTCTTTTTGTCAAACAGTTGCTGAGCAATATCCACATGATTAGACTTGCAGAGAGTATCGAGGAGACAGTTATAATCTTGCAGTTCGGGTTTTAATCCGTATACTCTATCCATTTTTTCGAATGCATCTATGGCTTCTTTCACTTTCTTGGCCCTCACCAACCTCCGACACACAAGGGCAAGCGTTTCTTTACATAGCACACCATTCGATTTCATCTCATCCACGATCGACCAAACACTTTTGAACCGTTTGATCTTTCCCAATGATTCGATAAGAGCATGGTAACAGTCGAGAGTATGCTGAAAGCCTTTCCTCTTCTCGACCCAACGGAAAAAGTACAGCGATTTACCTCCGGCGTTGCTGAGCCGCTTCAACACCTCAAGAACCAAATTTGGAGAGACGCATTCGATTAATCCATCAGAGGAACTCAGAGCGGATTCGATATCTCTACAATTTCCAATATCTGCGAGCAATATGCAGATGGTTTCAGCTCCTTGATTTGCTGCGGTCGAGGAAACGGTGTGTAAATTCGATCTTTCATCAACACTAGACTTGCCAATGCCAGGCTTACCAAAAAACCCCGATGATTCCCATCGAAGATCTAAGGAAACTCCAATCGATTCGTGGTGGTAACGAGGAACTGATGATGAAGCGCAGAATTTTCTTGTTTCGTGAAAGGCTCTTGCGACGCTTTTTATTGATTTTCGAAAATTCATTTTTGCTTATGATACTGATATAGCCTTTGACCTGATCATGTTTAAAAATAGCACTCAAATATGATTTTACCTTTGTACCCTTACTAATTCTGTGTGAAAGACTATTTTACCCTTATTTAATGACAATCAACAACTTCAACAACACATTAACGAAAAGAAGTACAAATGTTTGAAGGTTTACTGTAAGGATCTGAAGCAGCAGACCCGTACAGATAAAATTAAAATTAAAAGTAAAAGAAAAAGTAAAAAGCAACGGGTCCTCTTTGAATTCAATCGTTTTCCTCTGCACACAAAAATTGTTCTCTCTCTCTCAAATAATTTCCTCTGCAACTCAAACGCAATTCCGAACGTCAATCGACAATGGCAATCAACGCGAGACCCCAAAAAGTGAAGGTATTTGTTCTAACCCTAATTTAATGCGGACCCGTGGTTGCAAGCATAGGACCCATGCTTGCAAGTATAGGACCCACGCTTGCAAGCATAGGACCCGTGGTTGGTCGCCGAGGACCGACGCTTGCAAGCATAGGACCCGTGCTTGGTAGCGCATGTAGGTTGTGAACGCATCGGACCCGTGCTTGCAAGCGTCGGACCCGTGCTTCAAAGCATCGGACCCGTGCTTGCAAGCGTCGGACCCGTGCTTCAAAGCATCGGACCCGTGCTTGCAAGCATCGGACCCATGTATATTATCATGGGTCCCGCGCATAAGATGATGAGGTTCTCGCGCGGGTCCCATGAGTATAAGCACGGGTCTGCTGTATAATAGCACGGGTCTTCTGCTCTTATAAGCAGGGGTCCCATGCTCAGCTGTGCATAAGGGTTTTATATTTTCAATATTCATACCCTGTAATTTGCTAAATTATGTTATAATTACGTATAAATTAAGTTGTGATGAAGAAGCAATTGAGAGGCGACGAAGGTTATGATTGCCGTGTTACGCTGATCTCGCTATACCCCGAGGCTAGCGAGTTGATAAGAAGGTGTATGAACCAGCAAGAGTGGGAGACATATAGGGCCGGGAGTGCGTTCGGCCGACTCGTTAGTGCCGCCGTGGATTTCAATCTCTCGGCCTAATTGCTGTGGTACCTCATCCAGAGGCAGACGACGTTGCACAACCGCGACGAGCTTTGGATGATTGTTGGCAACAAACCACTCCGATTTTCAAAATCGGAGTATTGCCTAATCACCGGGCTGAAGTTCGCAGCTGAGCTACCGCAAGTGTACCCCGATGCAGCGTTCGCCGAAAGACATTTTCCCGGCATGTCCACAGTCCGCATGTCGCACGTGAAGCATCGGTTGGAGGAGTTGGCTGGCGACGAGGAACGAGTGGAAACGGACAAGTTGAAGTTGGCAGACGTCTACTTCGCCACCGCGGTGTTGCTGCCTCGACTCTCAAAGAAGGATACCATCGTCAGTTCCTGGGTCCTTCAGCTTGTCGAAGACGAGATGGCTTTCTCCCAATTTCCGTGGGGCAGCGTGGCTTTCAAGGAGGTCATACGGGCCGTAAAACAAAATCTACGGGAGAGGAGTGACGGGGCGAACGCAAAAAGCAGTTGGCTGATCAGTGGGTTCGTACAGCCACTTCAGGTGAGTTCTACCTGAGCTTTGACATATTATTGATGTAATTTATAAATAATTGCTAATATTATTTTCGTTATTTGTCTTCAGATACTAGCATACGAGTGCATACCGGGCGTTGCACGTGAGTTTGCGGGGCGCAGAGAAGAAGATTTTACGCCACGCATGTTGAGGTGGGTGACGAATGATTGGAGTCGAAAGGGATGCCCGAAGCTGGAGGCGGTCGTAGCTGCCGCCCACGGGTCCCCTGTACGAGGGTTGTTAGTGCCGTCAGGGGACGAGTTGGAGGCCATGTATTATCGGGAGAGCGTCTTTGACGTTGGGGCGGAGCACGAAGTGTTCGACCGTGTAACGGGCCTACTCGAGCAGGGAGTGGATGTTAGCTGTTCCCGTCGTCGGGCGGAAGGAGATTGCAACGAGCGCGTTGCGATCCAACAGATCGCCCAGATCCCCGAAGTCCCCGAACCTCCACCGGAGGGACCATCACATGGATATGGCTTTGCGTCGGAGGCACGCTTCGAGGAGTTTTCTACTCGTGTGGAGCAGCGATTCGACGAACTTGGGACCGCCCTCTCGCAGTTCCGAAACGAAGAGGCTCAACGGTGGGAGACGAACGACACTCGTTGGAGCCTCATGCAATCGTGGGGCGATAGCATCAGAGGGTTGGGGGACTCGTTTCAGGATCTACGGAACGACCTGGCGAGTAGATTTTTTGGTGGATCGCGCACTCCGCCTGCCGAGCCGGCTCATTGTAAGTTTTGTATAAATTTTTTTAATTAGTTGTGTAGATTACTTATTAATTTAGTAATCACGATCCGAGTTGGCTTACTGTGAAAAAATTATTATATACTTATTGCGAGCATTTCTTGTATAGATTACGACGATAGATGGACCAACGCCACGAGGTCGTACGAGGAATCCATATATGGGATCCTCGCAATGCAGAGAACTAGCACGACGTGCACGAGGAGCGTGGCGTACATGCCCCACATGTTTAAGACCCGAGTCGATGCGGAAGGGGTAAGTATCAAAGGGACGGCGCACCCGAAAGGGCTCAAGCAATGGCTCAAGTACGCTAAGGGAGAAGATGACCTTTGGATGAACACGCCGTGGGACATAGCGTCCTACATCGCCATCCCGGTCCGTACCCGAAGCCATTGGGTGCTGTTGGTCATTGATACCAAAAAGCGGATATTCACCGTTTACGACTCCGACCCAGCTTATGACGGGGACATGCGCTACGTGAACCGTGAGTTCAATAGCCTGTCGATCGTGGTCCCGGCGATTTTCAAGGCGTTGAAGCTAACAACTCGGGTGTTCAAGGGCAAGAGTTGGCCATCTGAGTGGTGTCGCGACTTCAGAAGACAAGGGCACCCGTAAGTTTTAATGATTGTTGCGTTTTATTTGTGCTTCGTATTTTAATGATTGCTACGTTTTATTTGTCGTTCAGTGGAGACCACGGTGTGGCAATGTTGCGGGCGGCGATATCGCTTATGGTGCCGAAGGACGACGTCTCCTGCCTGACGGCTGCTCGATTGGCGGATTTTCGAAAATATCTCGCCATTTCTATTTTAAAAACGATTGGGACAGTTTTTAGTTCAATCTCTCTGTGTTGTAATTTAATTTTATGTGTTGGATTTTAATATTAGGTGCTGAAATTTATTTTTCTCTGCTGAATTTTAATTTTCTGTGTCTTCTGTGTTGAGTATTAATTTTACTGTGTTGGATATTAACTTTATGTGATTGTATATTAATTTGACATGACGGTCTGACACCTATCATACCCACCGTAAAAATCAAAACGACAATAATTGAACAATAATTGAGAATGGGTTGACTGTGTGTGCGGCGCATCCTTGGTCCCCTGGATGTGCCACGCACGTTCATGGTCGGGTCCTATGAATTTAAGTTCAGGACCCCTGCTCATAACGCGCGGGTCCCCTGTGTATATGCGCGGGACCATGCCTGATATCGCTGGGGACACGCGCCTAATTTGAACGGGACCCTGTTGTACGTGCGGGTCCCCTGTTTTTACGTGCGGGTCCTATGTTTTTACGTGCGGGTCCTCTGTTTTGACGTGCGGGTCCCTTGTGTTCATGTGCGATTTTTGACTTGTTAATTGATGGAATTATGCCATAATTGTGCGTTTGTATACATTGTTTATCCGTTACTACAATATTAAGTCATCATATAATAGCAGAAAACCGAAAATTTGGATGAAATCACAATAATAACAATCAATGTGTAAGATTACTAATCCTACAATGTTCAACAACACAAGGTATGTTTTTGTGGGTGCTTTTTTTGAATCTTGACCTGTGAGATTGGTCAACTCGAAATACAAGTTGGATTAATTTTTTTTTTTTACGTCAAAGCCTTTGGTATTGTTAATGTTACTGATATTTTTTAACAAATTTTCATCAAGTAATTATTATTTTATTAATTATTAACTTCTTAATAATTTTAATAATAATATTATTATCTCACCCTTTTATTAACGAAATGCATCAAATGTCAAATGTCAAATCATCTGTGCTGTACAGACTGTAAAGTCATGACAGTCTGACAAGTGAAATGAGAAAATACTTTTGACCAATAATTGAACAATAAGCGAACGTGACCAACCCTAAGTTGGCATAGAACCCAAGACCGTCCATAAGCGCACATGTTATCAGCACGGTACCGTGTTTCAAAGTGCGGGTCCCCTGCACATAACGCGCGGGTCCCTTGTTTAGATGTGCGGGACTCTTGTTTTCAGGTGCGGGTCTCATGCGCAAATACGCGCGGGTCCCTTGTTACTAAAGAAAACTTAACATGGCAACAAAGCAGAAAATTACACGCACAGAACACAACCTAACTTAACACAACACAAATGCTAAAATAACGTAACACAAATATGCGCCAATACAAGGACTTTATCTCCTACCAAATTCCCCGACCGAAGGCAACCTGTTTTTCCGTGCTCTTCCACGTTGTGAACGAACAAGAGGTGGCAACATGTGAATACTACTTTCAATGCGATCCGTTACCGGGCATATGGTCCCTTCGTAAGCTAACTTCCAGACCTCCAAGGTGTAATAATCGTGCACTAATGAATATACCGGGACTTGGGCGTAACCACAAGCTGCAATCGCGTGTGGACATGGGATGCGATTGACGTCAAACATCATGCAAGTGCAAGTGCGCGTTTCTAGATCGACCACCTCGTTCACATGCTGCCCGTACACATTATACCTTAGATGCCCGACCTCCGACACATGAAATTTTTGCGACTCGCCGAAGTTCTCTCGTATGATCGACTCCACCTTCGGTGTAAACCTAGTGACATTCGCTGCGATCGAAGCTGCCGCAGTTCGCCGATGCTTACTGAACCATGACGATGTTAGTCGCTGAACCGAGTCCAACAGTCCAATAATTGGAAGTTCTCTATCTTTACGTAGAGCAGCATTTATGGACTCGGATCCATTGGTCGTCATTATGTTGTATCTTGATCTAGGGCAATATGCTATCGTCCACGTAGCCTTGGGAACTTCGTTAAGATAGGCTGCCACTTCCTTGTATTTGTCTTCAAGCTGTTTAAAATAACGGTCAGACTCGCTCTTTGTGTAGGCAGTCGCTACACGCCAGAAAATCGGGCAAGCACCTTTCTTCTTCATTTTCGTCTTGACGTTTTGTAGAATGTGCCACGCACAGAAACCGTGAAATGCGTGCGGGAAAACGGCCGGGACAGCATTCTTTATACCATTGTTTCGGTCAGAAATGATTACGAGATCATCGCTCTCCGCAACAAAACGTCGCAATCTCGTCAGAAACCACGTCCATGACTCAGTTCCCTCCGTCTCAGCAAGACCCCATGCAACAGGATATTGATGGTAATCGCCGTCTTGTGCCGTGGCAATCATCATGACCCCTTTATACTTCCCCTTCAAAAAAGTGGCGTCGATAGAAACGACTTTCCTCATGTACGCAAAGCCTCTTATGCATGCGCCATATGCCAAGAACATGTACTTGAACCGATTGTCTTCGTCCATCTCCCAATCGGTGATACTGCCCTCGTTGGCTTGCCTCACCGCATCTAAATAGGCCGGCAGTAAACCATAGCAATCGTCCCTGTTACCGACTAGTTCATCAGTCGCAATTTGCTTCCCTTTCCAAGCCTTGTAGTATGAAACTTCTACTCCCCTGCTCTGCATCATCGACTGTATTGAACTGGGTGCGGGAAAGTCTTTAGGAGCCCTGAAATTTTCCAACAACGTGCTCGATACAAGCGATGAACTTCCCTGCCGATGTCTACGGCGTCGATGAGACACACCGCATGTGTGCGTGTTGCAGTACTTTCGGATTGAGAAAAAGGGGGAGTTCTTGTCCTGAGCAGCTCGTACTCGCCATTCGCATTTCTCGTTGGCACATTTCACTACGTACAGGGTTTTGTTCGACCTATCCAGTCGGAATTCGAAACACGCAGCGATTGCGATTTTAGTGATTTCGTCCTTGAATTCTTTCTTGCTACGAAATTCTTGTCCAACATATAGGCTTGAACCATCCGTAAACGAATACGTACCATCATCGGCCACATCTATAGCGTCGTGGTCCTCGACATCAACATCGTCGTCATCATCATCATCATCATCTGAAGCACCTTGCTCCTCGGGTTGTCCGACTTGCTCGTCATCATTATCATCTTCTCCACCGACTTGGTCGTCTTCATTATCATCTTCGTCGCCGCCCATTCCGGAATAATCGCCTTCAAAGCCAGTAAAATCATTACGTTGGTAAGGCTCATTGTAAGATGTGCTGCAAAAACCCTCAAATGGTTGGATTTCTGCGTTTGCGTCGCACTGCGCTATAAGGCTGACGTTCGATAAATCATTTTCATGAGGTTGATGTGGCGGTGGAGCACTGACGAATAACTGAACTTGGACGTGAAGAGGTGGTCTTGACCGTGGACAACCAAAACCAAGGTAAGCACGTACGCCGTAATCGTTCTCGATGTAGATGGGTCGCGCAAAATTGTAGTCTATGCAAGGCATGTAGCTTATTGTAAGTTTGGTATTGTCCTTGCGTAACGACATTGCCTTCAAAATCTCGTCAGTGAGATCCTCCAATGTGCATGAACCGTCATCGACCAAGATTGATTGCCACCGGCAACTTGGATCAGGAACCCACTTCGATGTATTGTCCTCGCAAATTATCCATTGACCATCGACTTGAAAAAAAATGCTCGTGATCGTCATGATTATCACCTATAAAAGAAGTAAAGTTCAATATAACATTTGAAAAAATTAAATTAGGGTTTAGGACCAGGCGTATGGGCATGGGACCTATCAATAAGAAGCGCTTCTGCGCGGGTCCCCAGTTTTTACGTGAAGGAACCCTGCATATATGTGCGGGTCCCATGCTCTAATGAGCGGGGACGACGGTCGGGACCCCTGAACTTATTCGCGGGTCCCGTGAATTTACGTGCGGGGACCCTGAATTTATATGCGGGTCCCATGATCAGACGCGCGCGGGACGCCTGACCTAAAATGCGGGGACCCTGATTTTATGTGCGGGTCCCATGATCTATGGCGCGGGGCGCCTGCTTTCAAGCAGGGGTCATCTGATCAGCTGGACGTTTTAAAAAACGAACATTGAACATGTTCGTCCTTCCAACCGGAATTTGGAAGTTTTGAGACCCCACAGGGTTTAGGACAGAAAATTACAAAATTCGAGTGTTATCTTCAAAATCCAACCACGAAAATACTTACAGTAAAGAGTTTGAATTTCGAAAATCTTTCAATGAGGACTTTCAAGTGTTCTAGGTCGGGTCGACTGACAAAAAAAGCAGAAGAAGAAAATGTAGGTGCTTTTTAGGGACGATGAAGAGGAAGAAGAAAATGTGTTGAGCTTGCTTGGTGGAATGAATGCTTACTGCTGGAAAATGGTCGTGCAGCTTTAATACATTCATGCGTTGTATTTTTTTTTTCTTTTTTTTTAAATAATATTAAGGGATTAAAAGAAGATGATTAAGTGTTAATTAAAAAGAGTGCTATTGACCAAAAAAAAAAGTCAAGAGCGCTATTTTTTTTAAATTGACTTGGTCAAGCGCTATTTTTTAAAAAGACCCATGAAACATGACAATGCCACGCTATCAAAATTTATTTAAATTTTTAATAGACACTGAATTTACCAATGGATAATTTTATTTATTTTTTTTTTAAAAAGTGAGTTTTCCACGTGGTATTAGAGCCGTCGAAAATAGGGGTGTAAACGAGCCGAGCACCTCGGTCAAAGATTGATTCAAGCTCGGTTAAAATCGAGCTCGAGCTGGCTCTTTAACAACCGAGCCGAGCTTCGAGCCTATCATATCTGGGCTCGTGGCTCGTCGAGCCCTTATCGAGCCTATACTTTTATTTTTAAATATATTAAATATTTTATAATTAATATTAAAATAATTATTTTTATTTATATATATATAGTTGCCCGAATTCGAGCTCAAATACTTCAAATTGCAGTAACCTTATCGATCTTATCGAGCCGAGCTTTATTATTTTTAATCGAGTCGAGCTCGAGCTGAAATTTATCAAGTTCGATCGAGCTCGAGCCCAATTATATTTAATCGAACCGAACTCGAGCTGGGCCATGTCCTAGCTCGGTTCGGCTCATTTACACACCTAGTCGGAATAGATCGCCGAACAGTTCGGGCCAAATCCTGAAGAAAGCTAAAAAGCGTTGTTTGATGAGCCTGCGTAGTATTAGGTAGTTGGTCAGGTAAAGGTTGACCAAGCCAATGATGCTTAGCTGGTCTTTTCGGACGATCAGCCACACTGGGACTGAGACACGGCCCGGACTCCCATGGGGGGCAGCAGTGGGGAATCTTGGACAATGGGCGAAAGCCCGACCCAACGCGGAGAGCTTGGACTTTTTCTCCATTGAAAAGAGAGAGCCTTGGAAAAAAGAAGTAATTAAATGCTTCTACACCGCGGTAGATGCTCCCCTCTCCCTTCTTTAGTAGCAATGTTCACTACTGTCGCTGTTGCGGACCACCCGCCCGTAGGTTTTCATAGAATTTGCAAAGATAGTTTCGAAACCTGCCATTTTCAGACGGAGCAGGGGCAGCCCGCCAAAATGGCAAGCCTAGATATTTGAGGCTCGTTGGCCCGCACGCGTGGTAATGTGATGAACTAAAGCTTAATCTTAATGAGACATACGAGGGACTTATGCATAATTTTAGGGAGAAAACCCAAAACAGTCCTTAATGTTTACCATGTGGACCAATTTAGTCATAAATATTTTGCATGAATCAATTTAGTCCCCGATTTTATCGATTTTCACCAATTTGGTCCTTCCGTTATGATTAACGTAAATTTTCGGGAATCTCGCAAACATTCCACACTAAATCATGTCTGTATCGAATTTTGGAATATTTGCAGGATTTGTGGTTCGTATTGTCTTTTCAAGTATCAATGAAGCTCGATGAAGCAAACGTTCTCGAGCTCGTATTCGAATTTTGGAGGAGAAATTTTTAGTTTCGTGCCCTTATTTCAATAACCGTTTCAATTTTATCGACTCAAACATGATTTATTGTGAGACACGCATGAGATTTCCATTAAAACTGACGTTTATCGAGTCGGAATGGCCAAATTGGTCCGAAATCGACAACATCAAGGACTAAATTGGTTCAGGCGAAACATCGTGAACTAAATTGGTCTACATGATAAACATAGGGCAAGATTTTGAGTTTTATTCCCATAATTTTATAATTAAAAAATAATAATAATAATCAAAATCTCTAATGTTTGTGTGTTGGTGTGTGATTCACTAAAAGATATATAACAATAAACTATTATCGAAACAGTCATAATTTTTTTTTATCTATTATGTATGATGTTAACTAAATTAAACTTTGTATTATAGCTTACTAACACTACAAAAATAATAATTTTCAGTCACAACTTGTTTTTGTCGCTATATGTAGTAAAATTATCACTATAATAAGCTAGTGATGACTTTAAATGTTGTCACTGTGTCGTTGCTATAGACATTGTCACTAAATAATTTAGTGACGACTAGCATACTCGTCTTTGTAAATCAATGCTTTAGTCACGTGAAGTTTCCGTCACTATAAAGTGATGCTTTAGTGACATGTCGTTCTCGACACTATAATCTAACCTTTTAGGTTCAACCTTTTAGTCACGCACTTTATTGTCGCTATAATTAATATTGTCCCGAGACCCGACCCAGCCAAGCTTTTAAAGACCCGAGACCCGCCGACCCGCTATATTTATTTTTCTTTTTTTTATTATTTTTTAAAATTCAAATGTAGAAAAATATGTAATGGTTGGAATTCGAACCCACCTCATACACTTCTCCATACTAGAACCTAACCATTGAGCCAAGAAGTATTTTGTTAATAATTCTACTATTGATATATATTTAATGTATATAAAAATAATTTTTTATATTATTATTTATATTTCCGGGTCGGGTTTCGGGGCGGGGTTGGCCAGACCCGGGACCCAATCCGAACCCGGCCGGAGTTGTCCATTGAGACCTGGAACCCGCCCCGAGACCCGAAGAATAGTAACAAAACCCGGTTCTTTTGGGTCAGGTCCAAGGTGTGTCCGGACCCACCCCATTGTCATATCTATTATAATTCATAGATAAATTAAAATTAATTTAAACAAATAGATAAATTAACAATAATTTATCTTTAATAGTCGGAGGCAACAATTAGTAATAAGAGATAATTTTGTCAATTTCGTTCACCATTAATAACAATGGACCTCGACACAATATACTTATACTTATTAGTGATAACTTAAAATTATCAATAATTTTGTCATTTTTTTTAGCATTGATATCATGTTGACACTAAAATATTTCTATATGTAATTAGGCCACGACAATTAAATTATCACTATTTTGGCTTGCATTAGTGACAACATTCATTTTACACAATAGGGCGCCAAGATTTTAGTGTCAACTAGTAGTGACATGCGATAATTTTGTCACTTTTGCTCATCATTAGAGACAACAAACCGTGATATAAATTTTTTGTTACTAGTCTCTTCAATTAGTGACATTATATTTTTTTGTCACTGTATCTATACTATAGTGATGACATAATTGTTATATTTTTTTACTAGGAAAGTTGTCACAATAAATAATATTTTTTGTAGTGTAATTTCTTAATATAGGAATGGCCTTAGTAAAACACATCCTATATAAATGGGCTCATAGAGGGCCTCGAATTAACTCTTTTAATTTAAGCTTATCTTTGATTTGTTTGAACTCTCTTAAGTAGATGAACGCTCATTGTAAAACCATATGATATGACTATAGTATATATTAGACTTAGAAAATATATATTTTACGTTGGATAATCTTACTCGGCTACCTCAATCTACGGCACAACATAAACTATGCATACATGTCCACGTGGCATTTATGGATTCATATATATAGCTCATGAGATTACGTAAACATTTGCATGCAAAAACCTACAAGGAGTAGTTCAACCTAACCTCAAGAGTCATGATCATAACTTTCTTTCAATAGCCATTTCTATTAATTAATAGATAATCACAGAATCTTAGTATTCGTTTGGTACGCTCGTTATATTTAGGAGGGTTTATGTTAGTAAGGTTTATATAAAACTAATTAATGGGTTTAAAATAAAATGAGAGTTTGGTTGATGGGTTTAAATGTAATGTCATTGTTTGGTTATATATGGGTTTAATAAATGAGTATTTGGTGAAAATACATTTTTTGCCCTCAATATTGATAAGTTCCAACTTTGTAAGTGAGAACTAAATCGAGGGGCAATATTGTAAAAATATTTGTGGATTTTCTATAACACACCTTTGAGGTGTGTTATCCTAAATCTATACACATGGGTTTAAAGTTAATTTATATAAACCAATGTCTTATAAACATACTT
Organism: Lindernia subracemosa; assembly: GCA_028392965.1. Classification (NCBI taxonomy): domain Eukaryota; kingdom Viridiplantae; phylum Streptophyta; class Magnoliopsida; order Lamiales; family Linderniaceae; genus Vandellia; species Vandellia subracemosa. The sequence goes on along the minus strand of JAQPCC010000153.1, from coordinate 224,344 downwards.
ATCAATAGGGGTGAGCAAATGCGGATATCCGAATTTTTGGATATTCGAAATGAATACCACATCCGATCCGCTTTTATTCGAATATCCGAAAATCGGATATCCGGTTTATTCGAATATTTAAAATCGGTTATCCGCATCCGCTTTTTAAATTTAAAATTGAACTTTATTTTGTTATAATTGATTTTTATTTTTTTTTAAAGTTGCGTATTTTTCATATTTCTTACCCAATAAAAAAAATATATATCACTTATCCTAAACATAATAATTCACGCAAAACATAAACACAATAAAAATATACTAATATATTAAATGCATTTGGTACGTGTGCTCTAATTATTTTAAAATATAAGTCTTTTAGTAGAAACATTTTAATTTTAAATGTTTATTATTTTCAAAAGAAAAATTGATTTGTGGGAATATAATTGAAATAAATAAAAATAAAAAGAGTAAAATTGTAATTAGAAATTATTTACCAAATTATTTGAGAAGCAATTACAATAAAGTGTTGAGAGTTTATAAATAGTATGGATATGATCTAAATTGCATCACATGATGATACTCAATTAAAAATTCACACTATAGTTCTCTTATTTTTCATTCTTCTCTTTTCTTCACTTTCTTTTCTCTGGTTTTTCTTTCTTTCTTTCTTTTTTTCTGAATTTTCTATTCACGTTTTTGCAAGAATAATATAAATTCTATATATTGTATTTTGTGTCATAGTTCAATAATAGATGTTGGACCGCTTTTTCCTTTTGGACCATATTTTTTTGGGCCATTATTTAATTTATTGTATTTTTTGAAAATATAAAATCGGATACCGGATATCCGAATTTTCGGCCGGTCACTATCCGCATCCGATCCGGATTATTTTAAAATAAAAGGATCGGATATCCGATCCGGTTTTTAAAAAAGGATATCCGATTTTTCGGTTTTTTAAAACCGGATATCGGATCGGAATCCGATTTTCGGATATTTTTGCCCATCCCTACTTACCAAGCATACCAATATCTATTAAACCCATATTTAAAATTGCTAAACCTATCAACCAAACATAACCTTAGTGTTTGTGTTATATATTTTAACATAATTTTTGGGGAAAAAATGTATATCTCTCAAAAGAATTAATTCGAAATATTGATGTGTTTGGTACGTAACTTTAGAGTTTATATATCACAATTCTAAACACATGTATACATGTTTAGGAAAATTGGTTATTTGAAACAATTATAAATAATGTCATCATGTATTTTGTTCTCTGTTGTAAAACTCGGCCTAGGCGGCGCCTAAGCGCTAGGCGGCCCCCTCCCGCGGCGAAAATCATCTAGGCGGCCACCTAATCGATTGAACCGATTAATCGGCCGAGTACTCGGCTAGGCAGCCGCCTTGGCGGTCCAATTTTTTTTATTTTTATTTTTTTGGAAAAAAAAATTTTAAATACAGAATATCATTGACATAATTTATTTAGAATATTTGGATATTTATTTTAAATATTTGGATAAATTTGATGTAACTTTACTTTACTAAAATATTAACATATTTGATATATGGAAGATAAAAATAATAAAAAAAATAAGTATACCGACTAATATCCGCCTAAAAACCGCCTAGGCCGTCTAGGCGCTAGGCCCATCCCGAGCGCCCGACTAGCGCCTAGCGAATTTTACAACATTGATTTTGTTACCATAATTTATAGAGAAAATTGCCATGTTTTAAAAATAATTGCACTTCATATTATTTTTAGTATCTACGACCTTCGAAAGATAAACTAATTTCTTGTTCTACGGAGGATAAGTATTTCTTGGGTAAGGAGGGTTACCAACCAAACCAATGAAAAAGCAATGACCCTAGTTCGTCATGACTAACCAAACCCTCAAAATATATTTGACATCGAAAGGGACGATTTTTATATTAAATTTTGTTAATAGGGCCGATTTTTATATTAAATTTTGTTGATAAAAATAAAAACTCTGCAAAAAGTGACCCAACCAATCAAAATTCTCACACCTGTACGGTTTCTGGAATTGAAAGTCAAACATTTGCGGCTTATAGTTTGACTTTCATTTTAATTTGTTGTGCTCATTAATGGTTATAATATATAATATAATCAAGAAATATTACATGATATCTGTTATTATGATTTGAAGAAATCAACTTTGTAATCAAATTCAATTTCAGACACGGTTACAAAATATATTTCGTTGACTATTTTCTTACTAGGGTTTTCAAGAAGTTGACTCGTTCTTGAGTATATTTTCATTCCCAGCAAAAATGAATTGGATATTTAATTATGAAATTAGTTATATATGATTATTTTCAAAGGATAATCAAATTTAAAATTAAGCTAGAAGATTGCTTCAATAATGAAAATGATGATTATCCACATACGGTCGAAGCTCTTCCACACGTCAATTAAGCTTATCGACTTTAATAAAAATTAAAATGTCAATTCATAATTATATTTCATTTCAAAAATTGCCTGAAACTTCATTCACAGAATCTCGTTAAGGTCAAAGGAGGCCAACAAAGCAGTTAATAACAGTTTAGATTCTTTCTACTGATCTTCCCAATTTTTCATTAATTAAATATTTTGAAACTTTGACAAGTCAAAATTAGTCTTTAATTACATCAAATATGATTACAATTATTTATCATAATGAAAAAAAAAAGGTTATGACCACGTTTAATAATGCAAAAATATATTTTAAAAATCTATGACCACCTTCACAAATCATTTGGCAAAACTCATTAATTAACCGAATACAATATATAACAATAATAAATGATCTCATGAAAGATTATATAATAGTCAATATCAGACTTCTCTCAGCAGTTGCAATCTTCTTCCCCATAACACCACTACAAAAGGACACGAACTATTACTAATAATAATAAAAAAACCTCAATCCCCACAAAAAAAAAAAAATAGAAAGAAAGAAAAAAACAAATAACATGATGTACGACGATGTACAAATGGCGCCGCAACAAAATAGACGGTAGTATTTAGACGGTGGGGACAAACTTGTAAGACTCATTATACACTTTCTATTCTATTCTTGGACTGTTTTTCATTTTATTTTCTGTTTTTTCCTTTTTGCAGATTAGAAAAAAAGACGATCTTTTTCTCCCAATATATATATATATATATATATATAGACGCGCATGCATAGATACACAGCCAAGATAACAGCCAGCATAAAGAAAGAAAGCCAATTCGTTAGAACAAGCTTCAAAATAGAGGAAGAAATTTGAATTCTATCGCCGGGGAAGGAGGTTTAAAAAAGACATCTTGCATTTCAGATCATCTGATCCCTCTTCTTGTAAGTCTCTGTTTCCTTACGACTATTTTTTTTGTTAATAATTTTCCTTTGCATCACATTCCATGTTTTTTTAAAGTTTGTGGGTATGTTGGATTTCGCTTGAATGTCCCATTTTTTCGACCAAAAAAAAAACTGAATTTTTTTTCTTCCCCCCTTTGTATTTTATTGCTCGTATGGGGCTTCTTCGCTTGAGTTGTATGCGTTTCTCTTTCACTCTCTGTTTTCGAACCGTCAGGTTTAGGTTTTCTTACTGTGCGAGGTTCTTTGGACAAGATTTTATTGTTTTTTTTTTTTTTTTTTTTTATGTATTTAATCCCTTATTCTTGGTATTTTTTGCTTGATGATAAACGAAAAGGGCTGCTCTGCTCTGCTCTGTTTTTGTTGAAGACAAAATCTGATCAATAATGGGAGATGACTTTGCTTGGCTGGCGGACCGTTTGTGGACCGAGGCAACCCTCCAAGCAGCCATCGAAAGGCAGGACCAATTATTAAACCACGAGCCAGCGGTCGACGAGGAATCAGTTCGTGAAGATGATGATATCGAAGCTGGCTCGAAGCCGAGGAAGGTGGTTGAATGCAGGATATGCCATGACGAAGGCTTCGATTCTAGTATGGAAGCTCCTTGTTCTTGCTCGGGAAGCTTAAAGGTTTCCGTTTTTTTTACGTGTCTTAATTTACTCTTATAAATTTGTAATAATTATCGCGATAATGAGCTATGTTTTTCTTTAACATGAAATGTTGAAACCGCTCTATCTTTGGTCCGTACGCAGTATGCCCATCGCAGATGCATGCAAAGGTGGTGCAACGAAAAGGGCGACACCACATGCGAGATATGCCATCAAGTTCGTATTTGCGTTTAATTTGGACCATATATATATATGTATATATAAGCGCTTATTTAGCGCGTTCATATTTATTTTCAGCAATTTACGCCGGGGTACACCGCACCGCCATCTATTTTACGTATCGGGGGACTTCAACTGAACTTAAGGTAGTTTGGAAATTCATTTATTTTCCTTCTCTTTTTTGCAAAATTCCTTTTGTTTTTTTTGCCCCATTGGCTAAAAAAATCGATCTTTTATTATTGAATAGGCGACACTGGCAAGTTACTGGACGGGACCCTAACAATCCTCGAATAATCACCGTCGTAACGTCCGATCGAAATCAAATAAGCGCCGACTATCGCAATGATGACGAGCTTATAGTTCCTACCCCACGTATCATTTTTTGGTGCCGCTTTGTCGCCATGATTGTAATATTCATTCCCCCGTGTGCCTATGTATTGAGAGACTGAAAGCTTACTAACCACAAAATATTTCAACATTCGTTCTTACAGTTAATGGTTCTCACGCTACTGAGGCATACATTGCCGGTGCTAATGACCCGTGGAGCAGAAAACTACTCTGCACCGTTTATCATAGTGAGTTTCTTGAATTTATCTTCTATTTTCGGTGCTGAAGTAAGAATGTTCGAAGTGTAAAACATGTACTTATTTTGCTCTGTTTCAGCTATTAATGCTGCGAATTGCCGGGATTATTTTGCCGGTTTGTATCATACTCAAAGCCATGACTTCGATCTTGAGTCGAAAGCTGAGACAGGTCAGCATCATACCTATAAATCCCAATTTTGTGAATCGAAAAAATAAAAAATAAAAAAGGAAAACAGTAGGGAAATGAAAAGTTTTTAACTTTTTGAAATTATTGATGTGGGATGGTAATTTTATTTTATTTCCATGTTATTAACAAACAGGCAGATGCATCGATCTCTCCTTCGTCGGATGAAGAAGCTGGTTCGATTATTGCGCATCGACCCCGCGTTATTGCCTTTTTGTAAAAGAATTGCGCAATGTGAGTTGAGTTAATGTTGGGGTCGGGTTTTCCAATCGCGCTGACGTTCTCAAACGCTCTAACAACAGGCACGATCTCTCTCTTCAATACCGCCTTCATAGGATATGTGTAACAAATATCCGTTCCTTGGTTGGAAAACAGCTAACATCAGACGAAATATTCGACCCTATGATGGGGGATGGCTCGGCCTATCGAAGCAAGTGGCTTTTCGCGTGGTAATGCGACGAATTAAAGCGCGATATTAATGAGAGAAATTGGAAAGATGTAATAAAATCACCTGAAAACAAGGTTATGACCAATATTTGGGCTCCTAATTTAAATATTCAATTGTACAATATATATATATATATATATATATTAATAGTGATATTTTTTTAAATGGATTTTTAATTATCGTGGGACAGTTTTCACTCTCGTTATATCCAGTGATTAATATGTTGGCCTTTTCCCTCAACGTCGTATGTAACATTTAAATAGATACAAATATTGTCAAATGCGACAACTAAAAAATAGGGATGGTTGGATTGACAAAAGGACAACAAGTCAGGTTCATGAACTTATGCATAACTTTATGATTCAAAAAATTAATAACTAAAATCTCTAATGTGTGACTGTGTATTTGATTCACTAAAAATGTATAAAACAAAATTAATAGACTCATATCGAAATGGTCATAAATGTTACAGCCAGCATATCCGATCGAGTAACACCCAGCTAAATATTTGAGCAATTAAAGATAAATTTGGACACATTTTTTTACGTGAAAACCTCCAAACGAATCGGAGTAAAAATCACGAGCAAAGAAGAAGAATTTCATTATAGAGAAAATAAATCGAGTTACAATCTCTCGATCTATAAAGGAAAAAATAATCAATATCTCGCTTTATAATGAGAGGAAACCTTACAAAATCTCTCTCTCTCTCTCTCTCTCTCATGTGGATGCTTTCTTCCGCCATTTATCGTTGTATATTTATAGGCCAACTTTCGACGTATAAACATAAGATAATTCCATTTTCTCTTTTTTTGTTTGTTTCACTCGAAGAGTAGAAATCAAGCACCCACCTCTGAAAATGAATTGCCCACATGAAGAACCAAAAGTCCTTTTTTTTACTTGACAATTGTGACAAGTATGTCGATAATTTCCAACTGAGATTTAATTGAGAATCAATTGAATCTTCACACCATTTTTCTCCTTGTTATTCATGTTGCTTAAGTCTCTGAACAGACCACTTGAAGTACGATAACAAATAAACGTGTCAGTGTTGTCTGTCTTAGTCAAATAGTCTGCTAAGTTATCGTTCATATGAATTTTCTATAAATCTACCGCGCCTTCTTCCAGTTCTCACAAACGAAGTGATGCTAGGCTCTTTGTTTTGATCTAGAATGAAAAGTTGGATTCCTTGTCAGATGCAAGGCACTCTGACTATCATAGAATAGATGAATATTCTCATGTTCGTGCTCGAGTTCCTCCATTATTATTTTCAACCATATTGCCTCTTTACTAGCCTACGTAGCTGCGGAATATTCTGCTTCAGTTGTTCACGTCGCGACAACTGACTGAAGTTTTGATACACAACTTACAGCTCTGTAGTAAGAGCAAACACATATCTTGTAATAGATTTGCTCTTATCAAGATCATCTGCATCATTCGAGTCAACACACACTATGACAGTAAAGTCTGCTCCTCCATAACATAATGCAACATTTGATTTCCTCTGATATATCGTAGGATCCTCTCCGTGTTTCAATGCTCTTTGCCCAGATTCGCCATGTACTACTCCCATTGTAGGTGCAATGTCTGATCATGTACAAATCATTGTGAATATAAGACTTTTCACCGCTAATACATACGGTACTCGAGATATCTCCATCCTTCCTTCTTCGCTGTTAGGACTCATATTGGAGGATAATTTGAAATTAACATATCGCATGGTAGAAATTGACTTACAATTTTCCATATTGAAGCGTCGCAAGACTTTCCTCAAGTAGTTTTTCTGCAAAAGTCAAATCTTCTTGTTACTTCTGTCTCGGTGAATTTGCATTCCTAGAATTTTGTTTGTCGGTCTGAAGTCCTTCAAGTAAAATTTCTAGCAAACTGTTCTTTGAGTTCTTCAAAACGATCTTTATTGGGGCATGCTATCAACATGTCACCAACACACGACAACAATATGACAAAATCATTTTTAGTAAACCTCTTGAAATATGCACAATGGTCTGTATTACGTCCGTTGTATTCAATGCTCATGATGAAGGAATCAACTCTCTTATACCAATACCTTGGTGACTCGGAGTGAACAAAAATATCCGAAACTTGATTCTGATCTGATATTCGGTTTTCAAAATCCAAAAAACCCGATCAGATCCGGATAGGGTCCGAGCCAAAATTTGAATATCTGGTATCCGGTTTTATATTTAGAAAAAATAGAACAAATTAATGAGGCATGGAAAATTTGATTAAGGAGCAACCAACAATTATTATCGATGAGACAGTTGATCCCGTTGATGCTTTGTATTTGAATTTGGAAGACATTTTATTATGCATTCGAGATGATTATTTGGATTTTTAATCTATTTATTCTTATTTTTATTTCAGTTTTATACTTTAAATAACATTGATGTGAAGACTTGACTTATGAACGCGCTTTATATATGTGATGGTTACGTTACCGTTGTGTTGTGTTTATTATTATTTATGATGCAATTTTTAGATAATATGAATTTTAATTGTGTTTATATCTTGAGTGCATTATTATATGTAAGAATTTTTAGATGACATACATTTTTTTTGTTGCTGTAAGAAATTGGAAAAAGTGGCGCAGCTTTGAACAAAAATCACAATCAATTATTTAAAAGAAAAAAAAAACTAGTTCAAGTCTAAATTATATATAAAAATGAATGTTGATACCCGATTTTAAATATCCGAATAAATCGGATATCCAAAGGCATTTAGAGATTTTATTATTAAAAAAAAGTTATATATGATTATTTTCAAACGATAATCAAATTTCGAATTCGAAATCTTCGTTTTCTGAAGCTTGCTTTATAACTCAATAATAATAATAATAATAATAATAATAATAATAATAATAATAAATATTATTATTATTCACGTATGGTCAAAGCTAGGCTTGGCAATGAGAGGGGGGATTAATCCTACTCGTCACTTATTTGGGAATTACCGCCCCATCCCTGCTAAGCAAACAGGAAAAAAAATTTCCCCGTCCCCATCCCTGTTAGGGATTGCTCGGATGTTTTCCCCCATGGAGAATCCCCGCCTACGATATATAGTACTTTTATTTTTCGATATAATAAGTTAAACAATAGCAGAACTAAAATTCGTTTGAAAAAATTGCCGTACGACATAAGTAACATTCATGACCCTGAGAAAATTGGAAAAAATGGAGAAATTGTGAAAAAATAAAAGGGTTTAGAATATTAAAAAGAAAAATTTAATAATTTAATATATCAAATCTCCACGGGAAATAGAGCGGGGATTCCTGTCGCCCCATCCTTGCTAACGGGGAGAAAATTTCCCCATTCCCACCCCACGGGGAATGAAAACGGGGGATCCGCCCGGATAGAGAACGGGGAATCCCCTCCCCGTTGCCAAGCCTAAGTCAAATCTCTTACACGCGTCACTTAAGATTATCGACTTTAATAAAAATCAAAATGTCAATTCATAATTTTATTTCATATCAAATGTTGCATAAAAGTTTATTCACTCAATCTGGTTATGGTCAAAGAAGTGCAGGAAATAGTTAATTACAATGGATTTTTTCCACTAATCTTCCCGATTTACATTAATTAATAGTTCAGAACTTTTACATGTCAAAATAAGTCTTTAATTACATGAAATGTGACAATAATTTATTATAATGAATAAATGAAGGAATATATATATATATATATATATATATCAAGATATTATTAAAAGTCTGATTTATGACATCCTTTAATAATGCTAAAATTATTTAAGGGATGGAGCTCATTAAATGTTGAAAATCTATGACCACTTCTTGACCTTCACAAATCACTTGGCATAACTCATTAATTAACCAAACAAAATAAATAAACAATGATCCCATGAAATCTTGAGATTATATAATAATAGTCAAGATTAAGACCAAGACTTCTTTCTCTCAGCAGTTACAACTTACAATCTTCTTCCTCCATAACACCATCACGAAGGACACGGACTATTATTATAAGAAAACCTCATTCCCAAAAGAAAAAAAGAAAAAAAAAAAAAAACAAATAGCATGATGTACGATGTACAAATTGCGCCGTAAAAAACAGACGGTAGTACTTAGACGGTGGGGACAAACTTGTAAGACTCATTATACGCTTTCAATTCTATTCTTGGACTGTTTTTTTATTTTATTTTCTGTTTTCTTTTGCAGCTTAGAAAAAAGACATATATATAACAGCCAGCATAAAGAAAGAAGGCCAATTCGTCTGAACAATCTTCAAAGCAGAGAAAGAAATTTGAGTTCTATTACTTGGGAAGGAGTTTAAAAAAATACATCTTGGCCTTCAGATAATCTGATCCCTCTCCTTGTAAGTCTCTGTTTCTTTATGACTTGTTGTGCTTTCAAAGTATATTCTTTTTCTGTAATTCCTCGTATTTTTTTGTGCATAGTCTTCCTTTACATCACATTCCTATTTTTCTTTTTTGTCCGAAAGGTGGGTATGTTGGATTTCGCTTGAATGTCTGATTTTTTCGACAAAAGAAAAAAAAATATATGCTGATATTTTTTCTTCCCATGTTATATTGTATTGCACGTATGGGGCTTCCCTTGTATGCGCTTCTCTTTCATAGTCTGTTTGTGAAATATAAGGTTTAGGTTTTCTTACAGTAAGATGTTCTTTGGAAAAGATTTGCATTATCTTTTTATTAATAATAGAGCTAAATCCCTTATTCTTGACATCTTTTGCTCTGTTTTTGTTCAAGACAAAATCGATCGAATATGGGAGATGACTTAGCTTTCCTGGCGGACCGTTTGTGGACCGAGGCGACCCTCCAAGCAGCCATCGAAAGCCAGCGCCAATTATTAAACCACGAGCCAGCGGTCGACGACGAATCAGTTCGTGAAGATGATATCGAAGCTGGCTCGATGCCGAGGAAGGTGGTGGAATGCAGGTTATGCCAAGACGAAGGCTTCGACTCTAACATGGAGGCACCTTGTTCTTGCGCGGGAAGCTTAAAGGTTCCGTCTTTTTACATGTCTTAATTTACTCGTATAATTTGTAATAATTATCGCGATAATGAGGTATGCTTTTCTTCGAAATGAAATGTGAAAACTGCTCAATCTTTTGTCCGTACGCAGTATGCCCATCGCAGATGCGTACAAAGGCAGTGCAACGAAAAGGGCGACACCACATGCGAGATATGCCATCAGGTTCATATTCGTGTTTAGTTCGGCAATGTATGTATATTGCGCTTATTTAACGCGTTTATTTTTTATTTTCAGCAATTTACGCCGGGATACACCGCAGCGCCACCTATTTTACGTATCGGGGGACTTCGAATGAACGTGAGGTAATTTGATAATTCATTAATTTTCTCTTTTCTTGCTGCAATTGTTTTTTTTAATGTCCCATTGGCTCAAAAAATCAATTTTTTATTGAATAGGGGACAATGGCAACTCACTGGACGGGACCCTAATAATCCTCGAGTCATCACCGTTGTATCGTCCGATCAAAATCTAACAAGCATCGACTATCGTGATGATGACGAGCATATAGTTCCTACTCCACGAAGCATTTTTTGGTGCCGTTTTGTCGCCATGACTGTAATATTCCATCCCCCTCGCGTCTATGTAATGAGAGATTGGAAACTTTCTAACACAAAGCATTTCATCATTCTTTCTTACAGTTGATGGTTCTCCTGCTAATGAGGCATACCTTGCCGGCGCTGATTACCCGAGGAGCAGGAATGTTAAGGAATTCAGAACCCTTAAACTTAAATAGTTTCGGCGACCAAAACTTAAAATAAGCGTCCGATGAGTTAAGGAACTGACAGAGTATCTGATCAAGAACGCTGATTGAACCAGAAACCAGTTCTCAAGTCAGGCACCCGAAGCTCAAGGCTATGGCGACTGGTGATCTATACTTAAGAGTCAGGAACTCAGCATTACACCAGGAGCCAGAAGCCAAATTCAAATATGCATCGAGTAAGGAGAACAATGCAGTACAAATGCATTTAAGTCAAGGCTGCGACCAAAGAGACGTTGGCCTGATGCATGCCCATTTTGGTGAAAGACGCAGTCTGCAGAGAACCTGAACCAGGTTCTGAAACCAGCCTATTTCAAGAAACGACATTTAATAATGTCTGGAAGCTGGTCAGAGTCTTCACACAACGGCTCAATTCCGAACAAGTATAAATACCAAGAGCGTGAAGACTCAACACAACTTTTGAACGATCTACAACACAACTCAAGCACAACCAAACATTCTCAGAAGTTCTCCCTCAACTGTTCATCAAGAGTGATTAGAAAGTTTGAGAGATTTGTATTCAACGGACTGTGAAAAGCTGTTGAAGTTTTAGGTGGATTGTTTTTATACAACTGTCTTTGTTGCATTAGCTTTGGTAGGTTACTATTAGTGAGTAAAGTGCTCCTTGTAACGTGTAAAACCAGTTGCTAGTGATATCCTTCCTTGAGGGGAAGAAGAGGAGACGTAGGAGACTTTGCTCCGAACTTTCAGAAACAATTCCGCGCACTCAAACACACAAACACTGCACTTTACTAACCGGTTACCACTTGCAAAATCAGATACCCAATAATCTGACACCAGTAACCGGTCACACCAGTCACCCAGCAACCGAAAAATAGCCAGTGTTTATTCACCCCCCTCTAAACACCCTAACCGATCCTAACAAGGAAACTACTCTGCACCGTTCATCGTAGTGAGTTTCTTGAATTTTTCTTATTTTTTTTCTTTTCGGTGCTGAAGTAAGAACGTCCGAGAGTGTAAAAGATGTACGTACTTATTTTGCTCATATTTTTTTTTTTTTCATTTTCGGGACAGTTGTTGATGCTACAAATTGTCGGGATTGTTCTGCCGGTTTGTATCATACTCAAAGTCATGACTTCGATCTTGAGTCGAAGGCTGAGACAGGTCAGTATTTACCTCAAAATCTCAGTTTTGTGAATCGAAAACAATAAAAAATAAAAAGGAAAACAAGAGGGAAATGGAAAATTTTTACTTTTTGTAATTAATGATGTGGGATGGTAATTTTACTTTATTTCCATGTTATTAACAAACAGACAGATGCAGTCATCTCTCCTTCGTCGGCTGAAGAAGCTGGTCCGAATACTGCGCATCGACCTCGCGTTATTACCTTTATGTAAAGGAATAGCGCAGTCCGAGTTGAGTTAATGTTGCTACAGAAGTTGCGCGGAGAAAAAAAAACGAAGGAAACTGCAAGTTCATATTTTTATTTATCAAAAGTAGCTTACAAGTGTTATACTGTAAAGATTCTGATGAAGGACTATTTCTAGATTAAACTTTACATATATGCGCCCCTTATTCTCTGTTCCATGAAATATTTACGGAGAAAGTAGAGGCGATGTTTCTCTATTCCTATTCATTATGTTTCCGACGTATTGCATCCTTAAATTGCTTCGATTTTAAAAGTTAACGTAAGTTGAGTGTCCTAAAAGTGTCACCTCTCCTAACTTAAGAGACAATAAAAGCAGTTAATCCAAAAAATTATGTAAGAAGAATCTCAATTATCTTGTAGCAAGCATCTACAATTCCATTCATATAATGTTGGTTAAAAATCACTTCCAACCTTCTCGTTGGCCCGAAATTTTCTGTTTCACAAACACAAAATCAAATATCAACCGTCATAGCATTTCGAACTTGCTTTTTTTCCCGCCGTATAATCAAATTTACTCCGAACGACTAATCTAAATCGATGCTATCATTACAAATATATAATCATACAACTTTGAGAGAGTTCGGATGGAACTTATACTTACGAATCTTCTGTTTCTGCCGCCAGTAGCAGGCGAGCCCACCAAAGCCACAGCTCGCCACGGCAATAGCCAATGCAGCACCTAGCGGCACCACAACTGCGTTCTTCGAGGGGTCCAAATCGTCATCTCCATCTTCTGCAAGCTCCTTATGAGCAGCAGCAACTTCCTTGTCTCTTTCAAGACTCGTGAGTGTTTCACCGTAATAACGAAGAAGAAGTCTATAAACCTCGTCGTGGTCCCACTGAATTTGATTTATGTCACTGTCTTTCTTGATCTTGCTTGGATAGCACGAAGGACAGAGATGAATAGGCGGCCATATTACTTTGGGGAAGTTTGGGTCGGCCGTTTTAAGAGATGCTTCGACCTTCATGAGTCTTAGGTTAACTTGGTTGTGGACGTTCCACAGCCAAAGGACGAGCTCGCGGGATTTCTTGAAGGGTTTGCTTACGCTGGGGAAGTTAAACGCTTTAACTATGGTTAGTAGTACAAACGTCAAATATGTATATTGGAGGGTATATTTGGGGAAGAAGATTACCTCGAACACATGTCATTAAAATGCTGTCGACACTCTTCGCAAATGAAGAAGTTATGAATAAAGTCACATATGGTGGTGAAAACAGCGTGGGCTTCTCTATCTTCGACTCTTACGGAGAGTGAATGCAGAAGTATCCAAAGACCACAGCTGTAATGGAAAAAAAAAAAAAGACTAATTAGTTACGATGGACTTTGCAAGTTTGAGTCTTTCTAAGTCAGTTTAGAAACCTAATCCGAGGACTAACTGAAGTATCTGCCTTACCTAAAGCCCCTAGTCTCATTTTTGCTGCCGCGACAGAACTTCTGCACGGTATAAAGGAAATAAGAGGAGAAAAAGGCGATTAAACATCAACGGTGTAATAAAATTGAAGGGCATACACACCCAATATCCCCGAGGGACGTCGTTTCCACAGATATGAAAATTCCCGAGTTTATCTTCATCGGTAACTCTGGCACTTCCTTTTGCAGCTACAATATCATCAAACTCAACTAGTATTTCTGCAGTTCCCTTACGGCACCTAAGACAGCGATTTTCAATCCAAACTCAGATAGAGGACTATCACTGAATGGTCATAGAAAAGATCGGCATTTAACCTTTTAGACGGATGATGAACCACCAAAAGCTGGAGGAATTTTACGAACGATGCTTGAGTTTCTGATTTGATCATCTATATAAGATTATTATTTGTTAAGAAACTGATCCAAAAGAACGAAATTATAAAACATTTATATATATGTGATTTCACCTTGTGATCCAAAATGATATCAAAAGCAACAGACGTCGTTTCCTCAACGTCGTATATAGCTTGGGCAATCTTCACCAAAAACAAATGACAGTGAGAAAAATAGTACTTGAATTGCATGTAAAAAAACTCTTCCCAAATAAACGACCTGCCCATAATCCGAAGCATTCATCTGACTCTGCTGCTGCTCGTTCTCGTACTTCTCATCATCCAAGCCATATGAGCTACAATTTTTTTCGAAAAAAAAAAGATGTTTTTGGATCACATCAGATATTGAACCCGATATATACTCATATATACATATATAATTATACATGTTCAGTCGCTTATTGATCCAAGTTAACAATCGTTCAGCAGTTCGCATATCATCAGTAGCAATAATCTCACAGTTTTCCTTTTTTGGGTCCCAACTCCCGGAAATAAACTCTGAAGGCGGACCCCACAGAAGCATTGGATAGTGCCCGACGGAGAACTTATCACATAGCTTAGTGTTTATCTGTGCTGCCATTAAAATAAAGTAATAGAAAGGGAGATAATAATTGAGAATGCATTTCAAATCAGTATGCATGCTCATATATATGTACTTTTAGAGAACAGAGGATTTTGATTACCTTTGAGGCACAATCTACTCGGGCCATCAATATAATCCCCGGGTGGACAGCATCTGCTCCATTAAAAAGCCTTGCAACTTTCTCGTATTGTGGCTGCGAAAATAAAGAACTTACCGACCAGCAACTTAAACACAGGACAGTAGTTATTGATCCACAATAAGGTTTTGATATACCTTGTAATTTCTACAAGCGGGACACCTGCAAAGGATTTATTACATCCATAGTAAGTATAGCGCTATAACCGAGAACCAATAATCTGACAAAGAACACACATATAAGCACGATGATTGGTTATCACAACCGATATATCTCATGTTAGTCGGGAGGCCTTAAGTATCATCTTGACCTATTGTAATCCTTTTTTTTTCCAGGTTCATTCTGAAAGTGCTGCCACAGATATAAGATGTCCAAAGGACCAAAAGAAACAAGCATCTGCTCTAAACATTCATATTCTTTTATTGTTTCCGAGAGCGAAGCAGCTATGTAAAATGGTTATATGCATAGTTCACTTAGTATCCATCTCAACTATACAAGAAAAAAAATTCATCCATTTGTATTGTTCACTCAGCCCATTCTATTAACCAGAAGAACAGAAGGTTCTGACAGTCCATCCATAGCCCATTGGTGCAAACCATAAGATAGCAGTAATTTCATTCCCTATCTCCTCTTCAAGATGTTCAATTACGTGATTTCAACAAAGAAGATCAATGCGCCTTGTTTTTTTTTTCGTCCCTCAAGCAGATTACCAGACATAGAATCTATGAAAAGGTTGTCCTGATAGAAGAAATTTTTCTCGACGACTTCTCGTCGAGATCACAATAATAACCCCAAGCAAAAACTCTTACACGAGATTTGATTATGCAAACAGTAATCTACTACACACTAAACCCTCTCTCCCCACAACACAATATTCAGAACAGCAAAATATTTACATCGATATGTAAGATTACTACAAAAACTGATCTTATTACATGATTGCCACCACCTAAAGGTGTGGACAAAAGGCATTTCTTTAACACTCCATAGTTATAACATTCGCAGTGCCAATCAATGAGCTTGACCATAAACTAAGTATACACAAACCATCCACAAATAAATCCCTTTTCAAAACACCCACGAAGCCCATTAATTCCACCACATAAGTTCATTGGAAACAGAAAATTTCGGGCAATCACAACATATACGAAAGAGGGAAAAATATATGGGCAACAAACTGACCAGTGAGCGAAGAACTCAACAACGGCATAAGCCGCAGGCGCTGCCTTTAGCACCGAATCGAAATCAGTGGCATTCAAATCCACAGCGTAGTCGGGCTTTTCATCCGACCCTTTCTCGATCGATCGGAGAAGCGACCGAGATCCCATCGACATTGGAGATGAAATCGCACTCGGCGAAGCCCCGACATTTAAGACGTAAATAAACTGGATCGTTACCGCCGTAATAAAAGCTAGAAAAGGCATTATATATTCCTCCCAGCAAACGTTTCGGCACTGTATACAGAGATGAACAGAAAAAAAAAATGGTTGCAGAGGTTTTGAAAGGGGAGGAAAAGAAAGTGTCGTTTTGTATATTAATGGGGTGTGCTGTGCCTATGAAGTGAAACCAATACAGAAAGAGTTGACAACCTGGGATTGTTCGGTCTCATTGGGTCCCACAACGTGATTTGTGTTGTACCCTTCGAAACAAGAGTCGTACCTCCGTCTAACAAAAAAAAATCCAATCTTGATTTCATTTTTTACGTTCCAACTCCTTTTTAGCTGACATCACGCTGAAGGTTAGAGCCAAAAATCGCTTCTTTTTTTTTCTTTCAAGACCTTATTGGCTGATATAAACATCTTAATTCATGGTTAATCTGTCGATAAGCTTACTAATTAATCGAATTACTATTAATCTAGCAGTTCTGTCTATGATATACAATGGGAGATCCTTCACAGTGAACTTTACCATATTGAAATCTGCAGGGCAGGCTTAAACTTTATGCGGCGCAAACAGCGAATTGAGCCTTGGAAGTATTGAAGGCGACGCTTTTGCAGCGCGAAAAAACGTTCGCAATGCAAAGAGACGGGCAATAGTCACTCTTAGCATATATTAGTAATAGGTAAAAACACAGTTGATTCACATTATCACCAAAGTATTTGCCTTTGATAGAACCTCTCTCAACCTCACCAATGTGATTTACTTCCCTCTTTATGTCCCTTTGTGCCCAAGAACACAGATAAAGCTTAAATAAAGAGCATCAAATGATTGAAAAAGACAGAAATGGAACCATAAAACAAAAGAGTATAAGACTAATGCTTATCAAAAAAATATATCAGAAGCCCATAGCTTAGTACTCAAAACTCCACGAAGCTAAAGCTTCACAGCCGAAAAACAAAATCAAGAAACCATAACAGCTTAATAACAATAAAATTCCTTCGTTGATTATAAAGAAAAAGGTAACAAAAAATCTACTCCCTGCCACTATAAGGAGGAAAAGGGCCAATCAAGAGTCAAAGCTCTAGACTTTATTCAATTGCAACCTAGATAAACCCGTTCCTTAAATCGCCATATAAAAAGAAATCCGACTCCATCTCAGCCCCGACCCTAGTCTTCACCGTGACGCCTTCGACGCCAGCCACAATCACCGACGTGGCCAGCCCAATAAACATGCCGTGTTCCACAATCCCAGGGAGCCTCAAGATCCTATCACTAGCTTCATTTAAATCACCGATACTCCTCTCAAAATACAAGTCAATGATATAATTCCCATTATCCGTAACATAGGGCTCATCGCTATTCAAAGCCTTTCGAAGCTGCCCATCACAGCCAGCCTCAGCAAATAACCCCACCAACCTTTTCAAAGAATGGCTCCAACAAAAGGGTATAACCTCAACGGGCATGGCCAACCTGCTACCACCTAGGTGATTCACCAGCTTCGACTCGTCGACAATCACTATAAACTTTTTGGACACAGATTCCACCATCTTTTCACGCAACAACGACCCGCCGCGGCCCTTGACCAGGTTCAAATCAGGGTCTACCTCGTCGGCGCCATCGATGGATAAATCGATCGTGGGATGCGTATCGAGGTCGGATAAAGGGATGTTCAAGGACAGAGCTTGATCGCGCGTGATGGTGGAAGTGGGTATCCCCACGATGTCCTTGAGCTTCCCCTGGTTCAGCAGCTGAGCAATGCGTTCGACGGCGTGCTTAGCCGTTGACCCAGTCCCTAGACCAAGGACCATGCCAGATTTCACATGCTCCACGGCTTTATAAGCCGCAATCTTCTTCAAGTCATCCTGCGTCAGGGTTGCGGTGGTCGTGGCGGCGGAAGCCACGAGGCTCTGTGGCTCGGCCGTGGCGGCGCGTGGTTCGGAAACCAAATAATGAGGATAGGCTAATGCCATAAAGAATAGAATTAGAACAAGATGTTAGATTATATAATGTAAGAAGAAAAAGAAAACCCTTTTGGGGTTAATCGAATCAAAGAGGGCTACGGATAGAAATTGGACGGCTACAACATTTTCTTGAATTGGGGGAAAAAGATTAGGGTTTGATGAAAATGGAGATATTAGAGAGATATGGGCCGCGCGAGAGATTAGAGATATGCGATAAGAACGGTTATGGATTGGGATTGTGTGGTGAATGGAGATGAAATTGTTTGTGGAGAAGATTTAATTCTGCAGTTTTTTGGTTCTTTGTGAGGGAAATTGAGATTAGGGTTTGAGCTATTTATAGGGAAGAGGAAATCTTCAGCCATCAATAGAGAGAATCTTTCAAGGGGCCATCATTTTCGATGTTTTCAAGTATTTTCTTCTTTTTCTATGTTTTCTATTTTTCTTTTTTAAGCCAATTAAAAAATTAATATCGGATATTGAATAATCCCACTCTCAATACACATACCCCGATTAAGTTTAGTTTAAAAATGAAGCCAAACTTCAACTTCGACTATGGAATTGTCCGGCGGGACTAATTTTAGTGGAGAATTTCAAGTAGGATCGAACTTAAAATCTCCACGTGTAGTTATTATGTACTCGAGTAATTGATTATATCTAAAAAAAACTTTGTTGTTAATTTTAAAATGCAAGGAGTACATAAAAAATTTATCAAATTATAATATACTAGGAAGTTTTTTGTATGGAATTAATGGCTAGGGGTGAGGTGAGGCATTGTATTTGTATTGTGAGCGTTTGGTGCTTTATTTCTGGGATTTTTTTATTTTATTGGAATTTTATAAAGTAAATCAAATACATATTAAATAAATATTATTGAATATACACTTAATGTAAATATCTAATATACCTTTATAAGAGCAACTCCAATCATACTGAAAACCCTAAAATATGGGGTAATAATACTCCAATGATACCCCGAACTCAAACTCAAAATAAGTTTTTCACTTTCTCTCTCCTAATCCAGACTCAATTTTGTGTTTGAACGCATAATATGAGTTTGAGATTTAAAAATTTGCTATAGAGGTCCTATTATTTGTTTTAATTACTAAATCACCCATAAACAAAAATAAAAAATAAATAAAAATATAAAAAATGAAATTTCATACTTATTTATTAATAATTATGATTATAAAATTATCAAAATAAATAATGTCTTTATTTTAAGAAATAATTTTTTTATATCTTACTACTTAACTTTTTTATATTTTGTTGCTACGTATTTCAATAGTTAAATTTATATTGAGCACGATTTTAGAATTTTATTAAATATCTTCTCACCAAATTTAATTTTATTATTAAAATTGGTACAAATAAAAATTTTATTATTAATTTTATTTAATATTTTCTCATCGAATTAAAAATAATATTGTGAATAAATTTGTAAAGTCGTAAAATATGTGGATAGTATTGAAAACTTGAGAAAGTTGATATTTTTTGAGTTTGAAAATGAGTTTAATGGTTGGAAAAGCATAACTGCATTTTGAGTTTGAGAATGAGTTTGAGTTTAAAGTTGAGTTTCTTGGTTGGAGATGATCTAAGTCATAGGACAACTGTTTACGCGACTTCCCAAAGGAAACATGTCGCTTATACAATGTATTTTCCATGTGAATGGAATAATTGAGCTTAAACAAAAATATTTTAACCAAAAGGAATTTGGAGTTAAATTTAAATTTTAGCCAACACAAAGCTTAAAATCCACAATTCTCAGCATATTCCTATATGATGTTGATGTTGTACCTTTAAAGTCGCTTTCTAAGATGTCGTGGCAGTTTATATAATTTTTATAGTTTATTATCATGTTGGTTACCAATGAGGTCTTGGTCTAGCGATCTAAGGATAAGGCCTTAAGAATTTGCGGGTTAGGTCGTGGAATCGAATTTCCCTCCCACACTTCCTTGAGTAGTTTCCATGTGATTTGTTTTCATGACTATCGTTGTCAGGTGGGTTTGGGACGTATTCATCTGGCCCTCGGGATTAGTCCCACCACTGAAGTGAGTGGCGCAATTAAGTCTCCGTCTGATCTGTGTGGCGCAAGCCTGATGAGGTTTATGCCCTAGATGCCGTACGAGGATTAGATAGTACGAGGGCATTTATGTAATTTTGATGTGTTTAACATTTGTAATTGAATTATTTGATAATGAAATTATTTTTTGTTTGTTTATTGTCGATTTTAGCATGACAAACAATACAAAGGCAAATTATTATTTCGTCTAAATAAATTAACCTTGCAGTCGGGTAATAAGACGAATTAATAAAACCCCAATATTTACAGTTCAGTTACTGATTCTGTGGGGACAGAGAGGGGGTACCAGTAAGCTGATATACTGTAATATTAAATTAAGTCCACAAGTCTTAGTCTCCAGTAGGGTGACTGGATTGACGAGTACGACTTGTTTGTCGACGGGTCCAAAGTGGTTGTGCCAACTATTCACTTGGGAAGTGAGAGCTCGTGACATTGATACAAGACAAATCAGAGGATTGTCTGTATTTTGACACTGACTCGTAATCGAACGATCACACGCTGGTAAAGTCACTGATCGATTGATTGACTATAGTAGTCTACGTGAACCTTAAACCGAAAGGGATAACTCGGAGTTGGTCTTAAGGTCTTGATTAGTCACTAGTTTGCTAGGCCCGAATTGCATGTAGCATGAGTCAGCGGCGAAATGCGGTCTTGACTTTTTGACGTGATTGCCGATTATACCGCTGAGCGGAATTTACGGCCTTGATTAAATTCAAGGTTAATGTCCTATGCAGTTTCGATGTGCGAGAATTTACTTAAGCCTCTGGCCAGAGCATATAACTGACTCACGAGGGTCGTGGAGTGCAGTTTGGTAAATGTCACTGACACGAACATCATAGCGTCGAGTCCTGTAAGTTCGACTACGCGTGACTTTCACTCGACCGGGACAAACGTAAAGGGTTTATACGTAGTACGATAATCTATAGTCGGTTCGTGAATAATACTTATTCGTACTCAACTCGGGATCGATTCGGCACCACGGGGCTGGCTAGGTGAATACCGAACTCCTGGATTCCTCCCAGAGCCGGTTGATACGATCCAAGAGAGTCGGGCTTAAAAAGGGCAACCGACACAACGTCTATGTGAGAATATAGCAGGCTGGGGCCTGGATTGAGAGATTAGGGTTTAGGGCTTGGCCGAAACCCTAAATGGCCGAAAACTTGGTTAAATCAAGTGAGGGGCAAAATGGTCTTTTCACCTCATGAAATATTTTGGGAATATTATATTGGATATTTAATATTTAGTATATTATTTAAATGTGATTTAAATCTTTATTATTGTTTTAGAAAAATAATAATATTTAATTTGGAATTAAATAAAATATATATTAGATATATATATATATATATATATAATTTTCGATTTATTATATAGTATAATTTCGAAAATTATAATTAAATATATATTGGATATTATATTTAAATATACTAAATATAGAATAAATATTAATTTATTTTAATATTAATTTGAATTTGAATTTTGAATTTGAATTTAAAAGAAAAAGACCAAGTTGACTTGGTATGCTTGGTGTGGGTGAGAAACTTTCTCCCCACTCCAAGAAGAATTCGGCCAACCCTAAGTAGGGTATAAAAGGGTTTTTGTTTTTTGAAAAATACCCTAAGTCATTCTTGACCAAAAAGAAAAGAAAAAACCATAAGGGTTATCTCCTCTCTCTCTTTCTCTCGGTGGTGGCTGCGCGCGTGAAGAGGAGCCGCCGTGTCCTTGGTCTAGCCGCATTTAGCAAGGAACGACCGTGACGTGTGTTGGTGGCGGCGTGACGCTCTTGCCCCGTTCGTGCGCGTAAAGGTGATAGGAGAGGGATACAACATCCCGGGGAATAGAAGGGTTCGTAGCTAGCCACCTTCATCGATATTCGTCAAGGTATAATGGCTAAAACTCTTCTTTTCGAGCGGTCCAAGGGAAAGGCGGGAATCCCAAAAAGTTTTCAATTTCCGCCGTTCAAGGAACGAGGGCCTCGGGACCCTACCGGGATTCCCAACAGTGGTATCGGAGCCTTAGGCTCGGTTAAGTCACGGGACTATGACCACGAAGCCCGAAAACACGCCCTTGGAGGGGCTGGCAGCGTGCATGGAGCGCGCGGCGCCCGAACCCTGGCCGCGCACAGCGCACGGCCTCGGGACTTGGACGTGCGCAGCGCGTGGCCTCGGGACATGGCCGCGCGCAGCGCGCGGCATGGGCACGGCTGCGCACAGCGCGCGGCGCGCGGGCATGGGGCACAGCCGCGCGCGCAGCGCGTGGCGCTGGTCTGGCCGCGCGCGCGGCGCTGGCTCGGTCGCGACGAGGGTCGCGCGGTCAAGCCTCGAAGCCCAATGGGCCTTGCCCAAATCTGATAAAAGCCCAAATGTGGATTTAGGCTCGGATCTGTGTAAAATTGTCGTCATGCATGTAATATTTGAATTACGTGGTGATTGATTGGGGATTAGGTTCTGTTTTTACCGGGTGATATGTTAAGGGTGACAAGGTCCCCCCCGGGTTGTACTTTACAGTTTTTCTAAAAAGACGGGCTTTGTTGTTTTAGGGAAAGATCCCCCCGTCATAGGCTATAGTAGTACAGGAATGACGGTCGAACGAGAGACAATCGAGACGAGGATGAACGAACAAGACGGTGGCCGAGATGTCCGTTCGTGACAAGTCCGAAGACTTAGAGTTTTACTTTTTGTACAAATAGGATAGAACTAGAATTATCCCCGATCTTTCACATTTACTTTAATAGGTTGAAACTTGGTTTACTATTAAAGTCTATTATGTGCGTGTTGGTTTCGAACGTGATATCGTGCATAATGTGCTCGTTCTTATCTGCGTGAACGTATTTGGATGCATTTTTTATAATGCCGCTCACCGACCACTCTTCGTCCTCTTACAAAGTGTTATCCTACGGAGGCGAAGTTCACTCAAAAGTGGAAGGTTAGCAGGACGTTGATAGGTAGCACTTGGACAGTCATTCCCAAGATGTCTGAGTTACAGGCCGATGGACCCTGACTGAGACAAATTCGTTGAACCTTCTGTGTGACAGAATCGTGTGGGACATGAACCTGGCTGATCAAATATACCAATAAACTGTTAAGTTGAGGCTAATTTGATGTAGTGCGGGTAAATCAACGCCACTATGAAACTACTCAACGAGGTTTCCGAAATTCCTAACGGGAGACAGGATTTCGAGAAAAATAGTGGGAGTTAGACGAAAAATTAAAGTCCTGTTTTAGTCTGATTTACACTTCAAATCCTAACTATCTGTTTTTCTTTCTGCAGTTTATTTTCTTCTCTAATTTATACGATGACAAACCCATTATCCGTACTTTTGGAAAAACATTGTTTGGTGGGACCAAATTATGTTGATTGGCTAAGAAATCTGAGGATCGTCCTCAGATTGGAAAAATTGGAGTATGTCTTGGACATCGAGGAGCCTTTGACTCCCAATGCTGATTCGACAGAGTAAGACCTGCAGTTCCACGATAAGTGGGTTGAGGATGCTGGAAAGGTCCACTCCTACATGCTATCGGCTATGAGCCCAGAGATGCAGCGTCAGCAATGAGTTCATGAGTGTTAAAGAGATACATGTGCATTTAGCTGGGCTTTATGGTGAGTCGTCTAGGAGCGCTCGCTACGCCATCACGCATAGTCTCTTCAACACAAAGCTCGCAGAGGGTGGTGATGTCCATGCTCATTTACTGAAGCAAAATGAGTACATGGAACGATTGGATGCGCTGGCGTTTGGTTTGCCTCACGAGGTGAAGATCGACATCATACTACAGTCCCTCCCCCCGTCCTTTCACCAGTTCGTGGTGAACTGCAACCTGAACAATCGGGAGTATTCGATACCTGACCTGATCAATCAGTTGGTTGCAGCCAGTACTCAGTATCGCAGCGATAAGGGTAAGGGCAAGGAAGTGGCGCTTGTTGCGACTACTCGGTCCAAGGGGTCGAAGAAGAAGCCGAGCAAGCACAGCGGACCAAAGGGTAGAATCGCCAAGAAGGCGAAATCCAAGAAGGCTGTTAAGTCGGGCGCCAAGCCCACGGACAAGTGCCTCCATTGCCAGCAGCTGGGTCACTAGAAGCGCGACTGTCCTAAGCTGAAGGCGTCTTCTGACGCTTCAGGTAAGCAATTAGTTTTCGAAGCTAATTGTTCTGTGTATTCTACTTCATGGATACTTGACTCAGGGGCTAGCTCCCACATTTGTGTTTTGAACCAGGGTCTGGAATGAAGTAGGAATCTTCGAGCTGGTGAGGTCTCGATCAACGTCGGCAGCGGACATAGTGTTGCAGCAACGCACGTGAGATCGAAGACTTTGCTTTTATCATCTTTGCATTCTTTAGAACTTTCTGATGTTTTGGTTTTGCCCAAAGGCCTTAAAAACATTGTTTCGATTCCTGTTTTGAGCAGACTTGGTTATGAGTTTCGATTTATTGATGATGTTTGCCATATTTATTTTAGAAGTGAAAACGTTGGAAATGCGACGTTAATAAATGGTTTATATTACGTCAATCTAAGAAAAAAGGTGGAAACTGTAAACGCAATTACCAACTCGTCGACGGGGTCGAACGAGCGATACATCTGACACCTACGATTGGGTCACGCAGGGGAAGCGAAGATTGACAAAATGGAAAATGACGGCCTGATTTACTTAAGCTGTGATGTTCATGCTCATTTACTTAAGCTGAATGAGCATATGAAGCGATTGGATGCGCTGGCATTTGGTTTACCTCACGAGGTAGAGATTGACGTCATACTACAGTCTCTCCCACCGTCCTTCCACCAGTTCGTGGTGAACTGCAACCTGAACAATCGGGAGTATTCGATACCTGACCTGATCAATCAGTTGGTTGCAGCCAGTACTCAGTATCGCATCGATAAGGGTAAGGGCAAGGAGGTGGCGCTTGTTGCGACTACTCGGTCCAAGGAGTCGAAGAAGAAGCCGAGCAAGCACAGCGGGCCAAAGGGTAGAATCGCCAAGAAGGCGAAATCAAAGAAGGCTGTGAAGTCGGGCGCGAAGCCCACTGACAAGTGCCTCCATTGCCAGCAGCTGGGTCACTGGAAGCGCGACTGTCCTAAGCTGAAGGTGTCTTCTGACGCTTCAGGTAAGCAATTAGTTTTCGAAGCTAATTGTTCTGTGTATTCTACTTCATGGATACTTGACTCAGGGGCTAGCTCCCATATTTGTGTTTTGAACCAGGGTCTGGAACGAAGTAGGAAGCTTCGAGCTGGTGAGGTCTCGATCAACGTTGGCAGCGGACATAGTGTTGCAGCGACGCACGTGGGATCGAAGACTTTGCTTTTATCATCTTTGCATAGTTTAATACTTTCTGATGTTTTGGTTTTGCCTAAGGGGCTTAAGAACATTATTTCGATTCCTGTTTTGAGCAGACTTGGTTATGAATTTTGATTTATTGATAATGTTTGCCATATTTATTTTAGAAATGAAAACGTTGGAAATGCGACGTTAATAAATGGTTTATATTACGTCAACCTAAGAGATAAGGTGGAAACTGTAAATGCAATAACCAACTCGTCGACGGGGTCGAACGAACGATACATCTGGCACCTTCGACTAGGTCACGCTGGTGAAGCAAAGATTGACAAGATGGAAAAGGACGGCCTGATTCGCATAGCTAAGTCATGCCTGATCCCAACTTGTCAGTCTTGCATCCTAGGCAAAATGACCAAGTCACCCTCGACAAGGACTTTTACTAGGGCCACAGAAGTGTTGGGTTTGATCCACACTGATGTATGCGGACCGTTTAGAGTGACGGTCCGAGGTAATAGCCGCTATTTCATTACGTTTACGGACGATCAGTCCCGCTACGGGACTGTCTATTTGATGAGACAAAAGTCCGAAGATCTTGAAATGTTCAAAGAGTATAAAGCGTTAGTGGAGAAGCAAACTGACAAGGTCATTAAAGCCGTTCGATCAGATCGAGGCGGCGAATATATGAGCCTTGAGTTCGATGCATTTCTCAGAGAAAATGGCATCGTTATACAGTTCTCACCTCCCGGCACGCCACAATTAAATGGTGTAGCCGAGCGTAGAAACCGAACGCTTTTGGATATGGTTCGGTCGATGATGAGTTACACAGATTTCCCCATTTCGTTATGGGGTTATGCTTTAGAGACAGCAGCCTATATCCTTAACAGGATACCTACCCGTTCTGCCGACAGGATCCCTTACGAATCTTGGCATAACCGTAAGACAAGCCTGAATCACATTATGATTGGGGGTTGCCCCGCCTTTGTGAAAAAGTTACAGGCAGACAAGTTAGAATCAAGGTCGATTATAGTCAGATTCGTCGGATACCCCGAGGACTCAATGGGGTACTACTTTTACGTTCCAGACGAACACATGGTGTTTGTCGCTTTACGCGCCACCTTCATGGAAGAAGAGTTCGTTAGCGAAGGCGGTAAATGGCGTGAAATAACTCTTGGTGAGTTAAGCGACGAATTAACTCCAGTTGTTACAGAGTCGTTAGACGACGTTCCAGAAAACCCGGCTCAGCCGCAATTGCGCAGGTCTAGTAGGATATCTCAAATGCCTGAAAGATATGGTATGGTACACGTCGAGCATGGTCTACCGGGATATTTTATAAATGGGTTATTTTATAAAGAATCGAAACTTACTATTTATTCCCTTTGACAATATCTGCTGGTAATTTTAGACTCCTAAATTTCAGCCCATAATTTACCACCACTTGTAGAGAAGGCTGTGGGCCCGCAACGGAACTGGCCTCGAAAAAAATTGTAACGGCGATCGAAATAAGTAGAACTAACATTTTTGGGTTGAGTTCCACATAGAAATTACCACGTTAAAAATAAAATTGTCAAACAATAAGTAGATCATAATTTATGTGAATACCCTCGGGAACAAAATTACTCAGACAATCAAAACCATAGAAAATCCAATATATAAAAACATTACAATCATAAAAATTTTCTACTCTCGCCTTAATCCGAAAAAATACATTCATAAATTCTACATATTAATTTTTACTCCCATCCATAGATGTTTTAACCAATGTTAAAAGTTAAAATACTATGTGAACTCTATCCGCTTTCAGAAGAACATTCAATAGAAAGAGGCTGAAGACATAAAAAAGTAAATAGTGCTGCAGATCTTGACTCAATAGTCATTTTTATGGAGTTTTTGAGTTGAGTTAATATGTAGTAGGGTCTTTAGTTTTGTTCAAACTTTGTTTCTTATTTTCTTTCGACTTTGTTTCTTTTGTTGTTTGATTGTGGTTGGTGGTGCTAGCTCGCATGTGAGCTTTTGTCTACGCTCATGTTGTCGAAAAGATCTGTTTGGGTTGTTTAACCTATTTGTATTTGTGATTGTGAAATGAAATAGTGAGTTTTTGAAAAAAAAAAAAATAAATGAAATTGTGAGTTATGGTTTGGAAAAAAAAAAGTTTAAGCCCAAACCTGAACAAATGTAGTCTTTAGTTAAGAAAATGGGCCTTACAAAAAAATTTTAAAGGCCCATTAAGATATTACAAACAGCCCAACCTTCATCAAATAGTCGTCGTCCTCGCAGGGACTGAAAATGAGGATTTTCTGCAAAAGCTTCTCCATATTCACCTTATAGAACGGCTTAATCGTCCGTTTTATATCCGCTGTAGGGGACGTTTCGCCGATAAAGCGGCTTAAATTGTACGTTTCATACCCATATTCGTCCACCATCGAAAAGCGTATTCAATGTCCGCCGCTTCCGTTCCGTTTGGACCGTTATAACGCCGTAACGGTGAAACATGGTGACGAGAAGGGGCCATGTGATTAAATCCTCGCACTGGCTTCTTAAAAATTTTATCTTGAAGAAAGCAAAAGAAACCCCAGTGATTTATAGGGGCGTTCGTTGGGTTGTTCCAGGTAATTTTAATGCTTTAGTTGTGGATTCTGAAGGGTTCCTGAGGTATATTTATTCGATCCAGCACAGGCCAGGAATGGTGTTTAGGATGTCGAGATTGGCCATTGGGCAAGAGGGGTTTAAGCATTCGGACATTGTGTTTTGTACTGTTCTTGAGGTTTTGGTGAAGAACGGATTTATGAGAGCTGCTTATTGGGTTGTGGAGAGGGCCATTGATTCTGATATGCATGGAGTTGTTGATGTTTTGGTTGATGGATATTTGAACGATGATGTCTCCTGTAAGATTCTTGATTTGTTCTTGTGGTTGTACACGAAGAAATCAGATGTCGACCGATCTTTAGAAGTGTTCGATAAGATGAAGAGGAGTGGGTTTTCCCCGGATGTGAAAAACTGTAATAGGATTCTTAGGTTGCTTAGGGATGATGGCTTGTTTAGAAAAGCAAGGGAAGTATACCGATTGATGTGTTCACTTTGTGTGAAGGCGAGCATCGTTACATACAATACGATGTTGGATTTGTTCTGTAAAGAAGGAAATGTCAGCGGGGCGCTCGAACTATTGCATGAAATGCAGAGTAAAGGTTGCTCTCCAAATGATGTAACTTACAATGTTTTGATCGATGGATTATCAAAGAACGGCGAATTCGATCAAGGGAAGGAGTTAATGGCCGAAATGTTGAACAAAGGGTTTGGGGTTTCTACTTATGCATACAATTCTTTGATTAGTGGGTATTGTCAGAAGGGTATGCTTATTGAAGCACTGAGCCTTAAAGACGAGATGAAGATGAAAGGAGCTTTGCCTACTCTGTCTACCTATAATTCTTTCCTTCATGGTTATTGCAAGCAAGGGGATATTTCTATTGCTAAGCAGTGGATTCCTGTCATGCTCAAGAAAAGCTTCTTACTGGATATAATATCATATAACATATTGATATATGGTTATTGCAAAATCGGTGATATAAAAGAGGCTCTCTTTTGCTATCTGAGCTAAGTAAAGTGAATTTGAGTCCTTCAGTAGTTACATATAACACAATCATGACTGAGTATCAAAGACGGGGTGATTTGGAAGGTGCTTGGCAGCTCAAAGACGAGATGATGAATAGTGGGGTTTTCCCCGATATCTTCACTTATACCATTCTCATAAATTGTTCAGTTAAGACGGGGAATCTACAGACAGCAAAAATGTTCTATGATGAGATGTTGAACAGAGGGTTAAAACCTGACCGTGCTGCTTTCACCACCATTCTTGCAGGTGAACTAAAGTTTGGCGATATTCATTCTGCATTTAAAATGCAAGAGGAAATGTCAGCGAAAGGTTTCCCTCCCGATGTGATTACATATAATATATTTGTGAATGGGATCGCTATATTGGGTGATTTAGATGAAGCTGGTCGACTACTGAAGAAAATGATCCATGAAGATGTCATGCCCGATCACATTACATATACAAGTATTATACATGCTCATCTGGAGATGGGGTACCTTAGAAAAGCCCGCGAGTTATTCGATGAGATGCTAGACAAAGGCTTGTGTCCTTCGGTTGTGACTTACACTGTGTTGATTCATGCTCATGCTGGTAAAGGGAGGCTAGAGCTGGCCTTCATCTACTTCTCGAAAATGCAGGAGAATGGTATTTTTCCTAATGTGATTACTTACAATGCCCTTATAAATGGTCTCTGCAAATTCGGGAAAATGGACGAGGCTTACAGGTTGGTTGACGAGATGGAATCGAAAGGAATATTCCCGAACAAGTACACATATACGATATTGATTAATGCAAACAGTGAAACTGGGAACTGGGACGAGGTTTTGAGGTTGTACAAGGAAATGCTTGACAGAGAAGTTCAACCCGATTCTTGCACACATAGTGCTTTGTTCAAACATTTGAGGAAGGATTACAAGTTACACGCAGTTCGGGATCTAGACTTTGTGATTCTAGACTAAGGAGACGTGAGTTGAACTGTCACTTGGAGACACACGCCTTCAATTTTGATTAGAGAACGTTTTGGAAATGGAATAGTTATAGGATCTCAAGGATTCTTTCAATGGAGTTCTCCCAATGCTCTCCAATCAAATGGGTAAGAGTAATGGGATTTCTTTCGTATTCTTGAATATAGAATTGTTCGATTTTGCGCTGCTCACGAGCTTTTATATACAATGTTTTTGTAGATGCTCCAGGTTTTCCTATGTTTGCATTGTTCTATGAGCTGTACTTTACGAATGGATATTCGGTTTCATATCTTCCACCCAAGGTAAGGAAATTTGTTATGATCATCTGATCTTTACGAATGGATATTCGGTTTCATATCTTCCACCCCCGCTCTCTCTCTCTCACAGTATCATTTTGGCTTATGATTCACTCTTGCAATTAATTAGGTCGTCTACACGCCAAAGAGTTTTCCCCCGGGCTGTTTGGTACTCACGTAAGAGGCACAGACGACAGTAGTTGTATGACATGCTGCTATAGATTTTGGAAATTCTCAAAGCAGTCGAAGATCCCAATGTCATAATTCAGGTACCTTTGAATTCGGTGCTTCCGTTTTTCATGGTTATATCAAATAGTGCTGGATACTCACTCCTCTTCTCATAGTCGTTTTAGACTCAAAAGATTGGGGTTGAGTTCTGATGGTGATGGCCATTAAGGACCGAAGAAGTGCACTGTGCAAGATTTATCTCATATCTTCAAGGGGCCGTCCCGCCTTTGGTGAGAAGTTGCTCGAATCAATTTCTGCACAAAACCTTGCCAACAATTCCAAGTTTATATATGATCTTACTCCTCACTATTGTGAACAGTTTATACTATTTAGATAAGCAAGCTGTGAGAGATAGATGCCTTTGCTTGGAAAGCTTCATGTTTTCGCTGGACATTCGACTTCCAGAGTTGGCGAAAAAACTGCGGGGATCTACAAGATGTGTATGTATGTCAACAACATATATTTTAGCAAATTGACAGATAGATAGACACGGCAAGACGACGACCATGACTATGACTGTACGCCAATCAGTCATGGTATGTACGACTGTATGTATATTATTGAAGATGGAGGGTAAAGATAGATATTTAGATAGGCTTATGCGGCTACTACGAAAACCTCGAAGAATCTTGGAAGGGTTTTCCCGAAACTGCCGACTACTTATCCATATCGAGCTGGTGCAATTTCGGGCTCTACGGCGTGGACTTTGCGTGGGGAAGGCCCACGTGGATAAGCAAATGCTACGGTAGGAACGACGATGGGGAGATGCCGTTCGTCAACGTGCTATGGTTGATGGATACAAGGGAA
Organism: Lindernia subracemosa; assembly: GCA_028392965.1. Classification (NCBI taxonomy): domain Eukaryota; kingdom Viridiplantae; phylum Streptophyta; class Magnoliopsida; order Lamiales; family Linderniaceae; genus Vandellia; species Vandellia subracemosa. The sequence goes on along the minus strand of JAQPCC010000153.1, from coordinate 192,704 downwards.
GGCGATGGGGTAGAAGCTTGGCTGACTTTGGATGAGAAGTACATGGCCGAGTTAGATGAGATGTTCGAAGAGATTAAGGATGTTGTAAGTGTTGATCCTAGTCCCATGGTAATTGCATGAAAATGAATTATTGATATTTTATTTCCCAATTGTGCTTTGATTCAATCTCACCTTCAAGTGTGTTCAATTGTACTCTGTAATAAAGAAAAATAATAATTGTGGCTCAATGTTTTCTTTCTTTTTTTCTTTTCTCTTTTTAGGGTGTTGGAGTATAATTCTCGAATTATGTTTATCATAAATTAAATCTAATCCTCATTGTTCGCTATTGGATGTTTCCGATCTTCGATGGGATTAATCCTCCTAATTTGTATGATATGTCAAAAGCAACAAAAAAAAATAGATGATAATGAGATTTGTATGGAGGTTGTTACTTGTTAACTACTCACAATGTTGTAAAATTTGTTAAAAAGGAAAAAACACACTCATGTTCAAACCAAGTTAAAGGCCCAAAAATAATTTAAAAGAAAAATGCAATATGAAGTGAAATATGAATAAAGGACAATTTATTGGCTTTCTTAATTAGTTAACACTCATTATTAATTACTTGTTAATTAATAATAAAATGTGTTTAAATTTATGAACATTAATAAAATATATATTTTGGTGATCATTAGTCATGAAATCTTGACAAATGGTCAAGATATCTTTATATATCAATTTTATCCATTTTTATGGGCTTTGCAATTTTCGGCCCACAATTTGTATATGTTCATCGTTGCTTTAAGAACAACAACGTTCTTTTTTCGGACTTTTCTTTCATTGATGGGCGGAACAGTGTAGGCCCAGTTAAATCAAAAGTCTTCACCATTAATGGTCCCAAAATGCCTTTTTATTAATTAACATATTAAAAACACTTCGATAATTAAAAACAAAAAAAAAAAAGCCAATTTATTCTTTGACGGTCATCTTGACAATCATTTAAAGATCAATTTATTCCTCTTTTATTATGCGTTTCAATTTGATATTATTTATTACAAGGGTTAAGTAAAACTGAAGTCATAACTATCACAATAAAAATATGCTTTATTACAAGCCTTCGTCCTCGAGAACAAAAACGATATGCTATGTAATGAAAAATTTTATTTATTCTTTAACAAAATAGAATAATATTATTATTGCAAGTCATTTCTCTCTTGACTTTCTCTCACGTCCACGGACCAATAGAGGTTCGATTATATTATCTCCAACCACGATTTTACAGACCTCAACGTCTACTTCAAAACCTGAGTTGACAACTTCTCCTAATTCGCTCTCTAAAAAAAGTTGCAAGCTCTCAAAGTGAGCTACTTGGATCAAGAAATCTGCTATTTATAATAACTAAAACCAGACTCGTGCATCACTGTCTTGTACCGCACGGTCGTTGAGTTGTGACTCGCTCGAATACTAGCAAGTGTACTAGGTCGTGCAAGTATTAAAATGGACGAAGTCCGAGTATCGATCCACGAAGACAACTCGATTAATTTTAAGACTTTCTTCTTAATTTAATTTAGACTAAAAGATATTTTTATTATTTTAAAGATTGATTTTCAATGAAATAAATAAAAACGCAAATTAAAAATTAAAAGAAGATAAAGATAACGGTTTTTAAATCAATAAACGACAAACGTGATTAAAGCACATACTCGGCACAGATTAATCCTAGGTCTTCATGCAATAGATTCTATCTAACCAATATGAATCTAGTCAAGGTAGAAATTCCTATTATACGTGCTACCCGTTATTCACGTAACTAGCAACCCTATGCGATAGTGAACCAATCCCTATATTCCTATATGATTGTAGTTACTGATAAGTTAGGATATTACGTGATTTTTATACCCATAAATTTGCATATTTGGTCGTTATCTATTTAAATATTCTCGAATATCTTATGTTTGCATGTTATTTCTTATTTGATAGATATTGCAGCAAAAACGAGAAAAAACGGGGAGTTATGATCATTTTGGGAGTGTTGGTAGCCTTTTCTATCCTAACAATCTAACAAAGGGAAGATTTAACCACGTTTGAATGGGAAGAATTGGATCGAACGTGGGGTGTGTGTGCTTGAGAGGAGTTGGGAGACTCTCTCTCTCTCACTAGATAGAATTTCATGCAATACACACTTTATTATGTGTTAGGGTTTTAGTATTTATACCACAAGTTGGTATATAATACTTGGGCCCCTAACAAAGCTCAATTACACTAAGCCTCTTATAAAGAGAATCTTTATAAATAAACTACAAAGATAATTCTAATTAATTGAACACAATAAAATATTCCTAACAATCTCCCCCTTTGTGTTCAATCTTCAATTTGGCATGGATTATCTTTGCGGGGCTTAGTGCGTTTGCCTGAGTCCTAAAGGAATTTCCTCCTTGTCTTGTCTTTTGACCTCTTCTTTTGGAGATCTTCAAGCTCACCGTGTCTTGATCTTCGCTTCTCGGCACCAGATCTTCTTAATCTTCTTTTGAAGCTCGACTCGTAAGTGCCGGAAGGTGTTTGAAGTTGCTTGCCGGATTTCTTCTTTTTGTGTTCGATCTCTCCTTTCGATAGAAACGCAACTCCCCCTCCTTTTGGTCAACCTTATGTTAGAATTGGGAAGTTCTCTTTGAAATTTAGAGAGACGCACACGAGGCGGAAACTTCGGTCGTTGAAGTCCATGGTGTTCGCTTGATTCTTTGACGACGCCTGAGGATTTAGCGTTTCTGATCTATCTTGCACTTTCGTCGTGGTATTGCTCCTATTTTGCTTTAGTACTACTCCCCCTCATGAAGATCGAGTTGGGGAGATCGTCATGCGATGGGTCAAAATGAAGCATCATCTTTGGCAAGAAGATCACATCGTCGGGACAAGGGGATGACGTTGGTAGGCACGGTAGGAGCTCAGGTTCGGTAATTACCCGACGGAGCCACAAAGACAATCTGTCGTATAAGAAACCGGGGTCACGAAAACTTCCCGTTAACATCTTGAGTCCTAACAATCTCCCCCTACAAGGGCTATCTCCTCTTCTTGCGGAGGCTTTGAATGCTCTTTCGGCTAGGACTCTCTTGTCTTGACGCTGTATTATGTAGACCGGATGTAGATAGTGATCCACGCCCTGATATTCGACTTTGATGATGTCGCGGATCTTGGACTTTGTTTGCATCTTGTCCTGGTCTTTCTCCGCGGTTTGACGTCGTCAAGTCTCCTCTAATCTTCTTCTTCTCGGCGCCGGATTCTTCTTCTTCGAAGGAAGTTGTCTGGTTTGGCCTCGAGGAAGCTTGTCTGGCTCCGGAAGAAGGTACGCATGGGGTGTTGTAAAATGTGCTGAGGCTCCTTTGGAATGTTCCATTCAAGTGTAGGGGAGCCCGGCTTCAGAGTGGTAAGCTCGGCGGAAATTGGTGGGTGGTCCGACCTGTTTGTTTATGCGTGTCCCCTTCTCCCCCTCATGGCGATTCGTGTTAACGAGATCGGCATGCTTGTATAGGAAGATTAGAAGGACACAAACGACAGGTCGGTGATGGTAATAACCAGACGGAGCCACTAAGGCAATCCGTCGACACGACTTCAGAAATAAACTCCGAGACGTGGCCTGTGAGGACAGGGCTTGAAGAACCGGGGCCACATAGGCATCCCGTTTCCATCGTTCTAGAGGCTAGCTCGAGACGATGACCTGATTCCGTTATTGTATTGATGTTGCAACGGCAGGACTTCTTTCCGATCCTCGAAACTTGTCTAAGCAAGACATGTCTACGGAAGTTCTAGCTTGATCACAAAGATCAGGTGTTAGAAAAATGTATGTGTCCTAGAAAATATAAAAATATATGTGAAGTGATGACACACTAGACTCGAGTGCTCAAGGAAGTGTGGTGGTGGGGCTGAGTACCACATAATTAAATATCTCCCGCTTCCGAGTGAAGCGGTGATAGTAGACATGGTTCCCCGTAATTTCTGAAACACATGTCTTTTGTGAGACAGACGAGTGGGTAAGGCTCGGTTGTGCACGCGTCGTTGGACCTATTGCGGCGACTTCTACCCGGGAGCTAATAAAATTAGTACCTATACCTATGGGGGTTGGTCCGAATAATCTGTGAGGTGAGGGAATCATGTAGCGTCGGTCTTTTCAAAATGTTTTAGTAGACGTGGCTGTTTCTTCGTGATTCGACTGACTCTCGGTGATGTTCCGGGGTTAGATTCAGTTGGGTTTGACTGAATCGTAGGAACGAAGTATCCATGCATCCGGTCGGAAGTAGTGAGTGTTGCTTTGTTTGTCAGCAAGCCGGAGCAGGTCGGTTGAAGCGAGCACCGAGATTTACATTTGTAGCCACCGTCGCCTTTTGAAAAGAGTTGACCGTTGTAGGCACGAGATTCATCCTTTGAAGTCCATCTTCGGAGGTCGGAGGTAATCTCCATGAAGCTTGATGATGAGGAGAGAAGTTTTTTTATTTTTTTATTTTTTTTTATGGCCTTGTATTTTTAATTTTGATGGCCCTCCCTTTTTTTTAAAATATATTAATCGTTATTAGTAAAACATATTTTTATAATATATATTATATGGATATAATATATATATATTTATTGTATTACTAATATATATTAGTATGTTATATATTATATATATATATTATTCCTCCTCCTCAAATCATGCTTCCAGAAACTTGCTCCCCCTCAAAAGATGCGTGGTAAGTTCAAAAAATCTGTAAATCTCTTTCCCTAAATTCACGTATTTGAAGTTCGCTCCCCCTCAAAAATATAATTATTGCTCCCTTTTAAAGAAATAAGGGTCACTTCTCTTTTAAAAATAAAATAGTAGCTCCCCCTCAAATTAAGCTCATTCTATAGAGAAAAATGGTATCTATAATTTCCGTGCGTAATATGCATTTTAAATTCTATAGTTTTGAAAATGAATATTTAAAATGTACCATTTTGAAAAATAGGTATTTTTCAATTCAGCTCGTATGCATATGCAAATTACAATTTTGAAAATTTAATTAACATACAAATAATTAGAATGTACCTATAAACTAGGGTATTTCGCATTTCGGCTCATGTATGCATGCATGCAAAAAATTTGAAAGTGAAAGTCCTTTTGAAGCATGCATAGCTATATTGTACCCTATTAGTTTCAGAGTAGGCATATTATCTTTTCAGCTCGATATGCATGCCAAAATTTGCAATGGAATGCATATATAGAATTTACCTATCTTAAAAATATGTATGAATGTGGTATTATGCAATTCAGTTCAAAAGATAGAATGTACCACATATAGTCGTAGTTGCTCACGTCGTTTCCCTTTATCATGTATGTGGAGCCACTACGTCAAATTGCCATACATGAGGGATGTTTGAAGTCGCTCACGCTGCATACCAGTCATGGTTGTGGAGCAACTTCCAGAATACCAACCATGCTGGGATTTTGTGGTTGTCCTCGTCTCGTACCGATCATGAGTATGGAGCAACCATCTTCTAATTACTACTCATGATCGGGGTTTTGTGGTTGCTCTCGTCTCATACCAATCACGCATGTGGAGCAACCATCGTCGAATTACCACACGTGATTGGGCTCCTGCAAAACTTTATCGGGACTTTGGTACCCATTGTTGTATGAGTCCTCCCTTATTAGCAGAAAACAAGTTAGGCATATAAGGTGTCAAATCAGATTTTAGTCCTAAATCATTCATTAACGTACTTTTAGGTACCCGACTATGTTTGGGATTACCTAACTTAATCGTTGACTTAGGAACCCATTTAGGAGCAATTTGACACGGAAAGGACGTTTCAGCACAGGTGAATGTGTGTCTCGGAGAAGATTTAAATATTTTCTCCGAAGCCAGTCGCATGAGATGCTTCTCAGACTTAACATCGACTGGATATTTCAGGTAGGGATAAGAACATAAATAATTATAAGCATCGTTAGTACATGAGATGTTCTTCCTACTTGGAGAATTCACACGATTCACATCATAATGATGGGGAATAAGCGTGGAAGTTCGCTTGCTTAAGCTTGGAACTTCTTCTTTGCACGCTTTCCTTTGAAGAGGAATAGGAGAGGGAAAATCTTGAATATGTTCGACCTTAATTTTGAAAGACAATGGCGATTTTCCTTTCTCCTTCCTAATTTTCTCTTGTTCCTTGGAAGTATTAAGATTAAGGCTTTTACTTATCTTTTCAGCTTCAGTCAAAATTGACTTAGAATTACTAGTAAAAGCTTTCTCAGTTTTAGGAACAATGATGCTTTTCTTTGTTTCCTTCACCTGTTTCGAGGAAGATGTATCTTTTGAAAAATCATTTGAAACAGGTAAAGACGGGGAATTTTTGAGATATAAAATCTCTTCTAAAAGCTTTTTCTTTTCCGCTCGAAAACGTAATCTTTTCGTCATATCACAGACATTCTTTTCACTAATCTCTAACTTAATTTCTAAGCTAATGACCTTTGACTTTGCGTTAGCCAAATCTTTATTAGCGAAAGCTAGACATTCCTGTTGCTTAAGCAACACAGAGTAATTATTAGCAAATCTTCCTTCTAATTCCTCAATTTTTCTAGCTTGAGCATCCATTTTTTTTTAAATTTAAAAATTAAAAGTTTGGCTTTTGGAAGTTCAGTTCCGAAAAGTTTGGTTTATCAAAAAGTATAGTGAAGTATCGAAGATAATAAGTGTCGAAAATTTTTGGTGTGCACCTAAAAATTTTAGAATGATTTCGAAAACTTTGGTAAAATTACCAAAACTTTTCTATAATATGCCAAATACGACCTAAGTTGATTGTTGGATACATGATCATTGACGCGTATAGTGGATTTGCCCTTTAAAAATTGACGAAAAAGTTTTCTATACCGAAAATTTTGGGCCCGAAAAATTTATTTTGAAAAATTTCGAAAAAGTGTAAAATAGACTATGTCTATTGGACTACGTGATCTTTTTTTTTTTGCTACTTAAAGCATTTTTATTCCGAGGGGGGCCGAAAATTTTTGGTGATCGAAAACGTTTAAGTGTAATTTTTTTTTTGAAGAGTGAGTGATCGAGAACAGTGAATTTCGGGTACAATTCGGGAAGAATTAAAATTCACCGAGTTTTAAGAAATTCGGGTAAAATTCGGGTGAAAGCTGTCCGAATTTCACGGTACTGTTGCATTCATCTACCCGAAAATCATCTCTGAAAAAAAAAGTGACGAGTTTCCTATGCGATTTCTACCTAAAACTCACTCAAATCTACTGAAAAATGTTGGGTAAACACATAGAATCACTCGAAAACAACCTATTTAGCTCTTGAGCTTGCAAAATCAGTAAAATAAACTCGAAATCTCAAGAACAAGGGCCGAAAATTTCGAGCTCAAGAACACGAAAAATTCCAAAATTTTCAGAAAAATCGATCAAATCCTAACGCGTTTGGCTCTGATACCATTTGTTGGTAGCCTTTTCTATCCTAACAATCTAACAAAGGGACGATTTAACCACGTTTGAATGGGAAGAATTGGAACGAACGTGGGGTGTGTGTGCTTGAGAGGTGTTGGGAGACTCTCTCTCTCTCACTAGATAGAATTTCACACAATACACACTTTATTTTGTGTTAGAGTTTTAGTATTTATACCACAAGTTGGTATATAATACTTGGGCCCCTAACAAAGCCCAATTACACTAAGCCTCTTATAAAGAGAATCTTTATCAATAAACTACAAAGATAATTCTAATTAATTGAACACAATAAAATATTCCTAACAGGGAGTTTTGGGGTCCTTTTGCAATTTTCAGGAGTATTTGAGCAGCTTTGTAATTTACCAATTACTGAAATATGGAAAGGCTGTAAACATGGAAAGAGAAGATGAGAGAATAAAGGTGGAGGATATTTTTATTTCCTTAAGTGGAGATCAAAGCATGGAAGAAAGAATCAATGATGAAGATCTTTATTTCCTTGAGAGTGAGATACACGTTGAAGATCCAACCAAGCAGCTCTCATCAACCCTCTCTGCCATAAAAGAGAGCAGCCACCTCAAAGCAGCCCTGAACCTCATCACACGGCAGCCAACCACCTCCAAGCAGCCACCTCTCAACCACCAAGCAGCCGTGAGTGCATCACACACCTCACCCAAAGCAGCCACCATCTCCAAGCAGCCACGTCTCTTGAACAGCCACAAGCACACGCTGCCATCACTTGCGAAGAACAGAGGGGCAGCGAGAAGATTTTGACGGCTTGCAAGGGCGTTTCTTCTTCCAAATCACGACGGAAAGCGTCGAGGCAACACGTGACAACACGGGCATCTTGAGGGGAAGAATTCTATCTCTTTAATATTTCATTTTCAACAATGTTTTCTTTTGATTCGTTGTTGATTTCGTTTATTAATATGCTAGGCTAAGATATTTTGTGATTAAGGCCGTGTTAGGCCGAATTATGACTACGTATTAATGCTATTCGTATTTTATTTAATGACATGAGTCATGCTATGTGTTCTTTGCTTGATTTTAATGCTTGTGTGTGCATGATCAACATATGCATGATCTTTGATTGGTTTATGAGACGAACAAAGTGATTAGACCGGTTAGAACAATGAGAATCGAACACCACTGCGTAAAATCGACCAGACATGGAATTCGATTTCGTATGTGTGGTTTCTGAGATCTTAGGCGCCGAAAGCGTCTAAACTCGGGAAATTTCATAGATATTTAATGCATGCGTAGAAACTACAGTCATATAGACATATAGGGATTGGTTCTCTATCGCATAGGATCGCTATTGCGGGACAAACGAGTAACGATTGTTTTAGGAAATTTTACCTTGACTTAGATTCATATTGATTAGATAGAATCGATTGCATGACGACGTAGGAGTAATTTGTGCCGAGCATGTGTCTTGATCACGTTTTCGTTAATTGACTTCAAAAATCGTTATCTTTATTTGCTTTTATTTCTTACTTGTGTTTTTATTTATCTCGCTGCAAATCAGTCTTTGAAAAAATCATAAAAATTATCTTAGTCTAAATTAGGGTTAGGAATATTTTCTTAGAATTAATCGAGCTGTCTTCGTGGATCGATACTCGGACTTCGTCCGTTTTACTACTTGCACGACCTAGTACACTTGCTAGTATTCGAGCGTTTCAGTTACTCCACACGCATTTGGCTTTATGAATTTCCCCGAGTTTAGACGCTTTCGGCGCCTAAGGTCTCGAAAACCACACGTACGAATCCGAATTCCATCTCTGGTCGGTTTTATGTAGTGATGCCCTATATTTATTGTTCTAACCGGTCTAATTACTTTTTCAGTTTCATAAACCAATCATAATCAAGCATATGGTGATCAAACATACACAAGCATTAGACACAAATATAGGACACGTAACTCAATTCAGACGATTAAATAAAATACGAATAGCATTAATACGAATTCATAATCCGGCGTAATACGACCTTAATTACAAAGGCAATTACTCTAGCATATTAATAAACGAAATCAACAACGAATTAAAAGAAAACATTGTTGAAAACGAAATATTAAAGAGATAGAATTCGCCCCTTTCACGATGCCCGAATTATCACGTATCTCCTTGGCGCTTCCCGTCTTGATTGCAAGAAGAGACACCTTCGAGATGTGTCGTGTGTTGCTCAGCCGTGTATGATGTTTGCGTGGCTGCGGCTCTCTCCTTGTTGGTTTCAGCCGTCAAAAGATATGATCGTGAGTTGAGGTTAGGTTCGAGAGGTGGCTGCTTCGAGAGGCCTACTGGCTGCTTTTGGTGTATGCGTGGCTGTGGCTGCGTGGAGTGAGGGTCTGATGTTGGTTGTCGAGAGGAGGCTGCTTAGGGTTTTGTGTCCGTCGAAGTGAGGTGTATATGCGTGGTTGCGGCCCCCTTTCTTCCTTTGTTTATTGGCCTTTTTATAGGATTAGAAACCTAATGACTGACTTAGCTTAACCATCCGAAGATTCCCGATTTTCTCGCACTGCATCCACTAATCTCGATTTCAGCTTTGACTTATTCCTTTCTTGAACTCCAGGTGCATGTATATGTTGAGGTTTATGTCCTAGATGCCGTACGAGGATTAGATAGTACGAGGGCATTAGTGTAATTTTGTAGTGTTTACTATTGTAATTGGATTATTTGATAATGGAATTATTTTATGGGGCAATTATGTTTCAGGCCCTCATTGAAGTTTAAAAATAGTATTCAGTCCCTGTCAGGAAAATCATTAGTTTAAAGTACCTATTTTACATAAAACTTAGAGTTAACGACCTAAAATTCGAACTGACAAAAATACCCCTATAAAAAGTTAAAAGAAAAGGTATCGACCTCACCGTTTCTGTTACCAACTAAGAATATATTGTTATCGCATATATATTATGTGTTATAATACAAAAATGTTGCGTTATTGTATGGTTAAGAAGTGGTATCAAAAGAACAAAATTTAGTTTCAACCTCGAAATTTTTCGTATTTTCATTTGCACGAACATCACTCCTGCAACAAATCTGGCTCGATGTGTCCTTGGGAATTTATTCTGATATTCACTTCGTCGAATGTAAGATTTGTCCAGGAAATTTTTCGAAATTCTTGACGCAAAGAAGAAAATACAATATCGATTAATATTTTCGGCCGAAATTGCAACTAGCATGTATAAATTCGAGAGACTCATAGCTTGAATATTACGTCGCTTCTCCGTGTTGGTTCCGTCGTTTGTCTTTCAAGATTAACAAAAATGAAATTAAAATTATCGGAAACATAAAGCATAAATCATTGTTCCTAAGCGGATGAAATCTCGACTTTAATGGCCGAATAAGGTGGATTCGACTCAATTTGATCATGGGTCTTAGTAATCGACGGGGATTATTGATATTAATAATGGAATATCGAATAATTTTGATGGGAAAAAAGTTTGAAACGTATGTGATTAACAAGCTTCCTGTGTAACAGTTTTTGCTTGTTGGGTAACACCACATTCTTGCTGGGTAACACTTGTCTTCTAATTCATTTTTTTGTAAAAACACATTTTGTACACATTCGAAAAACCGCAGACGATACCAAAAAATCATTGAAACCGCTGGCTTCTCACACGTTAGTGACCTAATAAGGTTAAATCGACCTCAATTTCTCATGGATTTCATAATCTATGAAAATTTTTTAAGTTTATAATTGAATAATGCTTCAAACTAATTCGAAAATCTCTGAAAATGGGTAAAATCTTGACTCTAATGGACGAATAAGGTGAATTCGACTCAATTTGATCATGCATCTCAGTAATTGACAAGAATTATTGATATTAATCATGAAATAATGTAAAAATTACCTTTTCTCGAAATTGAAATGTTTTTTAGCTGAATAACACTTTCTGCAACTAAAATAACACATGTATATAGAAAAGAAAATACTTCATTTAAGAATATTCTACAAGGTTCTGGATTGTCAAAGAATATTACCACATTACATGCAAATAATACCAACTGTTCGATAGAAATTAACAATACAAACTCAGTTTTTAAAATACTAATTCTATTAATTTCGCTCACAGGTCCACTTTTTTTCGGATGTATAAGATTGAAATTCATGGAAATATATAAATTAATGAAGATAAACCACCAAATTCATTAAAAAGAAGCGTTATGTTAGAGTTGATGTTTATAGTCGAATATTGAGGTTATTAGTCATGTAAACGTGATAGTCATTCTTTCTAAAACTAAGATTATTATCTCTTTCAATAAAACATAACATGTGAATCTCATCACAAACGTGTTCAAAGTTTATATTAAATCACGAATAATATTTTATAGACCGTAGACCCTAAATCTCGAACCCTAAACCTTAAATCCCGAACCCTAAATATTAAACCCTAAACCCCGAACCCTAAAATATTTTTATTGTTGAATCATATAAATCATAAGCAGTCAATGACATTACCAAATTTTTAGGTCGTTAACCCTTAATCTTTGTAGGTCTCATATCACCTAACAAACAACGAATCTAAGTGGGAATCTGTTGAGAGAAATGAAAATACCTTGTAGTGTGTGTTCTTGTGTGAAACAGTACTAAGGTGATCTACGCTTTAGCTCTTTTCTCACTAATGATTCACATTGAAATAATGAATAGGGTTTAGTATTTATACCCATAAGTTTAGGGTATAGAATACTTGGGCCCCTAATAAGCCCATTACACTTGCTTAAGCCCATATACAAGCTATTACATAGAAGATGTTCCTATAACTAGGAAAAACTAATATTGACGATAAGAACTTAGATATCAAACGACACTATTTTATATCTAACATTCTCCCCCTTAGTGTCTGTATGTCAATCTTGCGTTTTCTTCTTCTTCGTCTTCCTCTTCTGTGTTTTCTTCCTTTTGTCTCGGGCGAAGAAGGATTTCCTCATTCCTAGAGCGATCTCGTAGTGTCTGATACTGTTCCTTAGGGACAGTCTATCGTTGATTTTATCTATGATCGTTAGGATAATGGGTCCTTCTTCGAGTCCGAGATCTCAGATTGGTTTTCTGGGCTTAGTTCATTGAGGCGTGTTTGAAGTTGTTGTCGAATTATGTTCAGCGTGCCATCACAGAATTTGGCAATTTGGGAGACCACCATGACATGTGTTCTTTTGTCCAAAGGTTGGTAGTAGGTGACTCCCATTTCAGGGTGTGTGAAAATGTGGCCCGCTGGATAATTATCTGTCTCCTTGGAGCAGGTCTGAGGCCGCGACATGTTCACCTTTTTTATGTTGTTCTCTAACGCCATCTGGAGGTCTTCGGCGGCATGGTAGTGAATTTGTCCCAGCATGTACCTCTTTAGAGCATCGAACCCTGCCCGATATCTGAAGTTTCTGAGGACGAATTTTCGATAAAGCCCGTACATGTTGGTGATTTCGTCCGGAGGCAAATTTGGGAGTTCGGCCCCCAAGATCTGGTCCTTAGAGCTGTCAGTTCTGACGACGAAGTACACCGGAGTGGGGTATCTGTCGTACGTATACTCCACCTCCTCGATGTCCGAGATTGGGCGCTTTTCTTTTTCTCTCGACTTTAGCTGTTCCAGAGTTAGCCCTTTTCTGGTGATCAGCTGCGAGAGCATAAATAGATGCCCGTGCCCCCGTCTCGTGTCTTTGAGGTGCGTCAGTCCTCTGATTGTCAGCTCATCTGTTGGTTTGACTTTGTCTGGATGTCGCCAGATCTTCTCATATACGTCTTTGAGGAAGGGTGCAGTGAGTCGTTTATTCTCCCACGGAGTCTCTACTAACTTGGTGCCACTGCTTAGTTTGAGTGGCTCGTCGACTCTATGCTCCAGAAGCTCCGGGAGTTCGGGTATGTCTCTCCTATGATCTTCCCCTTCCTCTTCTTCTTCAGGTTCGATTAGGAAGATGTCCGCCGCTGCCTTTCTGAGGAAATATCTGACATTTTCTATGCGTTTTTGGACGGCATCCTCCGTTTCAGGTTTTGTGAGCCAATCCTCCTTCATGATGTAGTTTTCGACGTATGGGTGTGGGTTGAAACCCCAGAAGGATGGTTGCTCAGCTGTATCTTGGACTGTTTGTTGGGTTTGGGCGGAAGTGGTGGTGGTCTTTTGTTGGGTAGTGGTGTGTGTGGGGGTTGGTGTGGATGACGATCCTCCGCGGCTCCGTCCTCGTCCCCGTCCGCGACCGCCTGAAGTGGTCTTTTGTTGCTTCTCCCCCTCAGGACGATCCGGATCATCCGGGTCGTCATGTTGTCGTTTGGACCCGGAGGCGCCATCACGACAGGTAGTCGTCGTAGGTGATGCAGGGCGGTCTACCAGTCTGTTGTAGAGGATCTGTTCGCTTGGGGTTCGGTTCTCGATAGCGAGGAGGCGGGAGAGGAGGATGTCATGTAGTTGGGAGAGCGGCATAGTGTATGGGTCAAGGGGATGATGTGGCGGAGAGGCGTGAGGTGGGGATGGTGGGGGTGGCGGTGGTGGTGGTAGTGGTTCGTCCGTCACCGGGGCTTTGCCCTTGTCACGGAGTGCAGACTCTATCATCGTCCGCGTTTGCTCAAGAAGATCTTCTTTGAAGGTACGAGCAAACGCGTCGAGAGCTGTTTGGATGCTCCGTGACACTTTGTCTTTGGTGACGAACTCGGGAAATAACCTACCGGAGCCACTGAGGCGTTCCGTTGTCACGACATCGGAGTAAGTAGCCGATGCGTGGCCTGCACTTACTTTGGCAGGACTTCCGGTTGATCCTCGTGACATTGTTGTGAGTGGTGTCACTACAACCGTTGGGGCAGGTGCACATAGACCTGCGGGGGGGATCACCGAACCGGAGCCACTCAGGCTGTCCGTTGACATCACACTCGTGAGTGGATGGCCCGTTACCGCTGTTGTGGTTGATGTTGCAGCGGGGGGACTTCCCTTCAATCCTTGAAGAACGTCTCGAATGGACGCTTCTATGAAAGTTCTGCCTGGATCACCAAGACCCAGGGAAAAAGGTGTATGTGTCCTAATTGGTGGGAAGAATATAGGCATATTGGGCACATGACCTATCGTGATCAAGGGAGAGGCGGTGGTCAGGGGCTGTGAACCACCTTTTTCAATATCCCCCGCCTCCGAGTGAGGCGGTGATAGTAGACTTGGGTCCCCTTGTGAGGTTTTTGAAACGTCTGTCTGTTGGGAGACAAACGAGTGGTCAGGGGTGGGTTGTGCATGCGCCGTTGGACTTAATTCGGCGACTTCTACTCGGGAGTCGAACAGATCGACTCCTGATCCTATGGGCTCAGTCCGGTCTATAGTAGGTGATGTGGCGATCGTGTCCGTGATGGGGGACGGGGCTGGTTGGTCTTATTGGTGCTTCCGTCGTCCTTCCCGCCACTCTTCATCCGATTCTGTAGTTTCGGAGGTGGATACGATTGGTGAACGCTCACGACCCTCACTTTCACTCGGGTTGGCTCCGGGGTTGGGTTCAACAGGGTTAGGTTGAATCGTAGGAGCGTGGATTTGATGAGTTCGGCGGTAGGCGATGATGGCCGAGTCAGATTGGTCTCCAAGGCTAAGGAGTTCTTCAGAGATCGTCATTCCAGGAGGCAGAGGTGCCTTGATCTTGGGCTTTTGGAAGTACTTGAGTTTGGGTACTTGAAGACTCTTAGCGTTGGGCAGACTTGGGATTTCTGGGTGGTCGTTCAGAAAATATTCAACGACGAGCGGTAGCCACCGAGTGTAAGGAAGAGCAGTCGCCTTCTTGGAGTTATCTCGCAGCTGCATTTGTTCAATTAGGTCATTCCAGATCTGCGCGGCAATGTTGATCTTTCTGTTGAAAATTACGCCATGGTAGATGTGGAGAATGTTGATGTTGCACCTGTCGAACCCAGAGTGTTTGGGTGACAGGCATTTGTTGAGCAGACCGAACAACGTCCTCCATGGTGGGGATATTCCGCTTACGACGTATTTGGAGAGATGCGGGAGGTCTGGTCCGAATCCCACCCGTTTTAGGTCTTGTAGTAATTCGACTTCGGTGGGTAGCGGGTCATAGCTTTGGAGTATTGGCAGGTGCAACACTCTCCTCAGAATTGTCTTAGTGAGCTTGACTTTTGTCTTGTGGATTGTGGCTTTTAGGGACAATTTTGTCGTAGGGTTGGATTGTTGTAGCGTCCCCCAAAATTGTTGGACATATACCTCCGGCACTGTTGTGGAGAGAGTGAGAGCAGGCCAGAGGTAGTGTTGGCGAAGGATGGATATGATGACCTCGTCTGGACATTTGAATGTGACGAGGTCTAACTAAAAGTTGTTCTCCTTCGCGGACAACCATTTTTCCCTTGGGTAGATGTGCGATGTCGATGATGAAGTCATTTTTGCTGGAGTTCAGGGAAAGGAAACAAAGACGTTAGAGGTGAAACAGTTGAAACAGGCATTTATACATATAAAAGTATAATTTTATTTTTAAAAGATTTTTGTTTATATAGAATATTCGAATTGAATAATTCGTTTGTGTGGTTTTCGCAGTGTAATGCTGAATTTTTTTTTTTGGTATGCGAAGTGGGTTCGCATAGTTTGTAATTTTCGAAGTGTTTGGTGCGAAAACTTGGGTTTTCGCAGGTGTTTGGTTCGCAGACTTTCAGTTCGAAAACTTATGATCGCAAAGGATGGGTTCGAAAACTTATGCGAAAACTGAGAATTTACGATAGTGCCCTTAACAGGTTTTCCAAACGTGTTCAGTGTTTAGTGCGAAAACCTAGATTCTCGTATCTGGCGTTTTCGCAATGTGAGTTTGCAAACTTTGAGTTTGAAAACAGGTTCGCAAACTTTTTCGAAAACGTACGAAAACAGAAGAGTACGAAAATTTTCTGTTTTTCAGCCTAGAGTGCGAAAACTTAGGTTTTCGCAGCTGAGGTTTTCGCAGTGTTCTCGTTCAGTGCGAAAACTCAGGTTTTCGCAGTCAAGGTTTTCGCAGAGGATCGAAAATCGACTCGAAAACCCAAGTCGAATAACATGCTTCGAGAATAAAAAATTGGGAAAATATTTCGAAGAAATCTTGAAAAATTTTGACACAGAAACATCATTAGCCGAAATCCCAGACATTTAAACACGGTTAATCACACGATTAATCCTTAAATTTAGCAAAAGGTGAAAAGCGATCGGTGCAAAAAGAACTGGGAGGCTTCGAAAATCGATTTTGAGTGCGAAAATCAGTGATTTAGGGCAAGAAAAATACATCAAATCTAGAAAAGACTCAAGCATACTACCTCTATTCAGCTTGTTTTGTAGATTTCGAAGTCGATTTGTCAAGAGGTTTTCGCAGTGGAAGGTTTTCGTATTGGGGAGGTTTTCGAATTAGGGTTCTGCGAAATGAGGTTTTCGCAGTGTGTGAGTATTTATGTATTTTATGGTATCGTTATCGTATTATTATTATTATTTTCGATGGATGCGAAAACTTTAAGTTGGGTGCGAAAACCTTCAATAGTTGGATGCGAAAAGCTTACAAGTTTGATGCGAAAACCTTACACAGTTGGATGCGAAAACTTTTAAGCTGGATGTGAAAACTTTTAAGTTTGATGCGAAAACCTTCGAAATGTTGGATGCGAAAACCTTAGAAATGTTAGATGCGAAAACTTTTAAGTTTGATGGGAAAACCTTCGAAATGTTGGATGCGAAAACCTTAGAAATGTTAGATGCGAAAACTTTTAAGTTTGATGCGAAAACCTCGAATTTTTTTTATTTTTTTTTTAAGTGCAACAAATTTGAAAATCCTCAAATTCCTAAATAAAGGGGGGTAAGTGAGTATAAAGTAAGCTAAAATAGAATAAAGGAAGAGAGTTTAAATGATAAAAGTAAGATTGATTGGTGCTTATCGCTACTTCCCAGTAATCAAATTTTATAGGTGCTCCCCCTTAATTAATATTATCAATGCTCCCCCTTAATCAACATGTTGAATGCATCTAATTGTTATGCCTACTGTGTGTGATATGTCTATTTATCATGTTCTTAAAATGTGTAAGACACTCCCCATTAACATATGCATATGAAAAATGTTCACAAGTATAAAAGATTCGGGAGACACAATTGTTATGACTCGAGGTTTAGCATACCTAACTTAGATACAAGGAAGTGGAATCGTTTTTCATCCAGAGCCTTTGTAAATAAGTCAGCGAGCTGTAGCTCGGTGCAGATAAAGTACATATCAATTGTGCCTTTTTCCACGTGATCTTTTATAAAGTGATATCTGAGATCTATGTGTTTGGTGCGAGAGTGGTGTACGGGGTTGCATGTAATGGCTATTGCGCTCTTAGAGTCACTATAAATAGGTACGTTATTTAGATCAAACCCGTAGTCCTGCAGTTGAGTGCGTAGCCATAGGATTTGAGAGCAACAGCTGGCAGCAGCGACGTACTCCGCCTCGGCTGTGGAGGTCGAGACGCAGTTTTGTTTCTTGGATGACCAACTTACCAGTTTGTCACCCAAGAATTGTGCGCTGCCTGAGGTGCTTTTTCGATCCATCCGACATCCTGCAAAATCTGCGTCAGTAAAGCCAATAGAGTTTTTAGGATACCAAAGTCCGAGGGTTGGTGTCCCTTTGAGATACTTCATGATCCTTTTCACGGCAATCATGTGTGATTCCTTGGGATTTGCTTGAAAGCGGGCACACAGGCATGTGGAGAACATGATGTCGGGTCTACTCGCGGTGAGGTATAGCAGCGATCCGATGATTCCTCTATATATGGTTGGGTCGACAGGTTTCCCAGCTGGATCCGAGTCGAGCTTACATGTCGTGGACATCGGTGTGCTTTTGGTGGTGCATCTGTCCATATCATATTTCTTCAAAATGTCATGGATGTACTTGGATTGATTTATAAAGATTCCGTCCGTAAGCTGCTTGACTTGTAATCCAAGGAAGAAGTTGAGCTCTCCCATCATGCTCATTTCGAACTTTGTCTTCACAAGTTCTCCAAAGTCCTTGCACAGCTTAGGATTTGTAGACCCGAAGATAATATCGTCGACATAGATCTGAACTAATAGTATATCCGATCTCTGTCGCTTGATGAAGAGAGTGGTATCGATCTTGCCTTTGGAGAAGCCTGACTTGATCAAGAATTCGGAGAGGACTTCGTACCAAGCTCGTGGGGCTTGTTTGAGACCGTAGAGTGCCTTGTCCAAGAAGTAGACATAGTTAGGATGGGTCTTGCTCACAAATCCTTCAGGCTGCGCCACATACACTTCTTCTTTCAAGACTCCGTTTAGAAAGGCTGTCTTGACATCCATTTGGTATACGATGAAGTTCTTGTGGGCAGCATAGGCAAGGAATAGTCTGATGGCTTCTAGTCGGGCAACATGTGCAAATGTTTCTTCGTAGTCGATTCCTTCCTGTTGATTGTATCCTTTAGCTACTAGACGTGCCTTGTTCCTTATTATGACACCATCTTCATCCTTTTTATTTTTAAAGACCCACTTTGTTCCAATAATGGTCTTGCCTGGGGGTCTTGGGACTAGTCTCCAAACTTTTAGTTGTTCGAACTGATGTATTTCCTCTTGCATTGCCGTAATCCAATCAGCATCGGCTAGTGCCTCTGCCACTTTGCTTGGCTCGTTCTGACTCATGAAGCAGGCATATAGATTCTCGTTGACTGTTGAGGAACGCGTGCTTACTCCTTGATTTGGATCTCCAATTATTTGCGTAGTAGGATGAGCACGTGTCCATTTCCTTTCATGTGGTAGGGGTTGGATTGCATCTTCGTTGATATGTGAGTCAGCGGGCTCTACCTCGTTTGTGGTAGAGATTTCTATTGGGGGAATCAGAACGGTTTCATCAACCTCTTCATTATTGGTGTGTGCACTAACTTGAGGTTCGTGAGAGGTTGATGCTTCATCGGCCACTGTTTGGTCGACAAGTGGTACCGATGTGTCACTGCTGGGATTGGAATGAGAATGAGTTGATTGAGAACGAGGGTTAATGTAGAGATGCTCAAAGAGAGAGTACAAATCCTCATTATCATCTGCATTAGGGGTGGAAGGTGCTTCCTCGTGTGTAAGAGTATGTTGATCCTGTGTCAACACTCTGATGACTCCGGGTTCTGCACTGACGTGTACAAGAGCCAAATCTGGCGTTTCATCGAACGTTACATTACAGTTTTCCATGACAGTTCTTCACTCCTTAAGATACACTCTATACGCCTTTGATGTTGTGGAGTACCCTATGAATATTCCTTCGAGAGCTTTTGGGTCGAACTTACCACGGTCTTCTCTATCATTTGCAACGAAGCATTTGCACCCGAAGACTCGTAGAAACCCTATGTTAGGTATTCGTTGGTTGATTAACTCGTATGGAGTCTTCCCAAACCTTTTGTGAATGCTCGTCCTGTTCTGAGTGTAGCAGGCTGTACTAACTGCTTCGGCCCAGAGGAAGTGGGGAAGGTTTGAGTGAATTAGCATTGTTCGAGCTGCTTCGACTAGAGTTCTGTTTCTTCGTTCCACCACTCCATTTTGTTGAGGAGTCTTGGAAGCTGAGAATTGCTGAGAAATTCCAAGTGATTGGTAAAAGTTACTGAGTAACTGATTCTTGAATTCGGTGTCATTATCAATGCGAATCACTTGAATAGTGCATCCCAGCTGATTCTGAGTTTTCTTCACAAACGCTATGATTAGATCAGGTGTCTCATCCTTCGTACGCAAATATCTTGTCCATGTGTAACGAGAGAAGTCATCTACAATAACAAGAACGTACTTTCGACCGTTGATGCTCTGGGTTCTCATTGGTCCGCAAAGATCCATGTGCAATAGCTCAAGTGGACGTGACGTAGATGCGATTTGTTTGACCTTATGAGATGCCCTCTTCATCTTCCCCATTTCACAGGATGTACATAGGTGCTCCTTGTGATACTTTAAGGCTGGCAGTCCAATTACTAGCTTTTCTGAGTGAAGTAGATTCAGCGTCTTGAAGTTGAGATGAGACAGTCGTTGATGCCATAGATTACTCTGTTGTAGGGAAGCTTTAGACATCAGACATACGGCTGTGGATGAGCAGATAGTCTTTAAGTTGATTGTGTAGAGACTAGATTCAGAGATCCAACAAGAAGTTCTATCCCGGCCTCATCGTTCACACTGCAGCCTTTAGCGTGGAAGTTGACTTTGAGTCCTCTATCACAGAATTGCCCGATGCTGAATAGGTTGTGTGAGAGACCGTTGACATAAGAGACATCCTTGATCGTTAGCTTGTCATGGACAAGGTCTCCATATCCCAGTATTGGGGCGGAGTGATTGTTTCCAAAACGCACTTTTCCACTGAATTGCTCAGTGTAGTTGCTCAGCAGTTCCCTTCTTCCAGTCATGTGTGTGGAGCAACCAGAGTCTAGGTACCACACATGATGGATCTGCAAAATAAATTAATGAGATTTAGGTACCCATTTAAGGACGGGTCTTCCTTTGTTCGCAGATAATTTTGTGCACGCACTCTTTGCTGATTTGGTTTTGGAGTCACGCGAGGCAGTGTTTCGTGACTCAGTTTCTGACTTAGGTACCCATATCTTTCTAATTCCCAAAGGATAATATAGCCTAATGCTTGATGCATATTCTTGTTTAATCACCCAGATTTGTTTAGTTGCTAATACCTTAGTTTTCACATTGTTTTTGGGATATTTTGTCCTGTTTGTTATACATTCTTGCTTTGCTTTTGGTTTATACAGGCATGTGGGGGAAGATTGTACTATCTTATCGGCGTGGTTGATTATGTTTTTCCTATGATGAGAATTGTTTGAAGTAGCATTGTGCTGACAGTCATAGGAATTAGTGCGCTTAACAGTCTTTACAGATCCAAAAGAAGAGGTTATAGATTTAACACAAGCGATACTGTCTGAAATAACTGATGTAGACTTCAAGTAAGATAAAGTAGGTTGAGCATGAAAAGACGGTGGCTTATTCTTAGTGGAAAAGTCAGCAGTTTCCTCCTCTTTAACTCCAGTCGCTTTCTTCTTACCCTTCATAATTAGGTTTCTGCCTGTAGGCACATGGAAAGATGAGTTAGTTGAGTTGCGTTTACTGGGCATCCTCTCAATTTCTATTTTCCTAGCCTGAATGGAAGAGTTTATATAGGGTTGGGCTAGAGAAATGATTTTCGAGGTTGAGGCCTTGTTCATTTCTATGGATATTTCCAGTGACGAGATCTTGCTTAGTAGTTGTTCCTTTTCTAACTGAAAATTTATCCTTTCTGTTTCTAAAGACAAATGAAAATTTGAAATTTCTCGAAGAACAGCTGGGATGTAAATAATCTGGGCCTTTGGCTTCTCCTTATCAGAGGGTTCTTCATAGACTGTCGTTACTTCTGGATCTAATGTGATTTCTCGAGTTTTATAACTATCATTTAGCTTTACGTAGTCAATGGTTATCTCAGCCTTTGTGCCTCTCTTCTTCTTTTCAAGAGCGTCGTCGTATTCTGATAGTTGGACGAATGGCATTAATTGTGGTATATTTAAGTCTAAGAAGCTCAGGTCGAAGAGTGCTAGGGGTTTTCCTTTTAAAAACTGTCGAGGCTCCGAGTATCCCAAGCCTACACGTGGATGGTAAAATCTAGTGTCCTTTGGTTGGCTAAGGAAGACTGTTTGTTCCGATTGTCCCTTTTTAGTAATTATATCTTCTAGACTTTTTATTTTAGAGTATAGTTTCTTGCGTTCTGAGTTCATGAGATTGTATTCGCTGGTTCTGTTTGCTAGCTCATGTTCGCAAATTTTTATTTTAGATGTATATTCGGTGACTTGAGCTTTGAGTTTTGCTATTTCTTCATCTCTACTTACGACTCTTAGTTGTGAAGCTTCCAGCTGACAATTGAGACTTCCTTTCTCTCTTAAATTTTTGAGCAAGCATTTATGATTATTTTCTAGTCTAGCTTCTAAGTCTTTTATAGCGTTATCTTGATCTGTGGGGATGATTTTTACTTGTTCGATAGCATTAAGACTATTCGTCAGAGTGTTGATTTTAGTTTCAGACAGAGTTAAACTAGCTTCTAAGTTGGTGACCTTCTCTTGGGCTAGAGCTAACGTGGATTTACTTTTAGCTAGCCTTTTCTCTATCGTCTTAACATTTTTTCGTTCCTTACAGAATGCCTTATATTTTCGTTTAAGTTCATATAAGGAATTAAGGTTAATAGAGTTTACCTCTTTCTCAGCAGTTGAATCTTCACCATTGTCATTGGTTTGCTCCTGCTCCTGATCTTCATCTCCTGACTCAGCTCCTTCCACCATGGCCATAAGGGCAACATTTTCTGGTTCGCTTTCTGATGTGTCCTCAAGCCAGTGATCCTGTCTGCCATAAGGGCCACACCTGTATTTCTCTTTTTAAGGAGTTGGAGCTTTCGAGCATAGTAATCCTCATCCTTCTTCTTTGGAAGGAAGCAGTCTTTGGCCCAGTGACCGGGCTTACCACAGTTAAAACACTTGGGAGGCTCTGTGGCATTCTTTGTTTCCAACTGCTGAGGGACTTTAGGTGGTTGTCTTGAGCTTGATGAAGTCCTTTGTTTGTTAGCAGATGATGATGACTTTTTCTGGAAGTATTTCTTGCTCATCATTTTAGTCACGAGAGCCATCTGCCTTTCGAAATCTTTTAGATCCGGGTCAGAATCTGTTCCTGAGTTGTCGTCATCCGACGAGCTTGGAGGCTTTGCCGACTTCCCTTTTCCTGGCTTGGTGCCCCTTTTGAGCGTATTTTCGGTTACTAGGGCTAGTGTGTCAGTCACTGCCTTGCCTCTTTGTTCTCTTAGAGTTTCACTGACATCTTCGACATGCTGCGCAAGGCTTTCATAGATGCTGTGGATGTCGATATCATCAAGGTCCTTGTTCTGTCTGAAGTTTGTGGCGATCTTCTTCCATTCTGGCAGGAGTGAGGTGAGGAATTTGACGTTCAGCTCCATGTTTGTCCTTGTGACGTCATCTCATTCACTTGAATCATGAACCTTCGATAGGTCTCTCCAATTTCCTCCCCAAGCTTTGCCTTGAAGGAATCATATACAGCAAGTGTGTTAGCTTTCTTGGCCTTCATGCCTACTTCTGTTCCTTGCATCATCTTGTGGATCTCATCCCACATGTCTTTTGCAGTCGAGAAGCTGTCGAATTGGACGTAAATGTCATTTGGGATAGCCTGTAGAAGGTATGTTTTTGCAAGGAGGTCTGCTTTGGCCCTTTGCTTTTCCAGATCAGTGTATTCACTAGGTGTTTTTAGTATTCTGCTCGGGAGTACAGGAGGATTTGCATCATCGTCACCAAGAATTGTTGTCCAGAATTGTGTGGGTCCTTCTTTGAGTGAGAGGAGGATGTCTGCTCCTTGGTCCTTATTCTCTAGGAAATTCAGGAACCTTGTTCTCCAGACGGGATATTCACCACGCTTCAGCACTGGAGGGCGCATGTCACTTCCCATAGCAAAGGTGTCCATGGTTCGTTGTTGTTTGGCTTAAGATCTTGACGTGTGTGATTGAACTGTAAGTTTGAGAATTTTGGATTCACAATGTTAGAATTTTGTAAATTTAAATTTTAAGTATGAAGTTGCGAAAATCTAAACTTCGAAAACCATGTCTGCGAAAATAGAGGATGCGAAAACTTATTTTCGGGAAAGTTTTCGAACTGATTTGCGAATAGGTTTTCAAGTCAATGATGCGAAAACTTAGGGTGCGTAAATTGGTTTGAGTAGTTTTCGAATCGGTTTTCGAATTGGGGATGCGAAAACTTGAAGTGCAAAAGTTAGTTTGCGAATTGATTTGCGAATCAGGGATGCGAAAACTTTGAGTGCGAAAACTGGTTTGCGAATTGGTTTGCGAATCAAGGATGCGAAAACCTAAGGTGCGAAAAGTGGTTTGCGAATTGGTTTGCGAATCGAGGATGCGAAAACCTAAGATGCGAAAACAGGTTTGCGATTTGGTTTGCAAATCAAGGATGCGAAAACCTAAGGTGCGAAAACTGGTTTGCGATTCAACGATGCGAAAACCTAAGATGCGAAAAACAGGTTTGCGAGTTGGTTTGTGAATCAAGGATACGAAAACCAGGGTGCAAAAATCAGGGTGCGAAAACCGATTTGCGAACAAGTTTGCGAAGAGATTTTCCAATCAATTTTCGAAGGACTTTTCGCACTGACTTCGAAAACTATTGCGAAAACTTTTTAAACCAAGATTTTGACGAAAAATCACTCAGAAACACTGAAATCTTCTGGGTTTTTTCACAAAAAGCATCGGAAGGGTCTTAGAACACTAAACGAGTTTGAAGATCAGCAAAATAAGCTCAGAAATCTCGAAAAATGCTAAGAACAAAACTTGAAGATGAGACTCAAAAGAAAACAGCAAAAACTCAAAAGAAACTTCGATGAATCCAAACGAAACTTAGTTCGATTATTCACGCTAGGCTCTGATACCAATTGTAGGTCTCATATCACCTAACAAACAACGAATCTAAGTGGGAATCTGTTGAGAGAAATGAAAATACTTTGTAGTGTGTGTTCTTGTGTGAAGCAGTACTAAGGTGATCTACGCTTTAGCTCTTTTCTCACTAATGTTTCACATTGAAATAATGAATAAGGTTTAGTATTTATACCCATAAGTTTAGGGTATAGAATACTTGGGCCCCTAATAAGCCCATTACACTTGCTTAAGCCCATATACAAGCTATTACATAGAAGAGGTTCCTATAACTAGGAAAAACTAATATTGACGATAAGAACTTAGATATCAAACGACACTATTTTATATCTAACAATCTTAACCCCGAAACCTTAAATCCTAAACCCACAAAATGGGTTGTATTACAGATAAATCACTTCCGGTAACACACTTACTGATAACACTTAAACCCATACTGGTAACACATTACGTTTCAATTTCGCGGAAAGCTAATTTTCATATTATTACATTATTAAAATAAAAAATTCTTGTCGATTACTAATAGGGTTGCAAACGAATCGAATCGAGTCGAATAGTAGCATATTCTATTTGTATTCTATTATCTGTCGAATATTCGTATTCGTATTCGGTTACTATTCGAATCTTAAATTCGATTCGAATTCGATTCGAAAATCACATTCGAATATATTTGAGAATATTCGAATATTCGATTCGAATTGTATTTGATATTTTTTTTTTCCATACAATCTATTAAATACAAATAATAATAAATCCTCAAAAGCACCATAAACCCATTATCAAATATATCTTACAAAAACATTAATTACCAAATCCATCAACTAAATATGAGAAACATACGGTAATATAGAACTTGTTACAGCTTGCTTTCGATCATCATACTTGTAATATGATATCAACCGGTTCTTCTTCCACCTATAAAAAATAATAAATTAATTCATTCTCATAATCATGAGCACATTTAAAGTTACGAATGAAAAAATAAGAAGAAAAAACTTACATACGCCATAATCGGTTTATTGATTCCGTGAAGTTGTCGAACCCAATCTGCTCCACATACCAAGACTTGTACCATATCAGATGATAACTTAGAACGATAAGGATCTAAAACTCGAGTTCCAGCACTAAACGTAGCCTCAGATGCCACTGTGGTAACAGGAATAGCTAAGACATCACGAGCCAACTTCGACAAAACATTAAATTTCAATTCTTGAGATTTCCACCAAGCCAATGCATCAAAATCAGAAGTAACGTCCCCATCTTGACTTCTAACTACCCCTTCTTCTAAGTAAATATCCAACTCCGACTTAATAGGGCCATCAACTTCAACGGTGTTCAAATACTCATCAAACATAGATAAACCAGAAGGTATAAGCTTTCCTCTAGACATAGAGCTCGTAGCAGAATCAGAAGAGTTCGTATCGACCACGTAAGATGAACTTTTACGAGATTTCACATTATCATCTTGGACATATTCGAAGTAAAGATCATACAATGCACCTCGAACCTTCAATATATTTGCACGTGCATCTACATCATTATATATTTTGTTGAAAGCAAATTCAACTAACCTCATTTTAAACCGAGGATCAAGTATTGCTCCAATGGCCATCAAAAGATTGCAGCTGCCCCAATACTTGTCAAACTTCTGCTTCATCTTTCGAATCATTCCCCTGATGAACTCATCATGATGGTTTTCTTTCTCATTTAGCACATGCTTGACTCTCCAAATAACAACAAGAAAAGCGTTAGAGGTAGGATAAATGGTACCCGATATCACATGAGTAGCTTCAAAGAATACCCCTAGAATGTCAACAACATCCTTAACTTTATTCCAATCTTCTGAACTAGGACAGCAACTGTATAAAGGTTCTCTTTGTGCAAAGATAGGAAATGCATCCTTAACCTTAATGGCTTCAACCAACATTTCATAAGTAGAATTCCACCGAGTAGGACAATCAATGATTAACCTTTTCACCGGAATTCCCAAATGATGTATAATATCAGAAAACTTCCTCAGTCTAGATTCCGACTGATTAATAAACCTCACACTATCTTTAACATCTTCAATAATGCATTTAATATCAGAAAGACCGTCTTGAACTATAAGATTGAGAATGTGTGCGGTACACCTTACATGGAACAACTTACCATCCAACGGCAACTTATGACTCTTGGAGAAAGTTTCTTTAGCAATTCGAATTGCGGAATCATTGTTTGAAGCATTATCCACTGAAATGGTGAAGACTTTTTGTTCTATTCCCCAATCTTTTGTGCACTTCATAGTTTTCCACGGCATTGAATGAAAAGCCATAGTTTTCCACGGCATTGAATGGTTGCTCGTGCATTAGAATCCAATGGGCAGTAGCTTCTCTTTGCTTCATATGATCATATCTCCCATCAGATAAAGGATTCAACTCAAATTTGGATTTTACCGGTTGTAATTGCAAAGTTGTTTGCTTCTCCACATGAAGTTTCTTTTGAAGACACCTCTTCAAATGATTCCAAAGATGAGTTGTCGTAGCAGTATTTGGCCTACAGAGAAGGCTCTTGCAATGTTTGCATTGATATTTATTAGTGCCATTGCTTAAAGTCACTTCCATGAAATTGGTGTAAGCTCTCGACATTTTCTTTCTCCTTTTCCTTTGAAGGTTATTCGCATCATCATCATTTTCACCATCCTTTTCTTTTCCCGTTTCATCTTCAACGGCTACTTCTTGGATTTCGGGACCATCTTCAACTTCGATGGTACCACCTCCATCATTTGTCTCTATTCTCGGGCTCAATACCTTTCAGTTTCATTACAAGGTTTAAGATTAAATATAAAAAAACGACAAACAGATATTTATGTTTCGAATAAATTATAGTATTTAATCTTATTTTTTATTTTCACAGACAATATAGAAAACATACCTCATGAATTTCATCCATTTGTTCAATGCTATCTCCTCGGCTTGCTTGCTCCGTTGCTTTTGAGGAATCCATAAATTTCACACTTCAAAACCAACCTTTTGAACAATACATTAGCAACAAAAATACCACAATTATTCACAATTAATGTGAGATACCTTCACTAAAACATTCACAATAGTTTATACACATCATGTTCAACACATAGAGAGACATTAATCATATACAACACAAATATTTAACACAATTTCGAACTAAAATAAAGAGGGTTTTTTGGGTTAAATACATTGTCCTTCATTAAAACATTCAGAACATCATATTCAACACATAAAGAGACGAGTGGGATCAAAGAAACTAGCGAACTAATCACTAAATAAAATTAAAATATAGGTGGAGATAGAGTACTTCATAAAATAAATTGGGGTTTTTTTTGGGGGTAAATACCTTATCCTTCGAGAGAGAGCCGTAACGTAATGGGACTAGTGGTGGATGTCAGTGAACGGAAGAGCGGCGGTGATAGCTGAAAGTGGAAGAGCGACGGCGAGAGATGAGGGTCAGCTGCTATTCGTGTGGTGAGGTGAGAGTGTCAACGTCGAGGACACTATCTGTAATGTTGTATTTTTCCCCCCCTAAAATAATATTTTTTCCCCCCAAAAATAATATTTTTTATATTAGAAAAACGTCTAATTACCCTTGCACCTTGTTTTTTATTTTATGGGCCTAATATATACACGGCCCATTGTCTCTTATTCACCAAAAATGTTAATTTTGTGAATTTATTATTTATTGGACCAATATAACTTATATATATGTAATATTAAATTATTTATATAATTCGAATCGAATATTCTATAATTATTCGAATCGAATACTGTCATATTTTATTCATATTCTAAAATTATTCGAATCAGAAATACTATTTTTATTCGGATTTGATATTCGGATATTTCGAATTCGAATCTTAAATTTCGAATCGAATCTCGAATCGAACCAAAAAAACTCGATTCATTTGCAACCCTAATTACTAAGACGTGTGATCAAATTGAGTCGAATTTACCTTATTCGTCCATTAAAGTTGAGATTTTATCCGTTTTTCAACGAGATTTTGAATTGGATTTTGAAGTATTATTCCATTATAAACTTAAAAAAATTTCGTTGATTATGAAGACCCATAAGAAATTGAGACCGATTTAACCTTATTCGATCACTAACGTCGGAGATCCTAGCGATTTCAGCGATTTTTGGTTATCGTCGATGGTTTTCGATCTACTTCTCTTTGTCCCTTCCTTGTTTACACATGTTATTAACATGAAACGAGTTGTTATTTTTTTGTTAATTATGTGTTATTTTGCGTCAACACTAGTATAAGATATGTGTTCGTTGAAAACACTAGTAAGTGTTACCCAAAATGCATTAAGTGTTACCCAGCAAGCATTTTATTAGCAAACGTTTCAATCTTAGGTCGCGTCAAAATTCTTCATTATTCCTTGATGAACATCAACAATTCCCGTTGATTACTAAAACCCATGATTAAATTGGGTTAATTTCACTTTATTTGTCAATTATAGTCGAGATTTAACCCATTTTTAAAGAGATTTTTTGAATTGTGTTTAACACATTATTTATTCCATTTTAAACTAAAACATTTCGTTGATTACTAAGATCCATGAGAAATTAACATCGATTCAACCTTATTCGGTCATAAACGCCGAGATTGAATCGGATTTGAACATGAATTTTTTCCTTCGTTCACTTGGAAGAGATGATGGCAAACATTAGTAATTTTTTGCAACTATAGAGGATAAATATGTCTTTGTGCATCATTTGGGTAGTTTTCTCTAAAATTTTCAAAAAATAGGTCCTAGAACTTGAATAGGGCCTGAACACTAACACAAACATATTAAGAGGACCTGAAATTAAATTAACCCTTATTTTATTATTGTCGATTTGAGTTTTGACATATAATACAAAGGCATATTATTACTTCGTCTAAATAAATTAACCTTGCAGTCAGGTAAATAAGACTCAATTACTGATTCTGAAGGGACATAGAGGGGGCACCAGTAAGCTGACATACTGCAATATTAAATTAAGTCCACAAGTCTTAGTCTCCAGTAGGGTGACTGGATATGACGAGTATGACTTGTTTGTCGACGGGTCCAAAATGGTTGTACCAACCGTTCACTTGGGAAGTGGGAGCTCGTGACATTGATACAAGACGAATCAGGAGATTCTCTGTATTTGGACACTGACTCGTAATCGAACGATACATGCTGGGAAAGTCGCTGATCGATCGATTGACTATAGTAGTTTACGTGAACCTTAGACCGAAAGGGTTAACTCGAGGTTGGTATTAAGGTCTTGATTAGTCACTAGTTTGCTAGGCCTGAATTGCATGAAGCATGGGTCAGCGGTGAAATGCGGTCTTGACTTTTCGACGTGATTGCCGGTTGAATCGCTGAGCGGGATTTACGGTCTTGATTAAATTGTCGGGGCAGGCCCTGTGTATCGGCGTTGGCCCACGAAAAGTCGTCGTGATAGCGCGGAAGCGTATTTTATTGATCCCGTGACGTAGGTGTCGAATTTTTTAAATTTTTAACATTTAAACTCGCACGAACACGCCTCTGGATTGATCCATGACCTCGGGCACGGCTGCCCTTGGCCACAAACCACCACGGCGTGGCTCTGCCGTGATTCACGGCCTCAGCCCCACCGGCGCACCTGCTGCCCGCTGTTCGCTGCTCGCCGATGTTTGCAGCAGCAGCGTTTGCTGGCCGCTGTTCGCAGCAGCAGCGTTCGCTGCTCGTTTTTCACAGCAGTGGCGTTCGCCCATCGCTGTTTGCAGCAGCAGCGTTCGCTGCCCGCTGTTCGCAGCAGCAGCGTTCGCTGCTCCAGCCTAAGCTAAAGGTTCGAATCTTACCCTCGTAGCGCGTGGCTTATACGTCTCAGCACGGCGTTCGAAAACGCGACGCTCGAGCAAATTCCTCTTCGTCTCGGACTGTCCCGAGCAAGGTCGTCACGCTGATTCGGATTCGTAGAGCCCGTTGAGTGACCCTTGGATAGCTAGCGTCAACTCGAACGGGGCTCGGGAATTGACTCTAAGCCAAAGGTGAGCTTGGCTAGATTTTCTCACTTTTTCTTTCTCTAATTTTTGTTTTTGCACTATGCAAGTGAATGAATAACTTAGCTCTATCACAATTTTTCATAAGTCTCTAAGACTATTTATTTTAAGCTCAAAGCCTAAAAATAAAAGAAATATCAAAAGTTAGACATTCTACTCATTACTTTTGATGTGTAGTATTTTTCCACCAACTATTAGTGATGAATAATAATATATATATATATATATATATAATTACCAAGTAATGAGTAGTATTATTCCACTAACTATTAGTGATGAATAATATACTTATATATATATATATATATTTACCAAGTAATGAGTAGTATTATTCCACTAACTATTAGTGATGAATAATATATTTTCACTGACTATTAGTGAAGTCACTTTTGAATGTGTAGTAATTTTCCACTAAGGATAAATTCTCTTATTTGCTATTAAGGGCTTGCAATTTGAATCTAATTCAATTTAAGTCCAACTATTTGTAAATTTATTAATTAAGTCCAACTCAATTAATTTAATTGCAATTTAGCCCTTACAAAATTAATTAAGCACTCAAGACAAACTTAAGTCTTAATTATTCTTAAGACCATTCTTAAGATTTAACCAAGTGTCAATATCTAACATTGACGTGACACAAACGAAATGAACTCCAAGTCCATTAGGCATTAGAGAAAATCTAGCCGTTACTATACGAATCCGTAATCCTTTTTAAGCCCGACTCCCTTGGTTAGTCTCAACCGTCACAGGAGAAATCTGTGAGTCCGGTATTCGCCTAGCTAATCCCGCGGTACTGGACAGATCCCGGTTGAGATCGAATGCGATCCAATCTTATTCGGTCGAACAAACTATAGATCATCACTATATGATTAAACCCTTCACATACATCCCGATCGAGTGAGAGCCATGGTCAATGTCAAGCTCACTGGACTCGATGCTATATTATAATCGTGACAGGCGCAATCACTAAACTACACTCCGTGTCCCACACGAGTTAGTTTAAATGCTTCGGCCGAAGACTTTGTGATTGCCGTCCCCAATTATATTATAGGACGTTTATCTCATATGAGACTGTGAATCCCGATGGCGGTTAAAGCCCGACAATCACCTCTGTTACCCCAGCCGCATTTCGCCGCTGACCCATGTTCTTTTCATGAACAAGGCGGGCCTAGCAAACTAGCGACAAACCGAGATCCCAAAAGCAACTCCGTCGATGACCCCATCGGTCTAAGGCCACTATAGTGTGTCGTTCGATCATTGACATCCCCGAGATATAGCCATGTGATCGAACGACTATTGAGCCGTATGTTCAAATATGTCCATCTCTCAGATCCGACATATTCCCGCCACGACCTCCCACTATCCCAAGTGAGCGATTGACACAATCGCGTTGGAGTCGTCGATGGATAAGTCATGATCGGTACTCTAGTCACCCTACTAGAGTCCTAAAACTTACGAACATTTTCTATGCGGAGAATAAAAGCGTCTGGTGTCGTCCTCTCTCATCCCATGAGAATCAAACGCTTACTTAACTCACACATACGGGTTTTATTTATTTATCGCACTATCGGATGCCAAGTAGACTTTAAATCGATAAATAATAATAATGCCTCAAATATATTAAAAGTTTTTACAAACTTATTTATTCGAACTATACAAAAGTATATGCCCTATACTTTTTCCAATCCTCGTATGGCATTCCGAGAGCATACATCCTAACATAAATTCGAGGTTAACGTCCTATGGAGTTTTCGATGTGTGGGAATTTACCTAAGTCTCTGGCCAGATCTCATAACTGACTCACGATAGTCGTGGAGGGCAGTTTGGTAAATGTCACCGACACGAACATCATAGAGTCGAGTTCTGTAAGTTCGACTACGCGTGACTTTCACTCGACCGGGACAAACATAAAGGGTTTATACGTAGGACGACAATATATAGTCGGTTCGTAAATTACACATATTCGTACTCAACTCGGGATCGGTTCGGTACCACGGGGCTGGCTAGGTGAATACCGAACTCCTGGATTCCTCCCAAAGCCGGTTGAAACGAACCAAGAGAGTCGGGCTTAAAAAGGGCAACCGACACAACGTCTATATGAGAATAGAGCAGGCTGGGGCCTGGATTGAGAGATTAGGATTTGGGGCTTGGCCGAAACCCTAAATGGCCGAAAGATTCGTTTGACTGTGGTTAAATGAAGTGAGGGGCAAAATGGTCTTTTCACCTTACGAAATATTTTTGAAATATAATATTGAATATTTAATATTTAGTATATGATTTAAATTTGATTTAAATCTTTATTATTGTTTTAAAAAAATAATAATATTTAATTTCGAAATAAATAAAATATATATTAGATATATATAAGTTTCGATTTTATATAGAATAAAAATCGAAAATTATTTAAATATATATATTGGATATTATATATTTAAATATACTAAATATAGAAATAAATATTAATTTATTTTAATATTAATTTGAATTTGAATTTGAGTTTGAATTCAAAAGATAAACAAGTAAACCAAGACCAAGTCAAAGTGACTTGGTATGGCTTGGAGTGGGTGAGAAAATTTCTAACCACTGATAGACCGATTGAAGAACGTTTTCAATTGGACCTTTATATTGAAATATTTTGCGATGTTCTAGCTTTACTTTCCTCGGAATCTCCGATTGTTAATGTTGACAATGTAGAGCTGACACCTGAGTCAACATTGACTCAGACGTGGGTCATCTTCGATTTTGTCTTTCATACCCAAAAACTATTTACTCTATTATTGTGGCTTTATTTAAGTGTGCATGAAGTTATTTTCGAGCTGGAATTATTCAAAGAAAGTGGAATTAAGTGGAGCTTGCATTTATTAAAAATAGAAGATATGAAGATCATGGGAGAATGAGTCAAGCATTTACTAAAAATAGAAGATATGGAGATCAGCCAAGAAGATATGAAGATCTTGGATGACTTGTGGAGTAGTGGACAAGTTATCGGAGCAACTATAAATAGAGGACTCTGATCTCAAAGAAAGGACCACTCTCGAGACAAACATAGACGCGCGAACGAGAAGAAAAACATCGAGAGAGCGCTCACTATATTTTACTGTTTTTACCTAGAGTTTTACCTTTACGTAGTGTGAAGATTAGAAGAGTCGTGTGATTCTTTTCTAGGCTAGTTTTACTATCGTTGATCCATTCAAGTAGTGGAATTTTGCCCTGAAGGCGCGTAGCAAGTTGTATAACTTGCTGCGTATTTTTACATCTCGAGTCCGTGTCGTTTTTACTGCTAAGTTTATTTTTTCCGATGTGCAAAAGTTTTATGATCCCGAGTGTTGTTTCAATATTAGGGTCAATATTTACGTTTTTACTTTCAACTCAGTGTGCATCCGTATCCGGGACCACTTCACCGATGCTTCGAAATACAAAATAAAAAGAAAAAAAATAATTAAAAAAATCAGCTAATCAACCTAACAATAGTATTTTACACACCGCCTCGAAAATATAAATATATAATATTATTTTAAAATTAATTGTTTAGAAAAAAATTATTTACGAGGATATGATTATAATAATAAAAAATTAGAATAAAATGGTAATTATTCAATCTAAAATGAATTAAGGATAAATATGTTGGGAATCCTGGTAGGGTCCCGAGGCCCTCGTTCCTTGAACGGCGGAATTTTAAAACTTTTAGGTGTTGAGGTTTATGCCCTAGATGCCGTACGAAGATTAGATAGTACGAGGGCATTTGTGTAATTTTGTAGTGTTTACTATTTGTAATTGGATTATTTGAAAATGGAATTACGTTTTATTTTTGTCGATTTGAGTTTTGACAAAATAATACAAAATGCATATTATTACTTCGTCTAAATAAATTAACCTTGCAGTCGGGTAATAAGACGAATTAATAAAACCCCAATATTTACAGTTCAGTTACTGATTCTGTGGGGACAGAGAGGGGGCACCAGTAAACTGACATACTGTAATATTAAATTAAGTCCACAAGTCTTAGTCTCCAGTAGGGTGACTGGATTGACGAGTACGACTTGTTTGTCGACGAGTCCAAAATGGTTGTGCCAACCATTCACTTGGGAAGTGGGAGCTCGTGACATTGATACAACACGAATCAGGGAATTGTCTGTATTTGGACACTGACTCGTAATCGAACGATCACACGCTGGTAAAGTCGCTGATCGATCGATTGACTATAGTAGTCTACGTGAACCTTAGACCGAAAGGGTTAACTCGGGGTTAGTCTTAAGGTCTTGATTAGTCACTAGTTTGCTAGGCCCGAATTGCATGAAGTATGGGTCAGCGGCGAAATGCGGTCTTAAGGTCTATATTTAGTATATTTAAAATATATAATATCCAATATAAATATATTTATTATTTTCGAAATTAATCTAATTAAAATTCGAAAAACATATATATATCTAATATATATATATTTTATTTAATTCCAAATTAAATATTATTATTTTTCTAAAACAATAATAAAGATTTAAATCAAATTTAAATCATATACTAAATATTAAATATCCAATATTATATTTCAAAAATATTTCGTGAGGTGAAAAGACCATTTTGCCCCTCACTTGATTTAACCAAGTTTTTCGGCCATTTAGGGTTTCGGCCAAGCCCCAAACCTTAATCTCTCAATCCAGGCTCCAGCATGCTCTATTCTCATATAGAGGTTGTGTCGGTAGCCCTTTTTAAGCCCGACTCTCTTGGTTCGTCTCAACCGGCTCTGGGAGGAATCCAGAAGTTCGGTATTCACCTAGCCAGCCCCGTGGTACCGAACCGATCCCGAGTTGAGTACGAATATGTGTAATTTACGAACCGACTATATATTGCCGTCCTACGTATAAACCCTTTATGTTTGTCCCGGTCGAGTGAAAGTCACGCGTAGTCGAACTTACAGAACTCGACTCTATGATGTTCGTGTCGGTGACATTTACCAAACTGCCCTCCACGACCCTCGTGAGTCAGTTATATGCTCTGGCCAGAGGCTTAGGTAAATTCCCGCACATCGAAACTGCATAGGACGTTAACCTTGAATTTAATCAAGGCCGTAAATCCCGCTCAGCGGTATAACCGGCAATCACGTCGAAAAGTCAAGACCGCATTTCGCCGCTGACCCATACTTCATGCAATTCGGGCCTAGCAAACTAGTGACTAATCAAGACCTTAAGACTAACCCCGAGTTAACCCTTTCGGTCTAAGGTTCACGTAGACTACTATAGTCAATCGATCGATCAGTGACTTTACCAGCGTGTGATCGTTCGATTACGAGTCAGTGTCCAAATACAGCAATCCCCTGATTTGTCTTGTATCAATGGCACGAGCTCCCACTTCCCAAGTGAATGGTTGGCACAACCATTTTGGACCCGTCGACAGACAAGTCGTACTCGTCAATCCAGTCACCCTACTGGAGAATAAGACTTGTGGACTTAATTTAATATTACAGTATGTCAGCTTACGGGTGCCCCCTCTCTGTCCCCACAGAATCAGTAATTGAACTGTAAATATTGGAATTTTATTAATTCGTCTTATTACCCGACTGCAAGGCTTATTTATTTAGACGAAATAATAATCTGCCTTTGTATTGTTTGTCATACTAAAATCGACAATAAATAAACAAAAATAATTTCATTATCAAATAATTCAATTACAAATGTTAAACACATCAAAATTACATAAATGCCCTCATACTATCTAATCCTCGTATGGCGTCTAGGGCATAAACCTCAACAAAATAATGATTTTGTTTGTAAAATTAAAAGTTAAATGGTAAAATAGTAAAAAACATTTGACAGACCAAATTAAATTAAAAGTTGACAATTTTTAAGAGGCTTTAAACCTTAATAAAATAATAATATACTAGTATTTTAAGCACACTCGATATGTGTGCATTATATATAAACATATATTTGTTTTATAATGTAAGATTTATTTTTAATTTAATTAAATATATTCAAAATTATAATTTAATTTTAATTATATATTACTTAAAAAGAAAAAAATAATTTATGAGTACATAATTGAAATAAATATAAAATAAAGGGTAAAATTGTAAATTAATACTCAAATTTACAGACCAAAATTATAGCATTTTTTAAGTGGTGTTGTTCCTTAATAAAATAGAATAGATATATACTAGTATGCTAAGCACAATCAATGGTGTGCTAAAATTTATAAATACAAATAATATTATTTTATATGATTTATTTATAATTTAAATTATTTTATATATGAAATTATAATTTAATTCTAATTAACGATTGTTTTAAAGTATATAAAAGAAAAATATAATTTGTGGGATATAATCGTAATAAATAAAAGATTAAAGGATTAAATAATAAAATATAATATATATATAATTATATATATATAACTTGACAGACCAAATTGTGTGGTTTTTAAGTTCTCACTAATATAATAGAAGATAACAAATAACTAGCTCTGACGTGTGTACAAACTTATCTTAAAATAAAGGGGCGATTTGTGTTCAGTCCCTTCTTTATTTTTCAATCATTGTTCAGTCCCTGTCAGTATATTAATTAGTTTTAAGGACCCATTCTGTGTTAAATTTAGAAACAAGGACCGAAATTATGTTTTGACGAAAATACCCTTACTAAAGTGTTAAAAGAAGAGGTACTTCACGCCAACTATGTGTTACACAGGTACTATATCGTGTTAATATAGAATATTAAAATGTTATTTTAAGTTTTGTTTGTGTTATTCGACGACTTTTAAATATTATCGATTGACTAATTTTTTCTTTGGATAATGAATATTATACCGATTTTTTCACTCAAAACGAGCACCAAAATTTCGACTGACCCATCAACCAACTAATTCCGATGTGTCATGTAGGATTTATTCTGATATTAACGACGTAGGATCGAAGATTTGTAAGGCTTTTTTTGTCGAATAATCATGTATTAAATTGGATAAAATATGGGTAAATTATATCAGATTTTCGGCAGTAATTGAAGCTAATCTGTATAAATTCGATATACCCATAGTTTGTGTATTTCGTCGTGCCACCCTCTTGGCTCCACCGTTCGTTGGCCACTGTTAAATGCCCTGGAAATACCGTCGACCCCCCAAAATTACGGTATATTACTGTTATGTAATTAGTTCCAAAAGTATTCGGTATGAATTTAGAAGCATTTTTCATCATCTAACTTACAAAAGGTACCTCGTGTGAAGCATCTGGTATGAAAATCGTGGATTCATAAATAAATTTGTCGTTAATTATTGTCAGAGCAATTTGGTCTGTGTACCAGAGTATATGTTACCACTTTTGGACTACAAGGTACTAGATGACTATAATATGGTATGAGTAATAAATCATATGGTATATTTATACATAAATGAGGTATTTTATGTCAAACATGTGGTATATTTAAGAGAATAATTCATAAATACTGCTCTTGTTTGTTTTGATGATTATTTTTGTATGTTTTTCAGGCCGCGTGCTATATTCTGATATTAACGACGTAGGATCGAAGATTTGTAAGGTTTTTTTGTCGAATAATCATGTATTAAATTGGATAAAATATGGGGAAATTATATCAGATTTTCGGCAGTAATTGAAGCTAATCTGTATAAATTCGATATACCCATAGTTTGTGTATTTCGTCGTGCCACCCTTTTGTCTCCACCGTTCGTTGGCCACTGTTAAATTCCCTGGAAATACCGTCGACCCCCCAAAATTACGGTATATTACTGTTACGTAATTAGTTCCAAAAGTATTCGGTATGAATTTAGAAGCATTCGTCATCGTCTAACTTACAAAAGGTACCTCGTGTGAAGCATCTGGTATGAAAATCATGGATTCATAAATAAATTTGTCGTTAATTATTATCAGAGCAATTTGGTCTGTGTACCAGAGTATATGTTACCACTTTTGGACTACACGGTACTAGATGACTATAATGTGGTATGAGTATTAAAGCATGTGGTATATTTAAGAGATAATTCATAAATACTGCTCTTGTTTGTTTTGATGATTATTTTGGTATGTTTTTCAGGCGGCGTATAAAATCTAAGCGGTACTTCGACTATATGAATTGTTATGAGTATTGTTAGATACGTCACTGCGTGGAACTTAAAAGTTACTAAACGTCCAACATGTGGTATTAATATCTGAAACCGCAAAATGTACAAAACCAATCCAGTAAAAACATCCAAATTCTTCTGATGGAAGTTACAAAAGATTTGTCAATATACATATGACAAAAGCCTTACCTGTGCAAAATACGAATGACAAAAAGGACAAAAGGATATTACAAACATTAGATTGCTTCTTTGCATGTTCGGCGATTGTGCCCGTTACGCTTACATCTTCCGCATTTGAGTGGACGGACTTCTTGAATCTGTGAAGGAATTCGCTTTGATCGTGGACGACCTGGGGGTCGTTGAACATCTGGTTCAATTATATCTTCGGGTAATGGATATTCAGTTGCAAAATTTGAAGGTATTGGATTTACACAAGACATGTAGGTCTCTCTATACTTTGCTAAACTGTAATATGCGTCGCAGAAGTCATAAGGAGAAAGCCCCAAGGAAAGAATGCACGAGCAAGCATGCTTACATGGAATCCTCTCTAACTCGAAGTGGCTGCAAGAACATGTCTTGTTCTTTAAGTCTACGGAAAATCTCTTCCCATGTTCTGAAACTTCAAACTGCCACCCAGAAGAAGTATCAACCTCCAACATCCGAGATTCATCTATGTTGAATTTTAGTTTCTTCTTAGGCTTCTTGCACAAAAGTCCGAGCTGTCCTTGTGCTTCGGTTCTTTTCTCGTTCATCATGATCATTACTTTCCGTCTTATTTCATCGACCAGTCCAACAATCGGCAGTGCCCTTGGCACACGAACCCAACTATTCCAACTTTCCGCAATGTTGTTATCAATGATTCCCCATCTGTGGATTCGTCTCTCTTATAAAGTTTTTGTGATCAGGGAATGCTTCTTCATATTCTGTGACAAAGTTTTTGAAATCGTGCGCATAAGGAGAGTATGCTGCTCTCTTGAACTTTGTTGTCCAATTCTTCTTATTCCTAAAAGGGTATTTTCGCAATACCTGAACAAAACATAACAAAATATATTGCTACTGTGATCGAATAAGTCTCAAATAGTCAACCAATTGTCTAACCTGTGTCTTGAAATTATCGATCAAATGTCGTAGACAATATGCATGGTGAGATCCGGGAAATACCGAGGGAACGCCGTTTATGAGGCCATCATGCCGATCAGAGAAAAACGTATACTCCCTAAAGTTGTCTCTTCCGTGATAGCATAAGAGGTGCCTCAGCTTCAACAGAAATCATTCCCAATTATGGTTATTCTCAGCATCAACCACTGTGATCATAATAAAATCAATATGTTGTAATATAAATAATTAATAGAATGGACAAAATTCTAACACTAACCTGCAAATGCAATCCTAAACAATCCATCATGGAAGATTAGAGGTCTACAACCCCTTAAAAAGCCAACTATACAAGCATGGAAACTCACAAACATCCTCACAAACTTGTTCCTAAACTCACAATCCGCGACAGAACCTGGATTTGTATGTTTTACAGCATTGCAATACCACCTCAACCTATCGTAAGAACCTCTTTGAACCCCATGAATATTCTTTAAGGCTATTTCTTTCCCTGACCAGGCTCTGTGATATGGAATTTCAACTCCATAATCCCGCAACATGTCATTCTTCATAGTATGTGGTTTGTAAAGGGTTCGGTCCCCAGCTTAGGCTGAAGCAACTCAGCAATCAACCTAGCATCTGCTTTTGGGCGCATTACAGCCTCCCCAAACATGCAAACCCACGGACCACAGTCCATGCTCCCCACTATCTGTTTTCGGCAATCCATATCCATCACTTTAATGGTGGAAATGACATCCACGCCAAAGTGACGCATGTAATTTCGGATTGATGTGGCCTACAAGTAGATTCAGAGTAAACATATTATTCTAGTTATCACAGGTAAGTCTCAACAAATGAAACAGAATAGGACAAAGTAAACTTACAAAACGTAATGCGGTTGTCGTGGATCGAGCAGATGGCATAGAATTATAATGAACGAAGATTTTGCTCTGGACATCAAGAACAAGCAGATGCCAATGAAAGCCTTGGTGCAAGGGAACCGCAACGTACTTACAGTGACTCAACAAAGCCTCCTTCAACTTCTCCAGCTCCACTATAGTCGGCTCCGACAATCTTTTGATGAATGCCTCCATACCTGTCTTCGTCGCTATTTTGAGCGGCTTGCGACTCCCCGTCAACACGGCGTCGATATTTTGCTGCGAACATAATTAAAAAATTTTAACAAGATAGAATAAATAACATTTCATTTGTTCGAACCAACTCACCGCTACGTGCGAACCAACAAAGTGTATTTCTACTGGGGGGTCCGCACGTAATCTGTAATATGGAGACGTCAAATATTTGAACCACACGTCGATGACATCAGATATCACAGCCTTGCCCTTCATTAGATCAACTAAATAATGGCCACGCAAAGAAAGTAAGTTGTCCTCCCACACAACGGACCTGTGTTGCCATCATCTCAAGCTTCAGTAATGAAACATATCGAACTAAAGATAATGAATGAATGTCTGACCTAAAGGTTGCAAGAACAACTTACTTATAGTCGTCCTTCATAATGAATGAATGTATGAGCTCTCTTTCTTCGTCCGAAAGAGATGCCTTACCGTCATAGTCTTTGTCAATAGCATCACTGCATTCCATGATCTTTGGCAAACTTGACTTTTCTACAGACAACACATCGATAGGATCGACGACTACCTGTTTAGATGCACATTTATGGGTCCGAGGCTTCTTCTTCTTCGGAGTTGTGGTTCCCGGAGGCGTAACAAAGTCTTCGGCTTTTTTCTTCTGTCTGCGTTCTCATGCCATGACATTGCGAGCGATGGATGACGCTACAACCTCTTTCCTATTCACTAAAACGAAGTATTGCTTGTACTCGTTATCCACCGTCGTCACACTTCCAGATAGGGACTGCAAAACATTATCAATAACTTATTTCAACACGTCACCATCATCCTCCTCTTTCTTCTCCTCCTCTTTCTTCTCATCCCCTTTCTTCTCATCCACTTTCTTCTCATCCCCTTTCTTCCCATCCACTTTCTTCTCCTCATCATCCATATTCTTTGTCGTTTCATCCATAGCAGGCGCTTTCGCAAATTCCATTAGATCTTCATCAGCATCAGGCTCTTCCTCGACACATTTGTCAGCTGCCACGTCATTTGGATTCTTTTCTTCGACATCCCCTTGGTTAATTGTCCTAACATTGCCCGAATGGGAGCAAAACATTTCGTACTCCCTGTTCCTCAAATAGATTGGATGAGGGACGTCTGTCGCCTTCAACTTTGCAATATCCTCCTCGACTTCGATCTCGGTTGGACGCGTGGTTGGATCAACCCACCTCGTGAAGCGAGGAATCCCGCTAATTGATCGAGCCTTACCCAACGAGGGGGCATGTTCATAAACCCAAATCTGAAAAATGGGAGCAAAACATTAAACGAAAAATGAAGCCTACCTTTAAACCAAGCATGAAGCTAAGAAAATAATTACTTACCAACAAACCAAGTGTGCAACCTTCAATATATCTAGGCTGTCCTACAATGGATTTCACCAAGAACGAATGGACTGCCTGACCCCAGGCATAGTCGTCCACCTCCTCAAGCCCGTCAACATAAGCAAACATCCACCACGGAACACAATAGTTTGATGTCGGAAACAATACACAAATGAAAACTAACAAAATATACATTCTGCTAAAATCATCTAAGCTAACAACATCATTTTCTACCGATAAGACTCTCATCTTCTGAATCAAATCATCTCGAAACAGCCTACCTTTATCCGGGAAACATCTCTTAATAAAAGGAACCTCAAACCCCGACTTAAAATTGGTATTAACGAACAAACCTTTTGCTCGCAACCCCATAAAAACAGCAAACTCTTCCACAGAAAACGGTATAAGAGTATTTACCCCAAATCGAAAATGTGTACCGTCTACAGTTAATCGCTTTATCATTGCCACCATTCGACCGCTCGGAATCTGGCAGGGATTGAGCTGTAGGTATGATGCAAAGGGAGTCTGTCGCACTGCTGCTTTATGAGCGTCACTTGCTCCCTCCAGAATTGCCGTGACGGAGTCAATAATGAACTTTGGCTGGCATCTATGCCGTTGAACATCTTTTTGACGTTGGCCGGAGCTGGTTTTCGCCACTGCCGTCAACTTAGGCATCTTCATGTGTGTTTTGCCCTTTACTCTGCCTTGATAGGTCGTCGCCGCCAGTCGACGCGTTCTGCCCGCATCCCCGGCGTAGTTGCTTCTTTGCCATAGGAGCCACTGTCGTTCGGATTCTTTGCTCGGCGATGTCACTTTTGGTTGAATGGGTGTTATCAGAAGATGAGTTTGAATTTTTGTTCTCGAGCCCTAGATAAAAACTGTAAAAACATGGTCTGAAAAAAAAACGCTTTTTCTGATTGACCAAGTCAAATATCAGTATCTACAGAATGTGGTATATATTATAACATATGCGGTATTTATTCTCAGTTATAAGTTATTCTTAAGACAACATTTGTTACAATGTATGTATGTTGTAAGTGTACAGTGTGTTACCTTACAAAACAAAAATTGATATTTTTTACTATGCTAGCGGTATTTTATTTAGCATATTTGTTACTAATTAATCAATACGTATTACTCACTCTAAAAAAATATTTTTTATCCAGCTCAAATGAAATGTTATCAAACAAACAAATGTGTTATGTTTGATACAAAAAGTGTTACTCAACTGTCAAGCGTTCTGTATAAAACTATTTTTTATCCGCGTCAAAGGAAGTGTTATCTTGACGACGAAATATGTTATATTTGTTACACAAAGAGTTATTCAAGTGTAAAGTGTTGCAATTTATATGAAAACCTAATCTTGGTACTATCTGATTATCAACGTCAAAAGTTTAGTTGCTTTAACATGTAATCAGATTGAGGTTAATTTTATTGCATTCGGTCAATAATGTATGCATGATCTGTTATTTTACTTAAATGATATGTTATTTTTGGCACTTTATAGGTATTTAGATAAGCACATGTGTTACAAAGTATATCACAAGTAGTACTCACTATAAACAGACTTTTTCAGGATGTGTTATATTTGTTATAGAAAGTGGTATTCAACTGTTGTTTCAATTTAGGAGAAAACTAATATTCGTATTTTCTCACTATTAACGTCACAAATTCTTGAAAATTATCAACACCCATGATAAAATTGAGGATAGTTTCAACTGATTCGGTCATGAACATCGATTTCGGTTTTTCAACTTCCGAAAATTATCAACACCCATGATAAAATTAAGGATAGTTTCAAGTGGTATTCCAGCTGCAGTCTCAACCATGAATTTTATTTCGGTTTTTCGCATTATTTCGTAATTAAGGTCAGTGGTTGCCCTCGTTTAATAAGACTCATAAACAAATTGACATCGATTTCGCCCTATTCAGCCATTAACTCCAATATTTTTCTATTGAGGTTTGAGGTTCGATTGAGCGTTGAAGATGATGGCATTCTAACGTAATTTTCGAAGACATAAAGGGTAAATATATCTTATTGTATTATTTGGGTATTTTTCTCTAATAATTTCGAAAATCGGGTCCTTATGACTAAATGAAACTCCAACAGGGCCTGAACTCAAATTAAAATATGGGTATAGGGCCTGAATCGAAATTTGGCCTAAAATAAAAAGGAGTGAATATAAATTAAAAAACATTGTAGAGAAAAATGGAAAATATGAAATAAAAATGAACCATATTGAGTTAAAATCAAAGAAAATTAATTATCATCAACTCGTATCAGTGAACACTCACTCTCAACAAGACGACAGAAATATCAAATTCTAGCCTATCTCGTAACTCAACAGCCCTACATTATATCATAGAAAACTAATGCAAGCACCAAAGATTAATCACAACTAACAATTAGCTTCCTTAGAAAATAAAATAA
The DNA here is from genome assembly GCA_028392965.1 of Lindernia subracemosa. Classification (NCBI taxonomy): domain Eukaryota; kingdom Viridiplantae; phylum Streptophyta; class Magnoliopsida; order Lamiales; family Linderniaceae; genus Vandellia; species Vandellia subracemosa. Next base: position 147,830 of record JAQPCC010000153.1, on the reverse strand, counting down.
TAATAATAATAATAAAATAGATAGAATAGATATTACGGATTTACCCAAGACCAAGATCCAAAGAATGGAGACCCGACCCGTTATTTATCATGGACTTTTTGTTGGGCCTCTTCTTTATGGGCTGATTGATCGGCCCACGCCACTGGGGCCTATACTAATTATATATATATCTGTGGGGCATTAAGTGTTATTTCCCGTCATAGAGCATCAATTATCGCCTTTTTTGTGCTCTAATCTCTCTCTATTTCTATGTGGTCCGATTGTCTCGGCCTTCTTCAATCGCCGTCTCTTTCCGCTGTAAGTTCTCTTCTTGCGCGATTGTTTTCACGTTCGTTAACCGATTGCTGAGAAATTTATTGTTTTTTCTTTAATGATTTCAGGTTTTATGAATACCTAGGGTTTTCGATCGTTTCCAGAGGCCGAAGACGCGGTAAATCGATAGCCAGCTACCATTTTCGAGGTCCAATTCCATGCCGTTTTAGGGTTTCCTTGCAGTACGAGTTACACACAGAACGAAAAAAAAAAAGAAACTGAAAAAGAAGAAAAAAAAAGGGGAAAATACGGCAAAAGACGGAGTCATGAAATCGAGCTCTTTCCCATATTATTATCTAGTGGAATCACTTTAATTCCAAGTTTTGCTTGTATTTCCTTTGGTTCCTTTGTATCTGCAGCATCGGTGTAATTCAATACAAGAATATTGCCCTTTTTTTTTCTTTTTTTTTTCTCTTGCACTTAATTGATTGCGCATACTTCTGTAAGTTCTTGTTTGTTCGGGAGTTGGTTGTTGATTGATTGGAAAATAAAAGAAAAAAGAGAGGATTTTTAGTCTTTTTATACTTTCACTTTCGTACATTTCTGTTTTAAGAGCTATAAGAATCATCATTTCATAATTCATTGAGAAGAAGATAGCTTAATGGGTAGCCCCGGATCGAGTAATTTAGCTACTGCTACTCGTGTTGGACTATCGGAGCCAATTTCAACTGGCGGCCCTAGTGACATTGATGTTACTAGGACCAAAGAACTAGAAAAGGTTTGTTCTTATGTTGAATTTTGCAGTATATGTTTTTTCTTTTGTTCGATAGTTTGCATTGATGTTGATTGATTATTGTTGGTGGGGGATTTGTGTAAATTAATATGATGGACGAATATTACCATGCTTGATCGCCTAGCATTTCAAATGAGTTTTTTTTTAGGTAATCGTTATAGTTTTTCTTAGTAGTTTTCTAGGTAATCGTTATAGTTTTTCTTAATCAATAGCGGATTAATAATGAATCTCTACTCAGTGAAGCATTTCCCAATACTGTATATCTTATCATATATTTTTTTTTCTTTGCTTAATGTTCTGCTAGTTTCTTGCCAATGCCGGATTGTATGAGAGTAATGAAGAAGCTATCAAGAGAGAGGAAGTTCTTGGGAGGCTGGACCAGGCAATCTTATTGTATTTTGATCAATCTGCTCATAGTTTTTCAGTATTTATGTATAAACTAATGATCTGGATTGCCTTTCAGATTGTGAAGACATGGGTGAAAAACATCAGTCGCTCTAAAGGATATAATGAGTCCATCGTTCAAGAGGCTAATGCTAAAATTTTCACCTTTGGTTCTTATCGATTGGGTGTAAGAATATTGTAACTTACTTTTTCATATCATCTCCTGTAATTTCATGCTTTGCCTTCACATTGAGCCGTTGTTTTTAAATATAACGTGGTGTATTGATAACGTGTTTTCAGGTACATGGCCCTGGGGCAGATATTGATACCTTGTGTGTTGCGCCAAAGCATGCTACTCGAAATGTAAGCATAAATTGAAATATGATGGCCAATTAATGGACAAGAAACTAATAAAAATCATCTTTTTGAAGGAGGACTTTTTTGGTGAGCTTTACAAAATGCTGTCAGAGATGCCCGAAGTACAAGAGCTTCATCCTGTTCCGGATGCTCATGTTCCAGTGATGAAATTCAAGTTCAATGGAATCTCCATAGATTTACTTTATGCAAATGTCTCCCTGTGGGGTATACCTGATGTAAGATCCTTTATATCTTATTCTAATCTGCCTTGTGTGGGCAATTAAGAGACATACATGCCTATTACGGACCTCCGGGGTATTCGTAAATTACTTTATCAAGTGATTGTGTTTTAATTTGGCATCTCTGTTTCTATTTTTGACTGATACATTGTTTAATGAACTGAGCTCTGTGATCTATCTGAATTCTTAAAACCAGGATTTGGATGTATCACAAGAATCTATATTGCAAAACGTGGATGAACAGACTGTTCGTAGTCTCAATGGCTGTCGAGTTACGGATCAGATATTGCGTCTGGTCCCAAATATTCAGGTATACTGGTGAATATTTATGTTAAAATTTCAACACTATCTTTGATTTTATCGCCCATTTATCCTCAAATCGTTTTTTCTTTTTGTTTTCTTGTAGACTTTCCGTACTACCTTACGATGTTTGAGGCTATGGGCAAAGCGACGTGGAGTTTACTCGAATGTGAGGCGTTGTACCCTCACTATTCTTATACATTAGCTTTTGTTGTCTGTTTATTATTTGCTTGATGTGGGCCTTTGGCTTTTGAACAGGTAACTGGTTTCCTTGGTGGCATCAATTGGGCTTTGCTAGTTGCTCGGATTTGCCAGTTATACCCAAATGCTTTACCGAGCATGTTGGTTTGTCGTTTTTTTAGAGTGTACAACTTATGGCGATGGCCCAATCCAGTTATGTTGTGTCCAATTCAAGAAGGATCTTTAGGGCTGCCTTATTGGGATCCTCGAAGAAATTATAAGGACAGACTGCACTTGATGCCCATAATAACACCTGCATATCCCTGTATGAATTCTAGTTACAATGTCTCAACTAGTACCTTGCGGGTCATGATGGAAGAGTTTAGTAGGGGCAATGATATATGTGAGGTACTTTTGTTGTGTAATTTTTACATATTGCACCATTTTACACCATTTAAATGCATTCTTTTACTGCACTATACACTCCCCTTGTCTCATTCAACCAAGAACTGATGTGGATTTTCGTTTCTTGATTAGTCTTTACAGCATATGCACTTTTAACATGAGGTTCATTTCCCTTTATAGGCCATAGAAGCCAACAAAGCTACATGGGATGCTCTTTTTGAGCCCTTTGCTTTCTTCGAGGCATACAGGAATTATCTTCAGATAGACATAGCAGCAGAGACTGATGAAGAGTTAATGAACTGGAAGGGTTGGGTCGAGTCAAGAATTCGTCTCCTCACGTTAAAGGTTACTGGAAATAGAAATACGATGTCTATAAAAACCTCCTATAGTTTGATTTAATTGTTCTAAAGAAACGATATATTCTTTATCCAGATTGAAAGGGACACACAGGGAGTACTTCAGTGTCACCCTCACCCGGGTGAATTTTCAGATAAATCGAAAACCTTTCACCACAGTTATTTCATGGGCTTACGAAGAAAACAGGGCACAACTGCACAAGAAGGCGGTGGTCAGTTTGACATAAGAATGACTGTCGAAGATTTCAAACACGATGTATATGCATACTCATTTAGGACACCAACTATGTGGATTCGCGTGACCCATGTCAAGCGCAAAGATTTACCCACCTTCGTTTTCCCCGGCGGAGTCCGCCCTAACCCTCCTGTCCGAAGTCCCGCTTTGACCAAGAAGAAAAGAAAACCAGATGGTGACAACAGAGGAGTCGGTGTGACCGAGTCAGTGTCATTAAGTGATGCAACATCACTAAGTGAATCACCAAGCAAGAAGATCAAAGTGGATCATAGTATTACCATGAGTAATGTTGGTTCTCAGGGTACAACTGATCAAAGCCCCGAGGCAGTTTCTGGATCTGGTAAGAGCGTAACGAGCGTTGTTCTTGGTTCTTCAGTCGATGTAGACAAGTTGGGTGCAGAGGAATTTCTTACACCACCAATTCTTGACCACCGAGGTTCCTTGGATGAACTTGTTGAAGCTGAACCATTGAAGAGCGGCAGCCCACAGACTGTTGAAGCTGAAGGGATTGAGGACCCATTCATGTCCTTCACTAAAGAACCAGCGACTGCAGAAGAGGAAACAGCCGAGAACATTGGTGCCAAGAGTCAACAAAACGTTGAATTGGAAGAGCTTGAGGTATTGTCAGCACTTAAGTTAAATATTTATCTCTGTGTGTGTGAAGTTATGTATGGGCAACCAAGGAATCCCATCGACCGTTTCGTCTATTAGTTGCAAGAAATAGCTTTGTTGGTTTGTTGGAACTATTTCTAGTTACTCGATGCTATAGCCTAATCCTTTTTTTTTTTTTTAAATGCAATTTGGTTGAATGATAGCCCCGCGAATTGTCTGAAACAACTGCGATAGCAGTCAATGTTCCTGCTCAGAAACCACTCATAAGGTAACTTGTTGTCTTTCCGAGTTCAGTTTGAAGTTCTAACAGGCGGCTATTGCTTTCTTAACATTTTTTTGAATATGATTGATTCATTTGGTTGATTTGCAGGTTCAGTTTCACCTCTTTGGCCAAGGCAACTGGCAACAGTGGCTAAGTGTGATTTGAGAGGAGTTTGGTCCGAGTTTATGTTATATATATTATACACTCTTATCATCTGCAAAATGTGATAAATTGTCAAATATTTAACTATCTCGCCATGTAATAACTTTTGAGTTATGCCATGTCCTTCCTTGAGATGATGCGCTATCTTTTTGTACTTAATTTGTGTCCGTGTTTAAATGGATAGACGCGGGCAAACCGTTGACGGTTTTGAGATCGGACGAACTGTAACCAAACCGTCAGGAGGTTCGAACAGTGTTAACGGTTCAATGTATTAAAATTTTTATTTTATTTTTTCAAAAATTTATAAACAAAAAAAAAAGAAAATTAATGGTCCAGAGCCATCGGTTTAAACCACGACCGGCGGTTATCTTTGTAAACCGGCGGTTTCGGGATTGGGCCACCGTGACCGACGGTTTAGTTATGGTTTTTCTTTTGTCTCTCAAAATCCATTGTCCACCTCTAGTACATATAAATCATGGTTCAATGAAAGTAATTGTGCTTCGAAAACATAGAAAATATATTTAGCAAAATCTTTGTTCACATGCCTATCAATTTTTATTCCCAATTAAAGTTCCTTCTCATTACAACGTCGCAGACACTATTTCATGTTTGAAAATTTAATTAGCATATATATATATAAAGGAACGAGAAATAAACGTGTCTTCATGCGAATGATTCATGAATATATTAAATCAAAAGACAATGAAGATCAATGAATGGAGAAGATGGAATTAGTCATATCAGACCTTTTCATGCAAAATTAATACATTTTTAATCGGACAAAATTGTTAAAGCCGTGTAAGACAAATACTTTTGTGTCCGCAACCTCTTATCCTATATGATTGCATTTTCTAAGAAAAAAATATTTTGATGATTTAGATTGCGACCCAAGTGAATATTTAATGCAAAATCTATCATTCTTACAATAGTTTAATTGTATGATTGTCTAGATAACTCTTACGTATAGTGATGATAACTTAATTTGTAACGAAATATTATAAATTACAAAATACATACTAAAATTAAGAATTGCATTGTGATACATTTATTTCAACAATTATGGCATCAACAGTTAGTTTTTATCAAATTCTAGAAACTGCAAAATAACAGGATTTTGAAATCGGATTGAATAATTTACTGATTTGTTTCGTGGTTTAATCGAAATAAAGCCAGAGTAAAACCAACGCCTTAAGAAATAATAAAAATATATTTTTATGAATCAAAGTAAAATAAAAGTAAATAAAATGGGCGGTAAAAATTTAAACAAAAGTAAATTGTATCGAAGGGTGATTAATTAAGTGTAAAACGTTATGTAAATAATTAATTATAAAATTAAATTTAATGTGGAACATGAATGAATTGAAACCAAAACCAAGGAATGGTGAAAAACGAAATGCAAAATTTGGTATAAATAATCCATCATATTGATTATCCGCTAAAATTAAACTCAACCTTAAGTTATTTCAGATTAAACCCAAAAATAATGGGTGTCTTCTCAAATTGAACCCATATGACCGGTTACCACTTCAACCGGTTAACTATTATTATCCATTATATATTTTATTTTTTTATCCCTCTTCCATTTTTTGTTTAAAGTTTATTTGAAACTATATTTGTTTGTAATTTGATATGTATCGTGGTGACAAGTATTTCACATACTACATTAGAGGTAGTGGGTCGATTTTTCGCTGCAACTTTTTTATTTTTAATTTCTTATTATTCTTTTTAGTTTTATTCTTTGTAATTCTTAGTATTTTTTGTTCTTTTTTATCCTTTTAGTTGTTTTATTATATTTAGTTTTTTATTCTTTATTTTTTTTAATTAAACATGCGTGAATTCATTATATATATACACACATTAGTCAATTACATCTTTATTTAATATATAATTGAATTTTCTTTCACCTTTTCTTATTGCTTTCATAGTTCATTTAAATTAATTTTTAGGTTTATACTATTAAGTAAGATTCAATTCTAATTTTTAGTCATATGATTTAATAATAAAAAAATAAATCATATATATATATATATATATATAGTTTTTATATATCTTCAAATATATACAGATATAATAATATACACAAACATAATAGAAATATCTGAAATTATTTAAAATTAACAATTTAATGGTTTTAAATATTTAAAATTAACAATTTGATGATTTTCCATATTTTCTATAGAAGACATCTTGCTAATTTTTTTCATGTAATGAATAGTTCTTATTATTAAATTAAATATTTCTTCACGGGATCCAATTTTTAGGCGACCATGGGGACGAGGACGGGATAATTTTGTCCCCATTTAGTGGCAGCTACGCGAATGAAGATTCTCATAGAACAAGGGACGAGGATGGGGATTAGACTCCATCCCGAATTTGCCTCCATGACATCCCTATTATAAAGAGTGGGATGAAACTTTTTTTTTTTCAAAGGAACCTAAATAATTCACCAATAATATTTTATCATGTGGTTTTTACCTATAATAAAAGGTAATGGTTCACTAAGTCTAATTTGAGAAGACACCTATTATATTTTGGTTTATTCTGAGATAATTTAAGGTTAGGTTTATTTTTAGAAGATGGACAATAGGTTGGATTATTAACTCCTATTTTTCCAAACGAAATCTATAAAGAGTTACCACTAAGAACAACTTTTCTACATATTAACTTAGCAGCCCACTATTTAGCCAATCTTTAGGTTACAATAATAAGGATGGTTTCCCGCCGACTCAAGCTTTTGCTGATACTTTGTATTTTGACCTTGCTTAGTTAATACGAGAGGTTTTTTATTCCAAAAAAAAAAAAACTTATATATTTAATACTTTATTATTTTATCCAATTTTTTTCTTTTTTTTTATTTATTAAAGCTGAACCAGACCAGATTGAATCGAAATATTGATAGGTTCGAGGTTTACCGATCTGAATCGACCTGTTCGGTCCGATCTAGAAAACCATGAAAAATAATTATATTTTTATTGTATTACAGCAAATTTGTAACGTACTTAGGTGTTATTATTACATAGCAGAAACTGCAAAATAAATTTGTGTTGATGTAGGGAAATCAATAAAAAATTTGATTTCAATTTATAAATAAACGGTGCATAGATGTTGTAATATCCCAATGCAATCCCATGAATGGCGGATAACTGTTATTTCTTTATGCAAAACCGATATCTATGTCTGAATGATAGAAATATTGAATACTTCGTAACATAAATATTCGTTTAAAAAGATGTACCGGGTCGAATAACGAAATATCCGACCCGAATCGCCGTTAAATCTGATGATGGCATGAGTCACCTCGTCTGTAAGAGCTGACGTGGCACTGACTAGGGGTGAGCAAATTCGGATATTCGGATTTTCGGATATCCGGATTTTCGGATAGCTAAAAATGAAAACCGCATCCGCTCCGGTTTTATTCGGATATCCGATTTATTCGGATATTTAAAACCGGATATCCGCATCCGGTTTTTAAATTTAGAATTGAACTTTATTTTTTTATAATTAATTTTTATTTTTTTAAAAAGTTACGAATTTGTCCTATTTCTTACCCAATAAAACATATATATGTCACTTAAAAATTTATACACAAAATAACTCACACAAAACATAAATGCAGTTAAAATATACTAGTATTTTAAACGCATTCGATGCGTGTGTTATAATATATATATATATATATATATTATTTTATAATTTAAGATTTATTTTTAATTTAAGCATTTTAATAGATAAAATTTTAATTCTAAATATTTATTATTTATAAAAAAAATTGATTTGTGGAATATAATTGAAATAATAAAAATACAAAAGGTAAAATTATAGTTAGAAATAACATACTAAATTATTTGATTAATGATTATTATAGGATGCTGAGCGTTTATAAATAGGTTAGATGTGATCTAACAATTGCATCACACAATGGTACTCTATTAAAAATTCACACGATAGTTCTCTCATTTTCCTTTCTTCTCTTTTCTTCACTTTCTTTTCTCTTTTTTTTTCGATTCTCTATTCACGTTTTTGCAAGAATAATATAAATTTTATATAGTGTATTTTGTGTAATAATTCAATAATAGATGTTAGACCTCTTTTTTTTCTTTTTTTTTGTGGGTCATTATTTAATTTATTGTATTTTTAAAATATAAAAGCGGATACCGGATATCCGAATTTTACGTTGGCCACTATCCGCATCCGATCCGATTTATCTTAAAATAAAGCGGATCGGATATCCGATCCGGTTTTTAAAACCGGATATCCGATTTTTCGGATTTTGAAAACCGAATATCGGATCGAAATCCGGTTTTCGGATATTTTTGCTCACCCCTGGCACTGACAGTTACTGAAGCGCCACAAACTCCATCAAATCACCAATGACTTAAATAGCTGTCAATTAATTAATAATCAATAATAATTTTAATTTTCCTCCCACAGTTTTTGACGTTTCCATAAAAAAAAAATTATTTAGTAAATGTTTTTCAATCAATAATTCTTGAAAAAAAAAAATATATTTCATGGAAGAAAACAATATATTATGTTTTGTTAACCCTACACAATATGCAAAGCAATCTTTGTTTAAATACGCATGATCCCAGGCAAAGCAGTCCACAATTATTATTATTAGTATTATTGTTATTATTATTATTTAATTACAATTACGGCTGATGATAAAAGAAAAAAAAAAACATAAAATCTAAACACCAAGAAACCACCTTTACTATTATTAAAAAATTAAAATAATAATATAATAATATTCACGAGGCAAACACATCATTCATGAGTATAAATTCCATTTCCACCATAAGTCACACGCCATTCACTTTCCCACCCAAAGCCAACGATGGACACGCCACCACCCACCGCCAACGCCACGGCGGAGCCATCACCCCCTTCGAAGCTCCGACTCATGTGCAGCTACGGCGGACACATCCTCCCCCGACCACACGACAGGGTCCTGACATACGTCGGCGGAGACACCCGCATCGTCTCCGTCAACCGCCGTTCCACCTCCCTCGCCGCCCTCCTCGGCCACCTCGCCAGAACCCTCCACCAGAATTCCCCGTTTACCCTCAGGTACCAGCTGCCGAACGAGGACCTCGACTCGCTCATCTCACTCATCACCCAGGAGGACCTCGACAACATGTTGGAGGAGCACGACCGCATCGCGAGATCGCCCAATTCGAGCGGCCGCATCAGGCTGTTCATCTTCCCCAGCCAAAATTCCGCCGCTGACCAGCAAAACCTCCTCGAGACGGCGTCGAATAAGTCCGACGACTGGTTTATAAGCCGGATCAACGGGAAGCCGACGACCCCCGCGTCCGATCGTGGGTTTTCCGAGTCTTCGTCGGTTAATTGCCTGCTAGGGCTTGAGGACGATTTGTCGAAGGTCGAAAGCAGCAATAACATCAAAGACGAGGCGAATCAAAACAATCAGGAGGAGCAGGTCGATTGCAAAATCAAAGCCGCCGCCAACAACAATACAATTAGTGCTAATCACGACGCTTGCTCGGTGCCCGAGTCTCCGATTAAGGTCGAAACGGCGTCGTCGTCATTCGGGTCGAATTCGAGCTCGCCGTCTGTTGGGTTGGTGAATCTGCCGCCGATCAAGGTGCGCGTGCAGGACACGAGCCCGACGAGGGTTGCTTTGGGGATTGCGGAGGAACAGCTTCAGCAGATGAATTTGGAGGGTAATTTCGGCAATCCCACACATCCTCAGCTGAGCGACGCCGCGGTACAACAGGCGCAGCTCAGGGTACAACACCCTCAGATGCAGCAGTTTCACAAGGTTGGCTATGGTGGTGGCGCCTTCGATTCGCCTTCCCCCGATTCAGTTTCGAGGTGAATCTCATTTCGTTTCATCTTCCACTTGCAATCTCTTACCTTTTCCATGATCATATATTCAATTTCCCTCCATCTAAATTTCTTATGATTGTCTGCTTTTGATTCTTTGTCCATCTGATGCAATTGCTTCTTTGCGGTTTGATATAATATTTCTCTGTTTTCGCAAATTTTACAGCGATGGAAGTTATACAAATCCACTGTCTAGGCCAAGACAAGTTGTTCATCAAGATCAGAACAACCCCATGATTCAAATTCAAGAACCCTCTTTCGTAATACCGCCCCACTATGATCCAAACCATCCTCAGTCACATCAAGCACAAAGCTTTGCTCAAGGAAACGCAAAATACATACATTCTGGGGCTGTCCCGATCGCTTCGTATTACCCAATATACCCTTCTCGACAGCCTCAGCAACCCATTCTAGACCAGAGCAATTACCCTATTTATATCGTCTCAGCAAGACCACCCCATGGCTATAACGTGCCCGTTCAACAGCCAGCTTCTAATGTGACTCCACATATGGGTTTTACTCAATCAAGAAACATCGCCCCATCGAAGAACGAAGCTCAGCCCGGCGTTTATAGAACATCTGTCGGAGTTGCGGCGCCCCAGCAACTTGGTCAAAATCAGGGTCAATCTCAATACGTTGCCTATGGTCAGAACCATCATTTGTCTCAGTCGATGGCTCCATTCGCCAACCCGGTCTATGCATATCGTGAATTTGCTGACTCAGCAAATGCGGGAATCTACTATACACCTCCGCCTCCTCAATTGGGTGGCCAGTATCAGTTACGACCCGAGGCTTCGGCTCAGATCTCTGCTGACCGTATTAATCATCAAGCTTGAAAGGTAAGTGAGATGAGGTGTTGTTGGTATATACAATTTTGCAGCTTGTGGCTAATATGGAGTTTTATGTTGCTGAGATTGTGTTACTATTATTCGTACTCTTTTTTTACTTTCGTTTCTGAAGAATTGTCTTTAGCAGTTGTGTATTATGTTATATATATGTTATAGGGAAAGAAGTACATTACATGGGATGTTGTCTGATATCATACACTCTGTATAATAAGTTTATTACATGGTTGGTGCATTTGGTCGTTACATTTTTCTGTTGTTTTTTGTTTTGATTGTCATCAAGATCGAACCTTTCGTTTCTTAGAACACACAAACAAAAAACTACATTGAGTTTAGAATCTTAGGAGGCCGATTTCTCAACACTTATCATGAAGAAATGCCTATATTCAGATTCTCCAATAATATAAATAAATTACCTTTGATTTTTATTTTTATTTTTCTGTTCTTTTATTGTTGACATGGAATCTTTACTTTTTGATGTGAAAGAAATGAGACAATACGTTTTGTGTGTATTATATTTGTAAAGATAGAAGAATCGCTTGTCTCATCGACTCATGCTTTTTCTTTTTCGTTGTTATTTAATTTGATGGATTTCATATTCCATCAAAGATTTGACATTTTTGTTGAACGTAGAGCTGTTTCGTTGCACCCATTTGGGTTTTGTTTGAAGAGGTGGATTATGTAACATGATTATTATTTATGGTCTCTTAGGTTTTGATTATTTGAGAAATTACTATTATTTTTTGAAAGAAAGAAAAAAAATAAATAAATATCAAACCTCATGTCCTATTAAGAATTCAATAAATAAATAAATATCAAGCGCCAGGGACTCAAACTGTACATAAATTCAGGAATAATCAACAATAATTGAGACACACAAACAACAATTTAATTAATTCACATATCCATAACTATATATATATATATATATATATCAGAATTTCTTTTTATTATCTTTGAGAGGTCCCCTTGGAATCTTATTAAGAAACCTTGAATCAATTTTCTTATACAATCTCCTCATGTCTTTATTTCCTCTGCTCGCAAGGTAATCCACCTCATTCTGATACCGTTCGTACAATGCCGGCACGCTCATCAAGCATATAAAACCTATTATAACATCGTAGTACACACTTTCATGTAAGAAACCCTAATATATACTTATATAATATATATATGTATATATGTGTGTGTGTGTTAGTGTGTGTTCATGCCTGTGTATAACAGATTCAAGGAGCTGAAGTAGTTCCCTATCCCTGATAGAACCCACAAGAGAGCAATAGCCTAATGACCCAAAGATCAAAACTTTTATAAGTTTAAGGTTATTAGTTTGATCAGTTAACTTTGATCGAAAGGCGTAAATTAACTAAGTAATTTATTACCAGAAAGAAAGTCCTCAAATCCTTCCCGGACGAAACGTAGTAGAACCTTATGAGAAACGCGTTGATTTTAGCCACGGCCCATCGGAAGGCGGACTCGGGCACCGTCATCTCTCGCGGGTCAGGCGGGTTTCTAATCGGGTACAAGATTAGTGCATGCATGCAAGAAAACTATGGTTTGATAAGAAAAAAAAATGTCGTTGAATGAAGAACTAACCTGTCGACTAGGCCGCCCCAAGTCGACCAGACGAACAAGAACAACATGACGATCATTGAGAGATGGCACAGAAGGGTGATGAAGTTATATTCGACGACCTCGAAGAGGAACCATATTAGTGTGAAGCAGACAAGTATTGCTGCTGAGATGTTCTTGTCCCTCCACAGTAATACGTCAGCAACTGCAAAATTAAGAAAAGATGATGAATTTTCTCTATCCATTATGGTTGAATCATTAATTAATTACATGGGGGAAATCGAGAAGGGCAAAGTTGTCATTTTGACCTCGTCCGCCTCCGAGGATTGCATGCAAGGGTTTTTCTCGGCCGAGCAATCTTCTTGGAACCGCCGGGGCATCGTCGGAATCTGAAGAATAAATTGGCATTTTTTTTTCTTTTTGGGGCGAGTGATGAGATAATAATAACAATATTCACAGAGACAATTCGAAGCGAATGATATATGTTTTTTTTTATGATGATAAGGTTATTACTATGTATTATCATTGTCTGACTATATAAACGAAAGGTTTGTACTAAGCTTTGCTGCAAAGGAACTAAGGTAAGTAAGAAAGGAAAGAATGGCTTTTGCTAGACTAGAAAGAAAACCTTATTCCGAGGGCAATGTATTTACTCACATAGTATTCATCTTCCTATCATCATTAGAATATTCTTTGATTGGGATTAAGGAATACTGAGTTAATAATTAACGTTTACAAAGTTACATTTTTCTTACAACATTTGTCTAATCACATAGATAAAAGATGATTACATATTATAATAGTAAATAATGTTGTCACAATGGTGATTGGTAAATAACATGGTCCCTCCTAATTTATCAAACGTACATTATACACTAAGCAAAAAATGCATAAAACTTCAGAAATGCTAATAACAAATCATAAAAATGAGATTTTCAAACATGGCAGCAAAAAGAAAGTCAAAGTAATCTTTTAAAAGCTTGAACTGAAGGTTGGTTTCTTCAAGTTTCATAGCAATGGCACCTTTTCAAGCTCTGCATAAGAAAAACGAGCAACATCAGAATTATGCAAAAAAGGAAGTTTTCATCATATTATTTCATTAATTTATAATAAATCAGATTGCATATTAACCTTGGGAGGGTGGTCCATCGGCAGGTTTTTTATTGCTGAAAAATAAGGTGAAGAAATATATGTATGTATATATATATAATCATTCTTCAGACAAGCATCCGCCAGATACTTGTTGGCTTCCTCGCTCGAGAGGTCCTTTGGTATGCTGAGATTTGCCATCTTCTCCAACTCCTCTATCATATCGATCCGTCTGCTCAAATTCAAGTCATGAATTCATAACGTCGTAGTTCAACAGCTCGTAAAATAAAATCTTGGAAGTTCATATTTAAGGATGTAATGAGTTCTTAAAAGCAAAATATGCAATAATAAGAACCTGAAAGGTGAGTGAAGTCAATATCGATGGGGTCCTTGTCGGGGCCATTGGCATGATACTTAATTTTATAGCCGCCGGTAAGTTCCTTAACCATCCCTGATTTTTGTAGACCGATTATGAGTTATCAAGACAAAATCGCACCTATCTGATTCACTTAAGATACAATGAAAAAAAAAGAAAAACTTCTGACCACTAAGCATATCTTCAGTGAGTTTCATCAAGTCGTTGTAATCTGCAAACGCCATATAGAATTCGCAAGTGGTAAACTCGGGATTGTGTGTGAGATCGATTCCTTCGTTCCTAAACTGTTTCCCAATCTCATAAACCCGATCCAACCCACCAACGACCAGCTCCTTGAGATAAAGCTCAGGGGCGATTCGCATGTAGAGCTTCATGTTGAGCTCGTTGTGATGGGTCATAAACGGGCGTGCAGCGGCTCCGCCGGGTATCATGTTCATCATCGGAGTCTCAACCTACCATAAATGTTATATCATATCAAGGAAATTCATTTTAATAAGTTGCTAGAGAACGAAAGGACAAAAGAGAAAGACTTGAAGTACCTCCAGAAAATCTCTTTCATCGAGAAAGCATCTGATGTAAGAAATAATCCTCGACCTGGTCTTGAATATTTCTCGAACCTCTGAGTTTAGCATTAAATCAAGATAACGTTGTCTGTATCTCGTTTCCTGGTCCTTGAGTATATAAGCTTCAAGGTTTCGGCCACTTCCTGGTACCCAAGCTTCGGTTGTCTGCGTAAAAGAAAAGTAATGGCATAGAGAAAAGTTCAGACAAGCTCAAACGAGAAGGTGGGGTGATGATAAAACAAGCAACCTTGATGTTTTCAGACCCGGGACCAATCTTCTGACGGGGCATCATATGGAGACAATGTGACAGAACTATAAATGTTTTCGGAAAAATACTTAGCTCTCCTCTTTTGCTTTTACCTGCGAAACCAAGAGTTGCAAAGGAAATTAATGAGAGATTACATTGCAGTAATAAACTTCGTGGCTATGTCAAAGACATAATCCTCTATTCATTTCACCACCAATGATAAGCTTTGGCAGAGGTTAATAGGAGAAAAAGATTGTTTTGTATCATTGTGAGCCACCACGCATGTCATAAAATCTAGAAATACATTCTTCACAATCTTATAGGTACACATAAATCATATGAAGGGAGGAGATTAGACACACAAACAACACGAACAACAAGTACTCAGGAAAATTATAGCGCACTCGCAAGCACCTTCAGGAAAATTTTCATTGAAGTATATCAAATTAGAGACTATTGAGTTGGAATCTTGTGAAACGATGCTTGCATTTCAAGTGAAAGAAAAATCCAAACAAACGACTGTTATCAAATTATATTACATTATAAGTAAGGCCAGAGTTCAGACAAGCGAAAATATAAAAGACACAAACCAGGGAATCCAACGATCCCAACAATATCTCCTCGCTTCACGGAAGAATGATATCGAGTGAATTCTTCCTCGTCCAGATCCGATTTCCTGCCAAAAATATCCAAGAAAACGAGGATTCAACAAACAACACTCAGAAGATAGAAAAGGGGAGTGTGAATTGTTATTTACAAACAGACGTTTACATTTGAGCAAACAAACGAACAAAAATTAAAAGAGAAAATAAATAACTTACACTAAGCACAAAAACTTTAGGCTTATTAAGATTTTAAAGCTCACCTGGCATCAGCCATAACTTGAACTTTAGCACCACTTCCGTGTAGATCATAAAAGAATAACTTTGAGGATGAAGATCGTTTGTTCATAAGGCGGCCTTGAAAAAGGAGCATCATAACATTGTAAATAAAAGACACTATAAAACATCTTCAAACAAGAAATAAACAAAAAATAAGGTCACAGTTAACAGCTATTCTCTCTTCAACATCCTCCAAATGATCACCACTATTTAAATTTTCATATTTCTTCACGTATTCGGGAATCGTCAGACTAGCCTCGAATTTGTGGGGATACGGATTAATCCCAGATTCCTTTTGAGCAGATAGCGCTTTCAGCCGATTTTCATAATATTGCTGCCACCAAAACAAAAAAGTTTCAAACAATAAATACAAAAATTCATAAATTGGGCTCGATGCTACCAACTGACAATTAAAAAATGAAAACACAATCTTAAATATGTACCGTCGGATCCATGCCCTCATCTTCAGCTGCCGCTGATTTCTTGGCGTTTTGCTTTGGCTTAGCAGAGGCCTGAAACGAATAATACTTTAGGCCAAACGCAAAATAAAGTAAAACTGTTCCCCAAAAATTTCAACTTTTCAGTATAAAACTCTTCGAACGGTAGTAACTAAGAATTAAAACTACAAACCATCGTCGACTGGAAAGAATGAACGTAGAAAATGTCACAAAAAAAAAACCCAAAAGACTTATATCTGTGGGAAACACATATGTCAAATGGAGGAGGTGGTGATTACGTACCATGACTGGAGATTAAGGTTTCTGAAATTCTAAGTCAGATTCTGGTCTGGTATCTGTGGCTGGTATGGTATTTTGCTGTCTGAACTGAAGAGGTCGAAATGCCCAAAACCCTACACTACGCAAAAAAAGAAACTTGACATATTGGGCCGATAATTTGGGTCCTTTGCCCATTTTAAATGGGCCTTTGAGATCCAAATTCGTCACAAGGCCCAATACCCGCGGGGTAACAATCTTTCTATTTTATTATTGATGGGACCTCATAAAAACTGTTTTGTTGTGTTAATTTTAATTTTAAATCAGTTGTTAATTACTATTTTACCCTTATTTTAATTCAAAAACTATCCCTTTAAATTTTACATTTATTATAATTATATCATTAAAAATCAATTTAATCTTTTTAAATACCAAAAATAATATATACTTAAATTTTAAATTATAATTCATTCTATTAAATATTTTAAATTACAATATATTATATATTGATATATTTAGTATACACGCGTAAAAGTTCTAATAACCATTATTCATTCAATCTTGGTGACCGTCGGTGATGAAAATATATATATATATATATATATATCTAATATTCATTGTGTATATGATCTAATGCCATATAAATATCCATGACATTCTCTTGTTAAATTAGTAGCAGGTTAATTAATATTCGACAAACAAACCTAATGCATCTTAAAGCATCTCTTGGTCGCCTGTACCATAAATTAATTACATACAGTAATAAACCTAAATTAAATAATTTAATGATATAGATAAAGAAAACTCTAATAATTCATTTATGTTTTCGTTGGACGCAAAGGCTTGTTTTAGATTTAATATAAAGACTTGGTGTTGGTCAAGCTTACCGTAATTATTTACGGCTTAAAATCTTGTTTGAGCTCCACTCCACGTTTGACAAATAAATATAAATAAATTAAAGTATTTTTTTATATCTAATGGCATCCATTTTAATGATGTAAGTAGTTAATGACAAAGTTAAGTTACATGCGATTAAAAAAAATAAAAATTGAATGGTAAATCATAGAAGTTTGACTGATTAGGTTCAAATTATTCGTAATATTTTATGATTGCACAAGTCATTTCTCTTTTACTTTATTAAACTAGGTGGGGGATCTCATCACAAACTAACATGTCCGTATTATTTTTAGGCCTAATTTCTGTTCAGGCCATTTTAACATGCTTTTTTTTAATTCAGACCCTATTAAAGTTTCATTTAGAGTGAACGAACCATGTTTTCAAAATATTAGAGAAAACTACCTAAAAGCTGAGAAAAGACCTATTTATCCATCAAAAATGCAAAAATTACGGTTCTTTGTCATTGTCTCTTTCAAGCGACGAAGCAAGATTCACGTTCAAAATTCGATTATTTCAAAATTCGATTATTTCAAAATTCGACGATTTCAAATGTTTTTGTTGATTATGAAGAACCATGAGAAATTCACGTTCAAAAATTACGGTTCTTTGCCATTATTTCAGCCGAATTTTGAACCATGAGAAATTGATGTTTTCAAAATTACGGTTCTATCAACATCAATTTCTCATGGTTCTTCATAATCAACGAAAACATTTGAAGTTTATAACGAAATAATGCGTCAAATTCAATTCGAAAATCTCATTTTAAAACGGGTGAAATCGCGATTTTAATGAACGAATAAGGTGAAATTGACTCAATTAGATCATGGATCTTAGTAATCATTGAAAGAATCGTTGATATTAATCATGTAATAATGAAGAATTTTAGTGCGACACAAGATTGAAACGATTGATAATTAACACACTAGCTGGGTAACACTTTCTGCAACGAATATAACACATGTCATGTAATTTATAACAAATGTTTCCAGAATAATAACACATAATTCACAAAAAATAACAATTTTTTTCTTTATAATAACATATTCTGTACACAAACAAATGACCGCGAAGAAAAGATCAAAAATCGCGGATGACACACAAAAATCGTTAAAAACTGCTGAAATCATGACGTTAATGACCGAATAAAGTTAAATTGACCTCAATTTCTCATGAGTCTTCACAATAATCGAAAGTTATCGAAGTTTAGAATAATGTGTTAAACCCAATTCAAAAATCTCATTGAAAAACGAGTGAAATCTCAACTTTAATAATCGGATAAGGTAAAATCGACTCAATTTGACCATGGGTCTTCATAATCAATGTGAATTATTAATGTTAATCATGGAATAATGAAGAAGTTCGATGCGACAAAAGATTAAACGTTTGTGGGTCAACACGCTAGCTGAGTAACACTTTATGCAATAAATATAACACATGCCATGTAACTTATAACAAATGTTGTCAGACCAATAACTCATAATTTAACAAAATTAACAATTATATTCTTTGTCAGTAACAAAGCAAAGGACCGTGAGGAACAAATCGAAAACCGTTAACAACACCCGAAAATCACTGAAAATCGTTAAAATCACGTCTTTAATGACCGGATAATGTTAAATCGACATCAATTTTTCATGGGTTTTAGTAATCAAAGAAATTATTGAACTTTATAATGGAATAATACATAAATTTAAATTAAAAATCTCGTTGAAAAACTGATAAAATCTCTACGTTTATGACTGAATAAGGTGAAATCGGCTCAATTTAATCACGAGTCTTAATAGTCAACGAAATTTATTGAATTTAATCATATAAATGTAAAAATTAGCTTCCCTCGAAATGGAAATGTTTGCTATATGGGTAACACTTTTTACAAAAAAATATAACACATGTCTTGCGAAAGAAAACACTTAATTAAGAACATTCAAGAAACTTCTGGATCTTCAGAGAATATTACCATATTACCTATAAATAATATCACATGTATAATAAAAAATACCAATTAAAACTCAGACAAAACACATTAATTGATATATGTAGTACATAATAGGTTATAAGTACCACATTTATTAATTCATTTAATTTTGTTTATAATTGCACATATGATTGAAAGTGTAAGATTGACAATCATGGAAACATATGGTTTGACAAAATTAAACCACCAATTTTCTTTAATAAGCATGTTATGCGACCAATCACCTTTATTAAAGAATGTTGAGGTTACTAGTTATAGAAACATATAAACCTTTCTTGAGAAGTTCAACATACTTGCATGAAATACACTTTCGTTGAAATATACTTATATAAATTCCTTAATGAACTGTTCTAAGTTCAACATTAATTCACGAATACGATTTTATGGAGCGTAAACCTTAAACCTTAAACCTTACCCTAAATCCTAAACCATAATCTCAAACCCTAAAAACTAATAAAGGTTGTATACCCTAAATCACGAGCTGTAAATCATTTACCAAATTCATGTGCCGTAAACCCTTAACCTTAACCCCGAATCCCTTTACCCTAAACATCGAACCCTAATCCTAAATCACTACGCCGTAAACCCTAAATCTCGAACCTTTAAACCCCGAACCATGACCCCAAACATTAAAACATATTTCCAAAATATTGTGCCCTTAACCCTTAATCCTATACCCTAAACCCTATACCCTAAACCCTAAACTCTAAACTAAGTAAAATACAATTGATAACATATAAGCCCCTAGTAGTAACACATTATAAGAATATTATACCACATTATTAGATGAAATATCGTCAGAAATATCAGTCAAATTTTGAAATCCCGCCTATAGTCAAATCCCGCCAAAACTCTTAAACGCTACACAATACCAAATAAAAGAGAACCGGTACCACATTATAAAAATATTATACCACATGCTTGACTCAAAGTAGTTTTAGTAGTTATGTGATGATAATGCTTCAAAATTCATACCGCAATACAATAACACATTAATAGAGTATAGTAACACTTTGCTTCTTTCCAAATATTATTAAAATCCCGCTCATAACTCCGTCAAATTCAGAAATCCCGCTCATAAAACCTTCAAACTCAAAACTATACCAAATAATCGACAACTGGTACCACTTAAACCCTTCTCGGTACCTCTTCTTTAAAAAACATAGTTTGTCATGGAATACCTCTTATTTGTTTTGCGACAACAAATGCTTTGAAATTCATACCTCTTTAACTAAAAGTGATTTACACTAAATTTATCCGGCAATTTTATTTTTAATTCTGTTAACCTTGGATGACGGACGATAGATCCAAGCGGATGGTGCGATGAACCGTCCAAGCTATGGGTACCTCGAATTTATACAGATTAACTAGAATTGTTGCTTAAATCTTGTTTAAATTACTAATATTTTCTCAAATTTTCAACCTAATATATAGACAAAAATTCATTACAAATCTTACATCATACGTCGTCCATATCAGAATAAATCCTACATGACACGTCGAAATTGATTGGTTGATATGACAATCAAATTTTTTGTGCTCGATTCAGTGTAAAAAAAAAATAAGGAGTTCGATCATCCAAAAAAAATATATATGTCGATAACATTTTTCAGCCACAAGGTAACACAATATTATTGTAAAGTAACATTTCAATTTTCTAAATTAACAATATATTGTAACCGTGTAATAGAAAACTGGCGCAAAATACCTCTTCATATAACACTTTATCAAGGGTATTTGTGTCAAAACATAGTTTTGGTCATTATCTCCAGGGCGGATCCAGGATTAGATGGTCGGGGGGCCGTGGAAAATAAATAGAATAGACAAAGATAAAATTAATATATCGGCCACATGAAAACATAGGTTTGAAATACAATGATTTAGCATAAGAAAAAAAAAACTTTCTAACTAAAAGGAATCCGACGTTCTTTCAGATTTTCGAAGTCTTCAATAATGGTTTCCATGCTCACACTTCTGGCAAATTCTCTCTCAATGTACACTATTAATGCGTCAGAAAGAATATCATCCTCCATTTTACTTCGAAGCCTAGTTTTCACGATATTCATTGCCGAAAATGAGCGATCTGTAGTAGCAGTAGAAACTGGAAGCGTAAGCACAAGTACAATCACTCGAAAAACAAGATTGTATGTCACCGACTTGTTAGTCTTCACCAACCACTGGCATAATTCTGAAATGGTTGACATTCTTTTATAGTCTGCGCATTTGACTATATTGTACTCGTAATGCTTCAATTGTATCTGCAATTGCTCTAGCTCATCGTTAGCAAAATCTTGCATATAAAACTTTTCAACTAATCTACATATATCCTCAATTTTGAACGTCTCCAACGCATTTTGAGGATTTAAAGCATTCCTCAGAATGAGCAATTCCATAACATCGTCACTAAATCGGCCATTAATTTCCTGTAACTGTGAATCTATGGCAGCATAAAAGAGGTCTACTTGATAATGACGCTCAATAGTGATATTGTCAGAATGATTACGAACTCGGCCTCGTCCTCTTCTATCAATATAACGAGCACTAAAATCAGGAATTTCAATATTTCGAACTTCACAAAAAGACTTAACCTTTACAAGCAAATCATCCCAATTGTTATCCCTCATATGTTGGAGTTAATTCTTGGTAGATACTGTTGGGAATCCCGGTAGGGTTCCCGGGCCCTCGTTCCTAGAACGTCGGAAGTTTAAAAATTTTCGGGATTCCGCCTTTTCCCTTGGACCGCTCGGTGTTTACACGAGAATATAAAACACGAAAGAAGGGTTTTACAGCCATGATACATTGTCGAAAACCAAAGATGATGGCTAGCTACGAACCCTTCGAATCCCCGGGATGTTGTATCCCTTTCCTAGCACCACAAGCGCACGAACGGAGCAAGATCGTCACGCCGGCACCTCAGGAACGTCGCAGCCAAGACTTGCTATAGGCGGCTAGGCCAAGGCTCGGCTGACTCCTCTTCACACGCGCACGGCCACCACCACCGAGAGAGAGAGTTCGAATGAGAGAGAGACGAGAGAGAGGGAGATAAAAACCTAGTTTCTTTTCTTTTGCCCAAAATGACATTAGGGTTTTTCGAAAATGAAAAACCCCTATTTATAATAAAGGGTATGGCCGAATTTTCAAGGTGGAGTGAGGAGAAAGTTTCTCACCCACTCCAAGCATACTTAGTCTCCTAAGACTAAGTCTTGTCGACTTGGTCTTCTCTTTCAAATTTAAACTCAAATTTAAATTTGAAATAATATTAAAATAAATTAATATTAATTTCTATATTTAGTATATTTAAATATAATATCCGATATATATATTTAATTATAATTTTCGAAATTATTCAAAATTAAAATCGAAAATCATATATATATATCTAATATATATATTTTATTTAATTCCAAATTAAATATTTTTATTTTTCGAAAACAATAATAAAGATTTAAATCAAATTTAAATCATATACTAAATATTAAATATTCAATATTATATTTCAAAAATATTTCGTGAGGTGAAAAGACCATTTTGCCCCTCACTTGATTTAACCACAGTCAATCGAATCTTTCGGCCATTTAGGGTTTCGGCCAAGCCCCAAACCCTAATCTCTCAATCCAGGCCCCAGCATGCTCTATTCTCATATAGACGTTGTGTCGGTTGCCCTTTTTAAGCCCGACTCTCTTGGTTCGTCTCAACCGGCTCTGGGAGGAATCCAGGAGTTCGGTATTCACCTAGCCAGCCCCGTGGTACCGAACCGATTCCGAGTTGAGTACGAATATGTGTAATTTACGAACCGACTATATATTGTCGTCCTACGTATAAACCCTTTATGTTTGTCCCGGTCGAGTGAAAGTCACGCGTAGTCGAACTTACAGAACTCGACTCTATGATGTTCGTGTCGGTGACAATTACCAAACTGCCCTCCACGACACTCGTGAGTCAGTTTTGAGCTCTGGCCAGAGACTTAGGTAAATTCCCGCACATCGAAAACTCCATAAGACGTTAACCTCAAATTTAATCAAGGCTGTAAATCCCGCTCAGCAATTCAACCGACAATCACGTCGAAAAGTCAAGACCGCATTTCGCCGCTGACCCATGCTACATGCAATTCGGGCCTAGCAAACTAGTGACTAATCAAGACCTTAAGACCAACCCCGAGTTAATCCTTTCGGTCTAAGGTTCACGTAGACTACTATAGTCAATCGATCGATCATCGACTTTCCCAGCGTGTGATCGTTCGATTACGAGTCAGTGTCCAAATACTGACAATCCCCTGATTCGTCTTGTATCAATGTCACGAGCTCCCACTTCCCAAGTGAACAGTTGACACAACTGTTTTGGACCCGTCGACAAACAAGTCATACTCGTCATATCCAGTCACCCTACTGGAGACTAAGACTTGTGGACTTATTTTAATATTACAGTGTGTCAGCTTACTGGTGCCCCCTCTCTGTCCCCACAGAATCAGTAACTGAACTGTAAATATTGGGGTTTTATTAATTCGTCTTATTTACTCGACTGCATGGTCAATTTATTTAGACGAAGTAATAATATGCCTTTGTATTTTTATCATACTCAAATTGACAAGAATAAAAACGTAATTCCATTATCGAATAATCTAATTACAAAGGTTAAACACAACAAAATTACACTAATGCCCACGTACTATCGAATCCTCGTACGACATCTAGGGCATAAACCTCAACAGATACTACAAGCTCCATTGCATTTATTATATCTTGAGACTTGCTTTGTAAAGCCTGACAAAGGACATCTGTAATCCCCATTATATCTTTCATAAGATGTAAGATAAATACAAAATCGAACGACGTAATTTCATCATAAACAGATGTAGCCTCTGCTCGTTGAGAAAGAAGTCCATCATCCATAACCTTAAGCAATACTGTACACGCTGCACTAAACATCTTAATTAGGCCGGTCAATGATCTCAAATGAGAGCTCCAACGTGTATCAGCGGCTCGTTGTAAAGTACAAGTCTGATTAAGTCCGCTCCCCGTCTCTAGTTCACCAATAACAATCAAATGTGCAATATCATCTGCATGAGCATGCTTTAATTCATCGTTACGCTTACATGAAGAACCGACAAGATTAACTATATTGGTTAATCTGTCAAAAAATTGATGAATAGGTATCACATGTTTTGATGCCGAAACTAAAGCCAATTGTAACCGATGAGCAAAGCAATGAATATAATAAGCACTTCTGCAATCTTTCACAATTAAAGCTTGCAATCCATTGAACTCACCCCTCATGTTACTGACACCATCATAACCCTGACCTCTAATGTTTTGAACGTCCAAGTTATAGTGACATAAAGCAGAATATATAACACCTTTTAAAGTCAGAGCCGTTGTATCAGATACTTGAAAAAGTCCAAAAAAAAACGTTCTTGAATGAATCCATTAGTGTCCACAAACCTTAGCACAATAGACATTTGCTCATTTTTTGACTCATCTCTGGCTTCATCAACAATTCTGCAATACTTTGCAACTCCAATATCTTCACGAATTGCATTCTTCAGTCTTATAGAAATCACATGAAGTATTTGCTTATGAATATCGTGACTCGTATGGCATTTTTGGGAGCTTTCTCAATCGCCTTCGCAAGTTCGTCATTGTACGTTGTTATGAGATCCAAAAATTCGAGAAAATTACACCCCCCCCCCCCCCCCCCCCCCCCGAAAATTTTCAAAATTTTTATTCTTCCAATTATCAAACCCATCAACAGTAAAAGCAGTTTGATTTGAGGATCTATTCATGGGCCCCCCCCCCCCCCTCCCCGAAAATTTTCAAAATTTTTAGTACTATATATGTATGGTGTTTCGATTAATAGTTCTATATAGGGGTGAGCAAATGCGGATATCCGGATTTTCGGATATCCGAAATCCGGACATCCGGATTTTCGGATAGCTAAAAATGAATACCGCATCCAATCCGATTCTATTCGGATATCCGGTTTATTCGGATATTTTAAACCGGATATCCGCATCCGCTTTTTAAATTTAAAATTGAACTTTATTTTTTTTATAATTGATTTTTATTTTTTTAAAGTTGCATATTTTTCCTATTTGTTACCCAATAAAAAAAATATATCACCTATCCTACACATAATAATTCACGCAAAACATAAACACGGTTAAAATATACTAATATGTTAAACGCACTTGGTACGTGTGCTCTAATTATTTTATAATTTATGTCTTTTAATAGAAAATATTTTAATTTTAAATGTTTATTATTTATAAAAAAAAAAATTGATTTGTGGGAATATAATTGAAATAAATAAAAATAAAAAGAGTAAAATTTTAATTAAAATATATACCAAATTAATTGACAAGTGATTACAATAGAGTGTTGAGAGTTTATAAATAGTATGGATACGATCTAAATTGCATCACATGAAGATACTCTATTAAAAATTCACACTATAGTTTTCTCAGTTTTCTTTCTTCTCTTTTCTTCAATTTCTTTTCTCTGGGTTTTCTTTCTCTCTTTTTTTTTGAATTTTATATTCACTTTTTTGCAAGAATAATATAAAGTTTATATATATTTTATTTTATGTCATAGTCCAATAATAGATGTTAGACCGCTTTTTCCTTTTTTTTTCCTTTTGGGCCACATTTTTGTTTTTTTGCCATTATTTAATTTATTGTATTTTTTGAAAATATAAAACCGGATACCGAATATCCGAATTTTAGGCCGGCCACTATCCACATCCGATCCGATTTGTTTTAAAATATAGTGGATCGGATATTCGATCCGATTTTTAAAACCGGATATCCGATTTTTCGATTTTTTAAAACCGAATATCGGATCGGAATCCGGTTTTCGGATATTTTTGCTCATCCCTAGTTCTATATATTATTTCCATCATTATATTTGAACAACAACTTGTAACTTACTGGCCAGTAAGTTACAAGTTGTTGTTCAAATATAATTTTCTGGAATGAATATGGCTTAGCGGTGTGGGCTGGGCTGCCCACAGAACAAAGTAAATCTTGACTCCTTTAAGCCCAATCGAAAAGCAGCGTATATATTTTCACTTAGGAACAATACAATTTCACAAATCGAAGGCACAATACCGAATACTTTCGTCTATGCAGAAATAAAGAAATAAAGAGCAAGCGCTCGTTATCATTTGATTCGATATCGGTTGGAACAATCTTGTTTGTTTGATAGAGGTTAGAGTTCTCATCTTTGTTGTCTTTTTCGTTTTGTTGTCTTTTTCGTATTGATATTTCATCCTTTGAATGTACTAAATTTATTATTTTTTTTATGATGATAGATTGGGCATGTTTCAATGCGAAAACCTATTACAATTGATAAAGTTTTTCAAAGGAAGAGAACAAATGAAGATCTTTCTTCTCCGATGATCTCATCGTCAACGGCAATATCAATTGACAATGATCTTCCATCTCAAATTCCTCCTACAAAATTCAAAAATACAGAAATTGAAGATGTTGATCTCAATTCTTTGGAGCGTGATCCGAGAACACGTCGACAAATTTGGGAATATAATCCTAACCAACAAGAAGAGGTACGTCGAGTTTATTTGAATCTAAAGGCATATCAACCCATTCTTCAAGAATATCCGCTAAACAAAAATATTAAGCACCTTCGAAGATTTCAGTCTACTTGGTATCAACAATTTCCTTGGTTGGAGTATTCACCGGCTAAATATAAAACATATTGCTTTCCATGTTCTATCTTCAACAAGCCATCAGGATGCTCAAATCAAACTGCTTTTACTGTTGATGGGTTTGATAATTGGAAGAAAGTCAAAAATGGAAAAGCTTGTGCTTTTCTAAGCCAAATAGGAAAAGACAATGTTTCTTCACCTCAGCGTAATGCTGAAAAGGCATGTGAGGATTTGATGAACCAACCACAACATATATCAAGGAGGTTTGACAATTTCGATGCTTAGCAGATTGCAATTAATCGTCTTCAGTTAAAGGCTCATATAGATGTTGTGTGATTTCTTGCACTTCTAGGAATTCCCTTTAGAGGTCATGATGAGAGACCTTGCTCGTCAAATCGTGGTAATTTTCTCGAATTTTTGGATCTCATAACAGGTTACAATGACGAACTTGCGAAGGCGATTGAGAAAGCTCCCAAAAATGCCAAGTATACGAGTCACGATATTCAAAAGTAAATACTTCATGTGATTTCTATAAGAGTGAAGAATGCAATTCGTGAAGATATTGGAGTTGCAAAGTACTGCATAATTGTTGATGAAGCCCGAGATGAGTCAAAAAAAGAGCAAATGTCTATTGTGCTAAGGTTTGTGGACACTAATAGATTCATTCAAGAACGTTTTTTTTGGACTTTTTCAGGTATCTGATACAACGGCTCTGACTTTTAAAAGGTGTTATATATTCTGCTTTATCTCACTATAACTTGGACGTTCAAAATATTAGAGGTCAGGGTTATTATGGTGCTAGTAACATGAGGGGCGAGTTCAATGGATTGCAAGCTTTAATTGCGAAAGATTGTAGAAGTGCTTATTATATTAATTGCTTTGCTCATCGGTTGCAATTGGCTTTAGTTTCGGCATCAAAACATGTGATACCTATTCATCAATTTTTTGACAGATTAACCAATATAGTTAATCTTGTCGGTTCTTCAGGTAAGCGTAACGATGAATTAAAGCGTGCTCATGCAGATGATATTGCACATTTGATTGCTGTTGGTGAACTAGAGACGAGGAGCGGACTTAATCAGACTTGTACTTTACAACGAGCCGTTGATACACGTTGGAGTTCTCATTTGAGATCATTGACCGGCCTAATTAAGATGTTTAGTGCAGCGTGTACAGTATTGCTTAAGGTTATGGATGATAGACTTCCTTCTCAACGAGCAGAGGCTACATCTGTTTATGATGAAATTACGTCATTCGATTTTGTATTTATCTTACATCTTATGAAAGATATAATGGGGATTACAGATGTCCTTTGTCAGGCTTTACAAAGCAAGTCTGAAGATATAATAAATGCAATGGAGCTTGTAGTATCTACCAATAATTTACTCCAACAGATGAGGGATACCAATTGGGATGATTTGCTTGTAAAGGTTAAGTCTTTTTGTGTAGCTCGAAATATTGAAATTCCTGATTTTAGTGCTCGTCATATTGATAGAAGAGGGCGAGGCCGAGTTCGTAATCATTCGGACAATATCACTATTGAGCGTCATTATCAGGTAGACCTCTTTGATGCTGCCATAGATTCACAGTTATAGGAAATTAATGGCTGATTTAGTGACGATGTTATGGAATTGCTCATTCTGAGTAATGCTTTAAATAATCAAAATGTGTAATACCCGTAAAATTTAATACGGGGATTTCGCAAAACTTCGAAATTGGGCCCAAGCCCGATAAAGGAGGAAAACTTTGAGGGACTGAAAAATAATTAGGCCCAAAAGGACTGAATGGCCTAATGGCCAAAATCGTTTGCAATGAAGAAAGATACAAAAGGAGGAAAATTACAAAAAAGAACCTTTCTTAGCTTAAGAGGAAAAACACGTCCATGCTTCATCACCTGCTGAACAAAAGCAGTAAAAATCATCATTAGAGATAAATAAGATGAGCAACAAAGAAAGGAGAAGAAGGCGAGAGAAAAGAAAGAGACAAAGGAAATTTGGCAAAAGCTCTTTCCAATCTTCATCAACAAAAATCTGCTTAAACACTGCTTAGGAAGTGAGGTAGGTGAAACTTACAAACCCAAAACTGATATTTTTAAGCTGTTATATTTATGGTGAAAGGATCACCATCGTTTTTTGTTCAATAAAATGCTATGTGTGATGATTGATGTTTAAAAACCCAAAATATGGGTTTTAATTATGTTATGAGTTTCTGGAGTTTGTTGAAGATATGAAGAACTTAGTGTTTTTCGTATACTGTTCTTTATTTTCGAATGATTCTTGTTTTCGGGCCGAAAACCATTTTCGCGGGCCATTTTAAGTTTTCGCGGGCCAGTTACTTTGCGAACTGAGAGGAAGAAAAAGTTTTCGCGGGCCGAAAAATCAGTTTTCGCGGGCCTAAGGTTTTCGGTATGTGAGAGGAAAAAGTTTTCGCGGGCCAATAATAAGGTTTTCGCGAACCAAGCTTTTCGCCAACTTTTTGTGAAGTTTCGCGAACCAAGCTTTTCGCCACTTTTTATGAAGTTTCGCGAACCCAGCTTTTCGCCACTTTTTATGAGGTTTTCGCAAACCAAGCTTTTCGCCAACTTTTTGTGAAGTTTCGCGAACCAAAGCTTTTCGCCACTTATTGTTTGCGAATTGAGCTTTTCGCTAATCACTGTTCAACATGAAAAGAGTTTTTCGCGAACCAAAGCTTTTCGCCACTTTTCATGAGGTTAAAACTTTTCGCCACTTCCAAAGTTTTCGCCAAGTTTGAGCTGTTCGCTACTTTTCGCTAGCCTAAGCTTTTCGCCACTTAAAAGAAATGGTTTTCGCCAGTTAAAGTTTTCGCCAGCTTTTCGCAATGCCAAAACTTTTCGCAAGATAGAAAAGTTTTCTCCAGGTCAAAAGGTTTTCGCCAGGTCAACTTTTAGTAGGCTTTTCATGGGCCTGGTGTCACCATTCTGGGCTTTAGTTTGATTTCAGCCCAAATCTTTTAATTTTTGTTGAACTAAGTTTTTATAAAATATTTTCGAGCTTGGACCCAATTTCTCGGGTCAACTGATAAAGGAGTATTGGGTCTTAAATAATTTACTATTCTCGGGATTTTAAGTATTTGAACCAAAGGTACGTTTTATATATTCTAATGATTTTTGAGGTTTTTCGAATATACTTAATCTGTTCTGCGGTTAATTGTTCATGCATCCACGGCATGTCATGACGAGAGTATTGATCGCATTTGTGCGATGGGAGAGTGTATGCCTTTCTTTGGCAGAGATTTGTGAGGTTAAGACTCGTAGGTGCACCTGACGGGAGACAGACGTGACCGCTCTGTCTACTCAGGCTTGAGCAACCTGAGGTGTCCACCGTCGTAGGATTGCTCGACTTGACGGGAGATAGACGTGATCGTTCTATCTACCCGGGTACAGCGTGGGAGCGCGACTCGGGGTGCCTACCGTCATGAGATGATATTAGGCGGGAGATAGACGTGATCGCTCTATCTACCCGGGTACAGCGTGAAAACGCGACTCGGGGTGCCCACCGCCATGAAATGTGATTTCCGAGTCTGAGTGACCGGATGATTGATGTGATGTTGCGCGCGAGGTGCCGAGTCTAACCTAGGGCCCTGGGTATTGAGATATGAGAAAAATGAGCGTGCATTTGTCATGTGAGATATTGGGATTTGGGGACATGTGCACGCATGCATCGCATTATTTGGTGTTCACCTACTGGGCAATTGTGCTCAGGGTTACGTGTTTTATAGGTACTAATAAGTAGACGGCTGGTGGCGGTGACTCCACGGGCTTTTGGGGGCGGATGCAGTACATGGGACGCGACCTGTGGAGGCGTAGGATTAGTTTGATATTTTGGGGCTTCGGCCCGTTGTAAAGACTAGCACGGCTTTTGTAAAACGACTCTTTTATACCTTGTATAATATACTACGTTGTTTTTGTAAAATGGGCTTTCCGCGGCTTTCGTTGCGAAACCCGCCAACTATTTATATTAAAAAGTGGGGTCGCCACAAAATGCGTCGGAGATGTTCAAAATTGGGGATATATGTAGATTAGTTGAAAAGTTTTATATGCAAGATTTTGCTAACGATGAGCTAGAGCAATTGCAGATACAATTGAAGCATTACGAGTACAATATAGTCAAATGCGCAGACTATAAAAGAATGTCAACCATTTCAGAATTATGCCCGTGGTTGGTGAAGACTAACAAGTCGGTGACATACAATCTTGTTTTTCGAGTGATTGTACCAGCGCTCATTTTCGGCAATGAATATCGTGAAAACTCTGCTTCGAAGTAAAATGGAGGATGATTTTCTTTCTGACGCTTTAATAGTGTACATTGAGAGAGAACTTGCCAAAAGTGTGAGCATGGAAACCATTATTGAAGACTTCGAAAATCTGAAAGAACGCCGGATTCCTTTTAGTTAGAAAGTTTTTTTTTTTCTTATGCTAAATCATTGTATTTCAAACTGATGTTTTCATGTTGCCGATATATTAATTTTATCTTTGTCTATTCTATTTATTTTCCACGGCCCCCCGACCATCTAATCCTGGATCCAACCCTGAGCATCCTGATGGCTTGTTGAAGATAAAACATGGAAAGCAATATGTTTTATCTTTAGCCGGTAAATACTCCAACCAAGGAAATGGTTGATACCAAGTAGACTGAAATCTTCGAGGGTGCTTAATATTTTGTGTAGCGGATATTCTTGAAGAATGGGTTGATATGCCTTTAGATTCAAATAAGCTCGACGTACCTCTTCTTGTTGGTTAGGATTACATTCCCAAATTTGTCGACGTATTCCCGGATCACGCTCCAAAGAATTGAGATCAACATCTTCAATTTCTGTATTTTTGAATTTTTTAGGAGGAATTTGAGATGGAAGATCATTGTCAATTGATATTGCCGTTGACGATGAGATCATCGGAGAAGAAAGATCTTCATTTGTTCTCTTCCTTTGAAATAATTTATCAATTGTAATAGGCTTTCCCATTGAAACGTGCCCAATCTATCATCATAAAAAAAATCAATAAATTTATTACATTCAAAGGATGAAATATCAATACGAAAAAGACAACAAAACGAAAAAGACAACAAAGATGAGAACTCTGACCTCTATCAAACAAACAAGATTGTTCCAACCGATATCGAATCAGAAGATGATAACGAGCGCTTGCTCTTTATTTCTTTATTCCTGCATAGAGGAAATTATTCAGTACTGTGCCTTCGATTTGTGAAATTCTATTGTTCCTAAGTGAAAACATATACGCTGCTTTTCGATTGGACTTAAAGGAGTCAAGATTTACTTTGTTCTGTGGGCAGCCCATCCCACACCGCTGAGCCATATTCTTTTTTTTTTTTTTATTTGAAAGCCAAAAATATAAAATAAAATAATAAGCCATAGTGGAATCGGTCCCACAACCCATGATATAGAAGGGTGTTCCCTTCACCAGAAAGCTACAAGATGTTGTTCAAATATAATGATGGAAATATTATATAGAACTATTAATCGAAACACCATACGTACTAAAAATTTTGAAAATTTTGGTATCCGCCCCTGATTATCTCTAAGTTTAACAGAAAATTGGTCTTTAAAACTAATTATTTTACTGAAAGGGACTGAACAATGACTGAAAAATTAAAAAAGGACTGAACACAAATTGTCCCTTAGTTTTATAAATTATTAATCATTTTTTATTCGATTTAGAAAAAACAAAAAAACTAAATTATTAGAAATGGTTGCCTTAGTTATTTCTAGTAGTTACATTCAAATATTTTCACATTAGTCTGTGAGAAGAGTTACTTAAAACTCTTCAACGTCAAATATGCAATTATGTCAATTTTGTATCTTTCGAATGATACTTAAAATTGCTTTGAATCCCTCCTTATAAACACGAGCATGTTTCCAATTTTTTTTTTTATTTTAGTAGAATATATTAGAAATATAGATACAACGAATCAAAGTCAATACGGTCCAAATTAAAAAAAAAAGTGTGCTGCATGATAAATATTTCATAATTAAATAAATTTATATTATGTATAGTTTAAGATGATTACAAAAGTCCTTTTCTTTTTTATTTTATTATAATTAGGTAAGCTGACCTCGTCATAAAGCAACATTCACGATTCAATGAGATCGTTTTCAAAAAATAATATCAGTAAAGAAAAGAATATAATAACTAATAAACAATTATTTCGAATTGCTCAAAATTGGCTAGAGAAGAACTCTTAATTTTTGTTTGCTTACGTTTCATTTTTCAATATATTATATGTTTTGTGGAGAAATATAATATTTGATATTACGTGCCATGCCTCATGTACGACTTCTCGAACTTTAATTATTTCTATTATAAATCTGTAGTATTGAAATTAAATGTAGTATATGAAAACATTCCTATTTCCTATAACAATTTTGTAATCATTTTCATGAACGATTAAACTAAAATAATCCCATTATTAAACTAAAATCGCTGTTTACAATAATGGCGAAAAAGAATAACTCGTGGCACCAAACTGATAACTCCTTTTTAGAAAAAAATAAAATAAAAATGAAAACTGTCTCTAACACGAACTATAAAGACTATAATGCCCTTGGAAGACCCTCGCCATATATATAAAGCACAAAGCCTTCATCTTCCCGGCGATTTTCCATAACACCGCCACCACCGCCACCACAGCGGAACAAACCCTTTCTCTTCTCCGATCAATCACTATCTCTTCAGATCATCTCCGGCGCTCTACGGATAAGAGCTCTGTGCGAGAAATAGGGTCTTCTAAGTTCATAAGATTTGTGAAAGCATTGTATTTTTTTTTTTGTTTTGTTTATGGCTATGGGTACAGAAAGATCGAAGGCGTTGCACAATTTCACGATGCCCTGCGACCTCCGATGGGGGAATCAGAAGTTATTCCGATGCATGAGAGTCAACTCAAACGGTCAAATCCCAGCCGACCACCGCGGAAATTCCGATCCGTCCGATCAGCGCCGCAGCGTCTCCCCTGAGCTTGGGAGGAAGATTCCGGCGACGGGCTCTCCTTCTTCGTCGGGAGGAGGATGCCAAAGGAAGGTGGAAGTGGGAGGCTCCATCCCAGAAGCTGAGAAGGCGATGCTCGATCTCCAGTCGTCGGCGGCGGATAGGAAGAGAGAGTCGATTTTAAAGGATGGGCTCGAAGAGGGCGAAATAGCAGCCCCACCACCTCCGCCGCCTCCGCCTCCACCTCCACCTCCCCAACCAATAGCATCGACGATTCCCTCAGACGTGCGTCCGTGGAATCTGAGGACCAGACGAGCATCTGTGAAATTCTCCGCGGGTGTCGGTGGTGCAAGTGTTGGCCTCGCCGTGGAGGACGGCGGTAGGAATAGGCACAACGCAGTATCTGTCCAGACGCGCACGACTGCTTCAATGGTGGCAAAATTTCCGCTGACGGGAAACATCGGCGATTGCGGCGCCGGAACGAGCGGTGAGAAGCGCGAGAGAAGGAAATTCGCCGTCCCTTTGTCCAAGAAAGAGATTGAAGAGGACTTCTTTGCCTTCGTAGGCCATAGACCACCTCGGAGGCCAAAGAAGAGACCTCGAACTGTCCAGAAACAGTTGGATGTGAGTAAACAAAATCTTCTACAAACTCATATTTGATTTTCTCGACAAGACATTTTTTCATCCCTTTTAACTTATGGGATCTTTTGAATTCTTTCTTGCAGACACTTTTCCCAGGATTGTGGTTGACTGAAGTTACGCCGGACATGTACAAGGTTCCTGCTGCTGCACCACCGTAAAGATAAGGTAGAAAGGTTGCGCCTTTATTCCGATTTTGTCATGGAGATCAACGGTTAAAATTTGCAGGCTTTCGGCTTATTGACAAAGGCCAAGTTTTTAAGGATGAACATACACTTATTGTTGTTGGGCAAGTACTTCGATTTCTGGGATTTGAGCAAAAGAAGTGTTGTTGAAGCTTTTTTTCTGGGGTAAGAAGGTAAAGATGAGATGTACAAGAAAAGTTTTCAGCTGCTATAAGGAATAATAAATAGTACGTATAAATGCTTCATTAGGTTTCTTTTTGTTTCAGATTTACAACTGTTCATACGTTCTATGATAAAGATTAAGGATAACGTAGTGTTAAAGGTTGCTATATATTACAAGGATTACTTCATTGTAAATGACGTTCAAAATATGCCTAAGAGGGGTGAATTAGGCTTAAAAAATTATGCTTCTTCTTTTAAAAACCTTTTCTCTGAAAAACGTGATAACAATGCGATCTATAAGATATATCATAGGAACGATTATGTATCTATGCGTTCACCTTAAAACCTTGAAATCGTTTCTGGAGTTATCTCCTTGGTTTTGAAAAAGATTTTTGGCTATGTCTCACACAAGTGTAAATGACTGAAAAAGTAAAGTGAGACAGAGATTTTTATAGAGGTTATATCCCAATTGGGGTTTAATCCTCTCCTTGAGGTTTGTTCCTCAAGAGTTAAATCAATCACTATTGTGTTACCGTACTTGGTCACCGTAGTTGGTTACAATAATGATCGACGGCCCATTACACAACCGAGACAGAAATGAAAACTAGACCGCAGCTAGGTTGCCTCATGCCGAGTTTCGTTCCACGTCGTTTCCCTGGGAATCACCACTCCCCGACTGGACACAGCTCGCTCCCGAAGGGCCCCCGGATACACCGATCCTTCCCTTCACGTACATGCACACTTCACTCTCGTCTCCCCGTGTAATCACAAGTCCGAAGACAGAATAGATGGTTTCAAAAGGATGGAATCACTATGGTATCGCTCGGATTCGCAAGTGTACGCTCAATGGGAGAAGGATATCACCAGTGGAAGCTCGATAGCAGAATATATTCGCAAGTGTAGGCTCAGCTATATGAATTTCGTTTCTTCTGCACTCTCTGTCTTAAAACTCGATATTCTAAGTGTTGTTCTCTATATATACATGTATCAAATGGTCAACACTTCACATGGAAAGTTAGTTTCAAATAATATTCAAATTCGGCACACAATCCATGCATTTATCGAGTATCAATTATATCTTAATCATGCCAACTATATAATATCACAACGGTCATAAGATCAATTAGCATGATTCATTTCCATATATATATTCACAAATTTCAGCTCAGAGAATAACTTACCATACATAGGCGATTTCATGGATATCAGCTAAAGTCAAATCAGTGCATATCTTTCCATGTAGGGAGATCTCAATCAGATCAGATATACCAAATATAGTTCCCATCAGCATCTTATACGAGATATACTGTATCAATCATCAACTTTCCATTTCATAATATCCAATCCACACAAGGAAAAGATTCTAATTGATTCATACCGGTTAAGATCACTCAAGATGCAATTAATGGATATTTTCATGATTTCTTTCCTGAATAAAACATGTTCCCATCGAGTAACATATTTTCCATATATAGCACAACAGATTTTCATGTATGTCACAGAATGATATTCCATATATAAAGCACACGGAATTTCCATATATAAGCACAGTGTAACATACAACTTATCAAGGACTACTTTCCATATATTCCATGTATAGCATAACGACTTTCCATATATATCACATGATGATATTCCTATGTTACGAACATGATATCTATGGAATTTCAGTGATTTCAATGATATAACAGCTAAGCACATAATCACATATCCGATACTTGAAAGAAAATCAGCAACGTTAAAACACATCATATCGAATATTTTCACCTATTTAAACATGTATCAACAATACATTCGAATTGCTTAAGTTATAGACCTTATTGCTTCTAATTACATGGAATCATCAAAACTCTTAATCACATAAGACCAAAAAGGTCAACAGTAAAGAAAAAAGTCCAATTTAGTAGTAGTTTTAGAGGTAAAGAGATTGCAACAAAGATGCTGTTTTTGAGTGGTGATGATGCCATTGCCAGTGTCTCTGCACAAGCTTTTTGCTTGCTGCCTTTTCAATGCTGATGATGGGACGATGATATATTGTTGGCAAATTTTTTTTTTCAGGCCTTGTCAGAATATTAATTTAGTTTTCAGACCTTATCAGGATAAAAATTATCAGGATCAAAATTAGTTTTAAAGACCAGATTTTTATAACAACACTTTGTTGTACTGAAATAATAATACAAAAAGTACGACTGATACCTCTTCTATAACCATTTATAAGACTATTGTAAGTTTAGGTCCTTATTCCTAAGTTTTACAGAAATTGAGTCATTTGAAATAATTTTTTTTATAGGGCATGAACACTATTTTGAAACTATAAGAGGGTTTGAAACCTAATTAACCCTATATTCTTTCTGGCTCGTGAGATAATTATTATGTTTTTTTTTTAATAAGATGGTGGCTGAGTTGGTGGAGATAACGTTTTCGTAGAAACTAGTGCTTGTTTGTAACGTTGGTTTATATTTAGGAGGGTTTAAATTAGTAAGGTTTATATAAAACTAATTAGTGGGTATAAAAACCCGCCTGAGAGGATATGTTTATCTAAACCCGCATACATGAATTTAAATCTGTTATATATAAACTCATATTTTATATAAATTCACGTATCAAATACACCAACATGCTATAAACCAGGGTTTAAAATTTCTAAACTCATTGTACGCTCAGTGATTTTGCAAGATAATGAGTTACCTTATTACATTCTCGCTTAACTAGAGAAAAACGAACGTTTTATCTAGTAAGAAGATAACTGAAGGCAGTCTTGTAGAACACATCCAAGAAAAAGTTTTCGCGGGCCAGTTACTTCGCGAACTGTGAGGAAGAAAAAGTTTTCGCGGGCCATTTACTTCGCGAACTGTGAGGAAGAAAAAGTTTTCGCGGGCTGAGAAATCAGTTTTCGCGGGCCTAAGGTTTTCGGTATGTGAGAGGAAAAAGTTTTCGCGGGTTGAGAAATCAGTTTTCGCGGGCCTAAGGTTTTCGGTATGTGAGAGGAAAAAGTTTTCGCGGGCCGCAAACCAGTTTTCGCGGGCTGAGGTATTTCGCGAACTGTGAGACATCACGGGCCGAAAACCAGTTTTCGCGGGCCGACAGCCAGTTTTCGCGAACTGAGTTGTTCGCCACTCTTCATTAGGTTTCGCGAACCAAGCTTTTCAACTTTTATAAGGTTTCGCGAACCAAGCTTTTCGCCAACTGTTTTCGTACCAAAGCTTTTCGCCAACTGTTTTCGTACCAAAGCTTTTCGCAACTGTTTTCGTACCAAAGCTTTTCGCCAACTGTTTTCGTACCAAAGCTTTTCGCCAGGTCAACTTTTATAAAATATTTTCGAACTTGGACCCCATTTTCGGGTCAACTGATAGAGGAGTATTGAGTCTTAAATAATTCACTATTTTTGGGATTTTAAAGTATTTGAACCAAAAGTACGTTTTATATATCCTAATGATTTTTGAGGATTTTTCGGATATACTTGATATATCCTGCAATTAATTGTTCATGCATCCACGGCATGTCATGACGAGAGCATTGATCGCATTTGTGCGATGGGAGAGTGTATGCCCTTCTTTGGCAGAGATTTGTGAGGTTAAGACTCGAGATGCACCTGACGGGAGACAGACGTGATCGCTCTGTCTACTCAGGCTTGAGCAACCTGAGGTGCCCACCGTCGTTGGATTGCTCGACTTGACGGGAGATAGACGTGATCGTTCTATCTACCCGGGTACAGTGTGAAAACGCGACTCGGGGTGCCCACCGTCATGAGATGAGATTAGGCGGGAGATAGACGTGATCGTTCTATCTACCCGGGTACAGTGTGAAAACGCGACTCGGGGTGCCCACCGCCATGAGATGTGACTTCCGAGTCTGTGTGACCGGATGATTGATGTGATGTTGCGCGCGAGGTGCCGAGTCTAACCTAGGGCCCTGAGTATTGAGATATGAGAAAAATGGGCGTGCATTTGTCATGTGAGATATTGGGATTTGGGGACATGTGCACGCATGCATCGCATTACTTTGATGTTCACCTACTGGGCAATTTTGCTCAGGGTTACATGTTTTATAGGTACGGGTGAGTAGCGGCTGGTGGCGGTGACTCCACGGGCTTTTGGGGGCGGATGCAGTACATGGGACGCGACCTGTGGAGGCGTAGGATTGTTTTGATATTTTGGGGCTTCGGCCCGTTGTAAAGACTAGTACGGCTTTTGTAAAACAACTCTTTTATATAGTGTATAATAAACTATGTATTTTTGTTTTTGTAAAATGGGCTTTCCGCGGCTTTCGTTGCGAAAACCCGCCAACTATTTATGTTTAAAAAGTGGGGTCGCCACAATATATGTAGTCCTTGAAAAATTAACTAATCCTCATGTCTTATCTCCTCCCGCTTATTAAATCATTATTTTTTTTTTTTTTAGTCCCACTGGCCAAACAACTATTAGAGTATTGAAATAATACTAGTAAATATTAATACATAGGTTTTGAAAATTAAATTGATAACTTAAACAAGACAAAGAGCATATTGAAAGAAGGCAGACAATTTGCAATTGATCCCAAGCCCAACAAGTGTGAATTCGCTAGGCTTAAACGAGAGCCTAAGTGGATTCGCCTTGTAGCAGCCACATACAACAGAGGGCGGAGCAGCTAACCACGTCTTCGCACCGGAGCAACATGTTTCCGAGGGAACAAATTCCTTCTCGGTTAAGTAAAGCTTGCACGGTTCGAGGTTTCGATCGGGACTTTTGAGCAATTCACAGGGGCTGGATGGGCTACTACGCTAGCAATTGTTGTTGCAATGAAACATGAAATGATCATTAGAACGACGGAAGATGATTTTGCCATATTTTCTTGTGCTCTGTTCTTTGCTTTGTTGTGAGTCTTGGCTGCTATTTATAGTTGAGGGACCTTTAAATATTATTGATTTCATTGAAATCCAAATAAAGTATTATCATCATTTCATGAATATTTTCAATATCAATGATTTCATATTTTGTCAATGAATAGAGTAAATGATATCTCTCAATTCAACAATTTCTTCATTTGTGAATCCAATAGTATTACATTTGGCAACAATATCACTTAATTAAAGAATTTCTAGATTATTCAATAGTATTACCACCACATAATTTCCATAATTGTGAATAATGGAAAGTGAGGAATTATATCTTTGTCAACTTATGTGAAAGCTGATTTAATATTTATGTTGATGTTTAAATGTTTCGAATGAACGGTTTTTGATTTTGTTTACTAAAACATCATTAAAATTCCTTATGTGTTAAGGGACTCATTTCGCCCCAATTGTTTAATCTATTTTTTGTTGGGTTGTTATTGTTATAATTTTAATTAATTTTAGGTGTATCTTTCCAAATTAATTTCAAATCTATTTAATGTTTTTTATTTTTAGACACCTAAAAAAAATTAATTAATTAGATACATATATCTATACATAGCTATTTTTAATATACATATATATGTTATGAAGCGGGTATGTATACTATTATTATTTCTTATAAATAACAATAATGGGATATATTAAGTAAAGCGGTTATTCATTTACATTTAATAGAAAAAATGTTTCGTATTTTTTTTTTAAATGATGCACAAATTCATCAAAATAATTATTCTTTTAACATTATACAATCTTACAGTTGAGTTAATGCATGCTAATTTAATTTATTTATATATGAAAACTATAATATAGTTTATATGATGATACATATTATATTTTTTCATTCAAGGAATAATAATTGGTTAAAATTTTAACCAAACTATTAAGATATAGATAAACAGATTCTCGGTTAATTTAGTCTAAAAATATCTTTAAGAGGGTATTAATACCTATAATAGTCTCTGGGTTAAAAAGACAAGTTTAGCGGTATAGAGACAGAAAATTAACTTAAGGAGACAACGATACACAATTAACTATACTATTAAATTATAGCTCACAATAGTAGTATGAGTATATTATGCTAATGTCTAGTGAATGGTAAAGTCGACAACGAATATATGAAATAAAAAACGTATAACATAGTTTTTTTTCTCTTACATACATATATGTATCAGTTCTCTACTTTACTACTTACATTAACGTTAGAATAATATAATTATACTACTGCTGCTATAAATAATTTAGTCATACATTATAATTATATCCTGACGCCTATGATCATTTTTAACATATAGTTTCATCAAGTGTAAAGGTTTTACCGCAAGCTTATAAATATGTGTTACAGAAAGAGATGAAGACGAGAGATTAAAACTAATTTTTTTTTCTCATGTGCTATCTACTCTTTTAGATCATATGATAGTTGTTTACTTTATCGCTCACTTAATATTAGTATACTTATACTACTATTATTAGTAGGATGTGAGTTAAGTTAGTATCCCAACTTCGCAAAATTCCAAAATTCATCTATCAAATTATTTCTTATTACTACCATACTCATAATGATACGATTTATGGTAAGGCCAATAGGCTTGATCGCATGAGACATTACCACCTTCACCATGTTTTCAGACTCATCATACTCCTCGAAACGAATCAAAGACACCACTAGAATACTGTTAGGAATTATTCTGTTGTGTTCAATTGAAGAAGATAACTAAAGACTGAAGATACAAAGCTAACCAGCACTTGAGTTACCTTCTATAAGCTACGGCCGATAAGCCACGACTGCTGCTACTGACCTGGACTATTTGATTCATCCTGAAAGGACGAACAAATAGAATAACAGAGAATTGAACATGTTGGGAATATTTTATTGTGTTTAATTTGAGTCAATTATATTGTTATCTTTGTTTAAGGACTTAATTGTAATATATGTAAAGTTAGGGACTATATAGTAAATATACCAATATGTGTATTGGTATATATAGGTAGAGTATGTGTGATTAACACACAACTGGAGGTGTGGTTTCTCTCACTAGATCATCTCTCTCATCATTAGTGAATTAACGTTTAATTGTAGAGGAGAAAGTGCTTAAGTGTAAGAGAGAAGCTTTTTGTAGAATTGAAGATTTGATTGAGAATTTAATCCCGAGCTTCTGCGCATTTATCATTAAGGTAATTCTCATCGAATGTATTCTCGGCTTTATATGTTGGATTGAATCTGGACCTTCGAATACTATACATGTCCTCCCATGAAGTTCCACTACCATTAAACGTATCAATCACCTAACAAGCCTAAAAGAGGAACTTGTAGTTTTTACAAAAATGGTTGAGCTAATCAAATATCGATATTGGATTTGTGTTTGATTTTTGAAGTTGGCGTAAATATTACATTGGGTCAATCTACCATCTCAAAATTAATACATATATATAAATAAAATAAGTCAATGGTCAAACTTGGTAGAACATTGTTATTGACCTATTAAATAAAATTTTATTAGGTTTGGCCCATAACGAAAATATGTTTATAATTATATGAGATGTTAATCTTAATTTCCATATCGTACCCGCAATGATATTACAGTTAAAGCGTTGTACAAAAAGTATGTTGATCTATTATATTGTAATTATCAAGAAAGCTTAAAATGATATCGCCAACAAATCAAATCGAAGGAATATGGAGCAGGAAACATTGTACATTCTTAAGAAAACTAATACAAAATCATTAGTGTCGAAATATATTTTTTTTGTTTTAAGATATTGCATGGGATACAATGTTCATCGAACAACCAATTATAAAATTCTTATTATCTTGCAATTTCAATGTTTAACTTCATAAATAATATATTTATATAATTTTTTACGTGATAATGATTTAAATGTTGAAATACTTGAACCAGATAAGTGACATCATTATGGAAACATTGTCGAAGCAAAAAGTAAACGAGAATATTTAAATAATATTAGTACTATTTAGTTTTTTAAAATAAAATTGATAACTTAAACAAGACAAGTAGCATAATGAGTGAAGCTAGGCACTTTGCAAATGATCCCAAGCCCAACTAGTGTGAATTCGCTAGGCTTAAACGAGAGCCTAAGTGGATTCGCCTTGTAGCAGAGCAGCCACATACAATAGAGGGCGGAGCAGCTAACCAGGTCCTCGCACCGGAGCAACATGTTTCGGAGGATGTTGTATACTTTATCGCTCACTTACTATTAGTATAGTTATACTACTATTATTAGTAGGATGTGAATTAAGTTAGTATCCCAACTTCGCAAATAGTCTGAGACAAGTGATGAAAATTTCAAACAAGACATAGTAAGAATGAGCCTGAAATGAAGTCAGCTTCTTCTTTTTGGAAACGTGAATAGCTTCCTCTTCTCGAGCTCCTGCGACTTTTTTGTTTCCCTTCTTACTTATATTTTGTTAGGATTATTTTATTGTGTTCAATTAATTAGAATTATCTTTGTAGTTTATTTATAAAGATTCTCTTTATAAGAGGCTTAGTGTAATTGGACTTTGTTAGAGACCCAAGTATTATATACCAATATGTGGTATAAATACTTGAACCCTAACACATAATAAAGTGTGTATTATGTAAAATTCTAACTAGAGAGAGTATTTTAGAGAGAGAAGCTCCCAACCTTCGTGATTGCCGGTTATACCGCTGAGCGGGATTTACGGCCTTGATTAAGTTCGAGGTTAACGTCCTATGCAGTTTCGATGTGCGGGAATTTACCTAAGTCTCTGGTCAGAGCTCAAAGCTGACTCACGATAGTCTGGAGGGCAGTTTGGCAAATGTCACCGACACGAACATCATAGAGTCGAGTTCTGTAAGTTCGACTATGCGTGACTTTTACTCGACCGGGACAAACGTAAAGGGTTTATACGTAGGACGATAATCTATAGTCGGTTCGTTAATTACACATATTCATACTCAACTCGGGATCGGTTCGGTACCACGGGGCTGGCTAGGTGAATACCGAACTACTGGATCCTCCCAGAGCCGGTTGAGACGAACCAAGAGAGTCGGGCTTAAAAAGGGCAACCGAGACAACGTCTATATAAGAATAGAGCAAGCAGGCTGGAGACTGGATTGAGATATTAGGGTTTGGGGCTTGGGCGAAACCCTAAATGGCCGAAAGATTCGTTTGACTGTGGTTAAATCAAGTGAGGGGCAAAATGGTTTTTTCACCTCACGAAATATTTTTGAAATATAATATTGGATATTTAATATTTAGTATATGATTTAAATTTGATTTAAATCTTTATTATTGTTTTAGAAAAATAATAATATTTAATTTGGAATTAAATAATATATATTAGATATATATATATTTTTCGATTTATTATATAGTATAATTTCGAAAATATTAAATATATATTGGATATTATATATTTAAATATACTAAATATAGAAATTAATATTAATTTATTTTAATATTATTTCAAATTTGAATTTGAGTTTGAATTTGAAAGAGAAGACCAAGTCAACAAGACTTAGTCTAAGGAGACTAAGTATGACTTGGAGTGGGTGAGAAATTTTCTCCCCACTCCACCTAAGAAAATCGGCCATGTCAACATATATAAATAGGGTTTTTCATTTTGAAAAAATTCTAAGTCATTTTTTAAAAAGGCAAAGAGAAAACTAGGGTTTTCATTCTCCTCTCTCTCTCAATCTCTCTCGTCTCACTCTCTCGACGGTGCGCGGCGCGTGTGGTGGGTGAAGGAGAATCTCGGTCGAGTTTTGGTCTAGCCGCCTCAAGCATCGCTTGGTCGTGACGTTAGTGTGGTGCCGACGTGACGATCTTGCCCCGTTCGTGAGCGTTTTGGTGCTAGGAGAGGGATACTACATCCCGGGGATTCGAAGGGTTCGTAGCTCACTATCTTCATTGATTATCGTCAAGGTATAATGGCTTGAAATCCTTCTTTCATGTTTTTATATTCTCGTATAA
This sequence comes from Lindernia subracemosa, assembly GCA_028392965.1. Classification (NCBI taxonomy): domain Eukaryota; kingdom Viridiplantae; phylum Streptophyta; class Magnoliopsida; order Lamiales; family Linderniaceae; genus Vandellia; species Vandellia subracemosa. The sequence continues at coordinate 102,862 of JAQPCC010000153.1, read as the reverse complement.
TACCGAGCGGTCCAAGGGATAAAGTGGAATTTCGAAAAATTTTAAACTTCCGCCGTTCTAGGAACGAGGGCCCGGGGACCCTACCGGGATTTCCAACAGTGGTATCAGAGCCAGCTTCGGTTAAGTCACGGGACTATGACCACGAAGCTCGAATATACGCCCTCGGAGGAACTAGCCGCGCGCGTGGAGCGCATGGCGCCCAAGGCGGGCTGCGCGCATGGGCGCGCGTCTTGCTGCCCTAGCCGCGTGCGTGGAGCGCGCGGCGCCCGAACCCTGGCCGCGCGCAGCGCACGGCGTTGGCTGGCCGCGCGCGCGGCGCCTGGTCGGGATGCGTGGAGTCTGGCTCGGCCGCTATTGGGTTCGTGCAGCCGCGCCTCGAAGCCCAATGGGCCTGCCCAAAATATGATAAAAGCCCAAAGGGCCTGGCCCAAAATATGATAAAAGTCCAAATGTTGATTTATCTCGTATCTGTGTAAAATTACCACGATGCATGTAATATTCTGAATTACGTGGTGATTGATTGGGGATTAAGTTCTGTTTTTACCGGGTGATATGTTAAGGGTGACAAGGTCCCCCCGGGTTGTATTTTACTGCTTTACTAGAAAAGACGGGCTTTGTTGTTTTAGGGAAAGATTCCCCCGTCATAGGCTATAGTAGTACAGGAATGACGACCGAACGAGAGACGATCGAGACGAGAGCGGACGAACAAGACGGTGGCCGAGATGTCCGTCCGTGACAAGCCCGACGACTTGGAGTTTTACTTTTTGTACAAATAGGATAGAACTAGAAATATCCCCGATCTTTCACATTTACTTTAATAGGTTGAAAGTAGGTTTACTATTAAAGTCTATTATGTGCGTGTTGGTTTCGAACGTGATATCGTGCATAATGTGCTCGTTTTTAACTGTGGGGATTCTCCCGAAGTTACTTTAAAATATCAAGTGAGTAAAGGGGTTGGGCTCCTGTCTTCTATCAAGTCGAAAAACGTTACGACTTAGGGGTACGGTTTCGGTTGACCGAGTTACGGTGCTAAAATTCTCGCTTTTGACGTGAACATATTTGGATGCATTTTTTAAAATGCCGCTCACCGACCACTATTCGTCCTCTAATAAAGTGTTATCCTACGGAGGTGAAGTTCACTCAAAAGTGGAAGGTTAGCAGGACGTTGATAGGCAGCACTTGCACAATCATTCCCAAAAAGTCTGAGTTACAGCTGAGGGACCCTGACTGAGACAAATTCGTTGAATCTTCTGTTAGACAGAATCGTGTGGGACACGAACTTGGCTGATCGAATATACCAATAAACTATTAAGTTGAGGCTAGTTTGACGCAGCCCGGGTAAATCAACGCCACTATAAAACTACTCAACGAGGTTTCCGAAATTCCTAACGGGAGACAGGATTTCGAGAAAAATAGTGGGAGTCAGACGAAAAATTAAAAGTCCTATTTTAGTCTGATTAAACACTTCAAATCCTAACTATCTGTTTATCTTTCTGTAGTTTATTTTCTTCTCTATTTGATACAAGTGGGACCAAATTATGTCGACTGGCTTAGAAATCTGAGGATCGTCCTCAGGTTGGAAAAACTGGAATATGTTTTAGACATCGAGAAGCCTTTGACTCCCAATGCTCAATCGTCTGAGCAAGACCTGCAGTTCTACGATAAGTGGACTGAGGATGCTGGGAAGGTTCACGCTTACATGTTATCAGCTATGAGCCTAGAGCTCCAGCGCCAGCATGAGTTCATGAGTGTCAAAGAGATACCGGTGCATTTAGCTGGGCTTTATGGTGAGTCGTCTAGGAGCGCACTCGCTATGCCATCACGCATAGTCTCTTTAACACAAAGCTCGCAGAGGGTGGTGATGTCCATGCTCATTTACTGAAGCTAAATGAGTATATGGAGCGATTGGATGCGCTTGCATTTGGGTTACCTCACGAGGTGAAGATAGACATCATGCTGCAGTCCTTCCCACCGTCCTTTCACCAGTTCGTGGTGAACTGCAACCTTAATAATTGGGATTATTCGATCCCGGACCTGATTAATCAGTTGGTTGCAGCCGGTACTCAGTATCACAGCAATATGGGTAAAGGCAAGGAGGTGGCGCTTGTTGCGACTACTCGGTCGAAGGGATCGAAAAAGAAGCCGAACAAGCACACCGGGCCTAAGGGTAGAATCGCCAAGAAGGCAAAATCCAAGAAGGCTGTGAAGTCGGGCGCGAAGCCGAAGGACAAGTGCCTCCATTGCCAGCAGCTGAGTCACTGGAAGTGAGATTGTCCTAAGCTGAAGGCGTCATCTGACGCTTCAGGTAATCAATTAGTTTTCGAAGCTAATTGTTCTGTGTATTCTACTTCATGGATACTTGACTCAGGGGCTAGCTCCCACATTTGTGTTTTGAACCAAGGTCTGGAACGAAGTAGGAAGCTTCGAGCTGGTGAAGTCTCGATCAACGTCGGTAGCGGACATAGTGTAGCAGCGACGCACGTGGGATCGAAGACTTTACTTTTATCGTCATTACATTCTTTAGTACTTTCTGATGTTTTGGTTTTGCCCAAGGGGCTTACAAACATTGTTTCGATTCCTTTTTTGAGCAGACTTGGTTATGAGTTTCGATTTATTGATGATGTTTGCCATATTTATTTTAGAAATGAAAACGTTGGAAAGGCGACGTTAATAAATGATTTATATTATGTCAATCTAAGAGATAAGGTAGAAACTGTAAATGCAATTACCAACTCGTCGACAGGGTCAAACGAGCGATACATCTGGCACCTTCGACTCAGTCACGCCGGGGAAGCGAAGATTGACAAGATGGAAAAGGACGGCCTGATTCGCACAGTGAAGTTAGGCCCGATCCCAACTTGTCAGTCTTGCATCCTAGGCAAAATGACCAAGTCACCCTTCACAGGGACTTTTACGAGAGCCACATTAGTGATGAGTTTTATCCACACTGATGTATGCGGACCATTTAGAGTGACGGCCCGAGGTAATTGCCGCTATTTCATTACGTTTACGGACGATCAGTCCTGCTACGGGACTGTCTATTTGATGAGACAAAAGTCTGAAGCTCTTGAAATGTTCAAGGAGTATAAAGCGTTAGTGGAAAAGCAAACTGGCAAGGTCATTAAAGCCGTTCGATCAGATCGATGCGACAAATATATGAGCCTTGAATTCGATGCATTTCTCAGAGAAAATGGCATCATTATACATTTCTCACCTCCCGGCATGCCACAACTAAATGACGTAGCCGAGCGAAGGAACCGAACGCTTTTGGATATGGTTCGGTCGATGATGAGTTACACAGATCTCCCCATTTCGTTGTGGGGATATGCCTTGAAAACAGCAGCAAATATCCTTAACAGGATACCTACCCGTTCTGCCGACAGGATCCCTTACGAGACTTGACATAATCGTAAGGCAAGCGTAAATCACATTGGGATCTGGGGTTGCCCCGCCTATGTGAAAAAGTTGCAGGCAGATAAGTTAGAATCAAGGTCAATGATGGCAAGATTCGTTGGTTATCCCGAGGACTCAATGGGATACTACTTTTACGTTCCAGACGAATACAGGGTGTTTGTCGCTTTACACGCCACCTTCATGGAGGAGGAATTCATTAGCGAAGGCGGTAAAGGGCGTGAAATAACTCTTGGTGAGTTAAGCGACGAATCAACTCCAGTTGTTACAGAGTCGTTAGAGGACGTTCCAGAAAACTCGGCACAACCGCAATTGCGCAGGTCTAGTAGAATATCTCAAATGCCTGAGAGATATGGTATGGTACACGTCGAGCATGGGGATGCTGCGATTGAGGGATGCGTTGGGGACGATCCCATCACCAACGACCAGGCAATTACCGGTACAGACTCCCTCAAGTGGCTTGAGGCTATGCAAGCCGAAATGGACTCTATGTATTCAAACCAGGTTTGGACACTTGTAGACATGCCTAAAGGTTTTAGATCAATTGGCAACAAATGGATCTACAAGAAGAAGATTGGATCTGACGGAAAGGTGGAAACGTACAAAGGTAGGCTTGTAGCGAAAGGGTATAGTCAAAAGGAGGGTATTGACTATGAGGAGACCTTTTCTCCAGTCGCGATGATTAAATCCATTCGCATTATGCTTATGATAGCAGCATACTATGACTACGAGATCTGGCAGATGGACGTAAAGACCGCGTTCCTGAATGGATTCTTCCAGGAGGAGATCTCTATGGAACAACCCAAAGGTTTTACGTCAGATCCAGATGCTCATAAAGTATGCAAGTTGAGTCGCTCCATTTATGGATTGAAACAAGCTTCAAGGAGTTTGAATCTTCGATTCGATGAAGTAGTTAAGAACTACGGATTCATAAAGAACGAAGATGAGCCATGTGTTTATAAGAAGGCCAGTGGGAGCATGGTGTCGTTTCTCGTATTGTACGTGGATGATATCATTTTGATAGAAAACGACATTGGGATGCTTTCAGAGGTCAAAGCGTGGCTTTCGACCGAATTCTCTATGAAAGACCTGGGAGAAGCGGCCTATATTCTAGGAATACGCCTATTTAGAGATAGGGCGAAACGGTCAATTGGCTTGTCCCGGGCCCTTTACTTAGACAAAGTCCTTAAAAGGTTTAAGATGGACGACTCTAAGAAAGGATTCTTACCAATGAGACATGGGATTCATCTCTCTAAGGCTATGTCTCCTCGCAACGAGGTACAAAGACAAGAGATGAGTGGAGTCCCCTATGCTTCAGCTGTGGGTAGCCTGATGTACGCGATGCTTTGCACACGACCAGACATAGCGTACGCTGTGAGCGTAGTGAGTAGGTTTCAGGCAAACCCTGGTAATGAACATTGGGCGGCGGTAAAGATAGTCCTGAAGTACCTTAGACGGACTAAGGACTTGATACTGATTTACGGCCCAGGAGAATTAGAGGTAGATGGTTATACGGATTCGGACTTCCAATCAGATGTGGATGACCGAAAGTCTACTTCGGGATTTGTCTATACGCTCAATGGTGGTGCAGTAACTTAAAAGAGTTCCAAGCAAAGCACGACTGCTGATTCCACCACTTAGGCAGAGTATATAGCGGCTTCAGAAGAACTGCAGGTGGTACCTAGCATGGTGGATCGCCCGTTACCATTGTGGTGCGACAATAGCGGAGCGATCGTACAAGCTAAGGAACCCGTTCTCACACTAGATCCAAGCACTTAAAGAGAAAATACCACGTGTTACGTGGGTTCGTTGAGAATGGCTCGATAGCCGTGCAGAAGATCGCCTCAGCAGAAAATGTGGCGGACACGTTCACGAAGCCACTGTCTCAGGCAGTGCTAGATCGTCACCTTGATAAGATGGGGTTGAGATACTATAGCGCGTGGCATTAGTGCAAGTGGGAGATTGTTGAGGTTTATGCCCTAGATGTCGTACGAGGATTAGATAGTACGAGGGCATTAGTGTAATTTTGTAGTGTTTAACTTTTGTAATTGGATTATTTGATAATGGAATTACTTTATTATTGTCGATTTGAGTTTTGACAAATAATACAAAGGCATATTATTACTTCGTCTAAATAAATTAACCTTGCAGTCGGTAAATAAGACGAATTAATAAAACCCCAATTTACAGTTCAGTTACTGATTCTGTGGGGACAGAGAATGGGCACCAGTAAGCTGACACACTGTAATATTAAATTAAGTCTACAAGTCTTAGTCTCCAGTAGGGTGACTGGATATGACGAGTATGACTTGTTTGTCGACGGGTCCAAAACAGTTGTGCCAACTGTTCACTTGGGAAGTGGGAGCTCGTGATATTGATACAAGACGAATCAAGGGATTGTCTGTATTCGGACACTGACTCGTAATCGAACGATCACACGCTGGGAAAGTCGTTGATCGATCGATTGACTATAGTAGTCTACGTGAACCTTAGACCGAAAGGGTTAACTCGGGGTTGGTCTTAAGGTCTTAATTACTCACTAGTTTGCTAGTCCCGAATCGCATGTAGCATGGGTCAGCGGCAAAATGCGGTCTTGACTTTTTGACGTGATTGCCGGTTATACCGCTGAGCGGGATTTACGGCCTTGATTAAATTCGAGGTTAACGTCCTATGCAGTTTCGATGTGCGAGAATTTACCTAAGTCTCTGGCCAGAGCTCAAAGCTGACTCACGATAGTCGTGGAGGGCAATTTGGTAAATGTCACCGACACGAACATCATAGAGTCGAGTTCTGTAAGTTCGACTACGCGTGACTTTCACTCGACCGGGACAAACGTAAAGGGTTTATACGTAGGACGACAATCTATAGTCGGTTCGTTAGTTACACATATTCATACTCAACTCGGGATCGGTTCGGTACTACGGGGCTGGCTAGGGGAATACTGAACTCCTGGATTCCTTCCAGAGCCGGTTGAGACGAACCAAGAGAGTCGGGCTTAAAAAGGGCAACCGACACAATGTCTATATGAGAATAGAGCAGGCTGGAGCCTGAATTGAGAGATTAGGGTTTGGGGCTTGGCCGAAACCCTAAATGGCCGAAAGATTCGTTTGACTGTGGTTAAATCAATTGAGGGGCAAAATGTTCTTTTCACCTCATGAAATATTTTTGAAATACAATATTGGATATTTAATATTTTGTATATGATTTAAATTTAATTTAAATCTTTATTATTGTTTTAGAAAAATAATAATATTTAATTTGAAATTAAATAAAATGTATATATTAGATATATATATAATTTTCGATTTATTATATAGTATAATTTCGAAAATATTAAATATATATATATATATTGGATATTATATATTTAAATATACTAAATATAGAAATTAATATTAATTTATTTTAATATTATTTCAAATTTGAATTTGAGTTTGAATTTGAAAGAGAAGACCAAGTCAACAAGACTTAGTCTAAGGAGACTAAGTATGACTTGGAGTGGGTGAGAAATTTTCTCCCCACTCCACCTAAGAAAATCGGCCATGTCAACATATATAAATAGGGTTTTCATTTTGAAAAAATCCTAAGTCATTTTTGAAAAAGGCTAAGAGAAAACTAGGGTTTTCATTCTCCTCTCTCGTCTCACTCTCTCTTCTCTCTCTCTCTCGACGGCGCACGGCGCGTGTGATGGTGAAGGAGAATCTCGGCCGAGCTTTGGTCTAGCCGCCTCAAGCATCTCTCGGCAGTGACGTTAGTGTGTGGTACCGACGTGACGATCTTGCCCCGTTCGTGAGCGTTTTGGTGTTAAGAGAGGGATACTACATCCCAGGGATTTGAAGGGTTCGTAGCTCGCTATCTTCATTGATCATCATCAAGGTATATGGCTTGAAACCCTTCTATCGTGTTTTTATATTCTCGTGTAATACCGAGCGGTACAAGGGATAAGGCGGAATCCCGAAAAATTTTAAACTTCCGCCGGTCTAGGAACGAGGGCCTGGGGACCCTACCGGGATTCCCGACAGGCAGGAAAAGGAAAGTCGGTGAAGCCTCCAAGCTCGTCAGATGATGACAACTCTGGATCTGAATCTTACCCAAATTTCAAAGACTTTGAGAAGCAGATGGCCCTAGTGACTAAGATGATGAGCAAAAAATATTTCCAAAAGAAGTCATCGTCATCTGCCAACAACAAAAGGACGTCGTCAAGCTCAAGACAACCACCTAAAACTCCTCAGAGAGATTGTTAGACTTCAAAAGCAGTTTGAAAGAGATAATTAGGACATCAAAAGCATCTCGTCAAGCGACAAAGATAACCGGTGCTAAATCAAAGTTCGAACACAATGGGGGAAAGTTTTTGGATCATTTTATTCTGTTCAAGCGATACAGATAACTGGAGCTTCACCGGAGATCAAACTTACAAAAGAGGAGAGATTTAAGCGACAAAGATAATCGAGTTTCACCAAAGATTGAACACAAATGGGGAGATTGTTAGAACTATTATGTTTACTAATATAATTATCTTTTTCTATGGACTTAATTGTAATGATACGTAAAGTTAGGGATTAGAGTGAAAATATACCAAAGTATGTTTTGATATATATAAGAAGAGAGGCCACCAAATGAAGTGTGGCTCACATAATAGATTAGCACTCTCTCGTACTCATAGATTAGGACTTACATTGATAGAGAGAGAGAGAAGAGCTTGTAACGGTGTATTGAGCTTTAATAGAGAGAATTGAATAGAGACTTTATCCCAGGGCTTCCGTTACGTTTATCATTAAGGTAAATTCTATCAATTCTCAATATCTATCTCATTTGTTTGATTGAATCGGTGCATTTTAGGTAAATGAGACCAAAAAATTAGCTGAAGGAGGAACTATCTAGTCAGAGGTAAATGAAACATTTCTTTTCGTTAACCTCTATTTGTTGGGGAAAAAATTTAATTAATAAAATTGAAGTTTCGGTGGAGATAGAGAGTTAAGCAGCATGCAAATTTTAGACCATCTCCAACCGAAACATTAATTTTCAAACCCAGACCATCTCCAACCGAAACATTAATTTTCAAACCCAAACTCATTCTCAAACTCAAAATGCAGTAATTCATCTCCAACCGTTAAACTCATTCTCAAACTCAAAAGTATATTCTCGTAATATTCACTTTCACACCAATTTTTATAACATTTCAATTCTTCCATATATTTAATAACTTAACAAAATAATATTAATTTTGTATTATATATAAATGAAATATAAAAAATAAATAATAAGATATAATATATCTTAATTATTAATAAATAACTAAGCAATATATTTTTATTTATTATTTTATCTTTATTTATGGTTGATTTAATAATTAAAAATAAATAAAGGTCTCTAAAGCAATTATAAAAGTACAAATCCAAAAAATGAGTTCAAACGCAAAAATGAGTTTATATAGGAGAGAGAAAGTCAAAAAACTCATTTTGAGTTTGAGTTTCAAGTACGGTTGGGACCATTTTATCCCATTTTTTTAGTTTTGGGGTACGGTTGGAGATCGTCTTAGAGCCAATCGGCCAACCGAAAAATATCAGTTTAGATTGAGGGTTTTTTTTTGGGTTCCAGTTCAAAAAGCAAAATATAGGTGCAAAATGTAAAAAAATCTCCAAATATGATTTTAGTTGTGGTTTAGTCCCCAAAAAGACGAAAGATTTTAATTTACATTTTTTCGGTTTGAAGAGATGTATTAGATTATCTTCAAACGAAAAACTCATAAATGCATATTATCACATTAACCAGTAATTCTTCTACAAACATTAAACGCATTCTCAAACTTAAAAAATATTTTTTTAATATTATATTTCCCTCCAACTTTTGCATCTTAAAATTAAATTTGATGAGAAAATATTTAAGAAAATTCTATAGTTATGATCAAATAATATTTAACCACAAAATATAAAGATAAAATAACATAATAAGATATAAACAAAATATTATTTCTTAAATAAAGAGTTTGTTTTATTGACAATTTTATAATCATAATTATTAATAAATAAGTATGTAATTTCATTTTTTATATTATTATTTTTGTATAGGCATGATTTGGTAATTTAAAAAACAAATAAAAGGACCTCTACAGTAATTTTCAAATTTCAAACTCATATTATGTGTTGTCTCAAATAGGAGAGAGAGTAAAAATCTCATTTTGGGTTTGAATTTGATGAACTATTGAAGCGTTTTTACCGTAGCGTTTTTACTTTTGCAAACTTTTGCCGTATGATTGGAGATGCTCTTATACTATCATGAATTGTTACTTGACTATTTGCATGCATATTCAGAAACTGAATGTAACAAGGGAGTTTTAGAGAAAAATACCTAGTGACTATTTTATCTTAGGAGTCAGTCCATGCACGTTTAATTTTGTGAATAGGTACTAGAATTTTAGTTTTAGCTCCCTTTTTTCTCATTAAAAAAACCCAAAAAGATAAATTAACGTAAAGAAAAAGAAAAATATAAAAAAAACCCAAATAACAAGCAGCTCATATTTTTTAGGTCGAAAACGTTTTAGCTTCTGACTAAAATTTCGACTCAATTCAATATTTCTTAATTATCCTTTTAGAATATGCAATTGAAATCCAGGTTAGTCGATATCATACCTTGGGTCATAGTGTACTTGTCAGATGTGTAGGTTAATTTCAGTTTCTGCTTCCGTCTCAAATGGATTCTATTGTTTTCTCAACCATGGGATGAATTCCCAAGCCTATCTGTTATCAGTGTTCGTTCGTTCGTTTGTATTGAGTTCTGATTCCATTTTATTTCTTAATTTTTTGTGGTATGGTTTTCTATTTGTTTATGGTTTCTGCTTCCCTGTTGTTTTGTTTATGCAGACATGGAAAATATTTTTGGGTTGAATCCTTACTCTTATTGAGATGCAACACACGCACGACCTTAATATTTTTCTACGATGCTATTTATGGTGTATGACTGATATGTGTAATAATTCCAGTAGTTGGTGCAAATTGAAGTGAGTTATCTAAGACTAAATGGTTGTTTTTCATCAAACATCATACATGGTATTGATATTGATCATCAACAACATAAATAAAGAGTTTGCCCCCAACTTCACATTCAGATTCTCTCAAATACTTGAATTTGCAGTCTAAACACCTAAAATTGAGAAAAATACTTGATTATTTGCAAATAGTACCGATATTTATGAAGAAATACATATTAATTTGAGTGAGTTATCTAAGACTAAAATGGTTGTTTTTCATCAAACATCATACATGGTATTGATATTGATCATCAACAACATAAATAAGGAGTTTGCCCCCAACTTCACATTCAATTCTCTCAAATACTTGAATTTCTCTAAATCAAATACTTGATTATTTGCAAATAGTACCGATATTTATGCAAGAAATACATATTAATTGGAGTGGTTATCTAAGACTAAAATGGTTGTTTTTATCAAACATCATACATGGTATTGATATTGATCATTAACAACATAAATAAAGGAGTTTGCCCCCCAACTTCACATTCAGATTTTCTCAAATACTTGAATTTGCATTCTAAATACCTAAATTGAGACAAAATACTTGATTATTTGCAAATAATACCGATATTTATGCAAGAAATACATATTAATTGGAGTGAGTTATCTAAGACTAAAATGGTTGTTTTTCATCAAACATCATACATGGTATTGATATTGATCATCAACAACATAAATAGAGTTTGCCCCCAACTTCACATTCAGATTCTCTCAAATACTTGAATTTGCAGTCTAAATACCAAAATTGAGACAAAATACTTGATTATTTGCAAATAGTACCGATATTTATGCAAGAAATACATATTAATTAGAGTGGGTTATCTAAAACTAAAATGGTTGTTTTTCATCAAACATCATACATCGTATTGATATTGATCATCAACAACATAAATAAAAGGAGTTTGCCCCCAACTTCACATTCAGATTCTCTCAAATACTTGAATTTGCAGTCTAAACACCTAAAATTGAGACAAAAATACTTGATTATTTGCAAATAGTACCGATATTTATGCAAGAAATACATATTAATTGGAGTGAGTTATCTAAGACTAAAATGGTTGTTTTTCATCAAACATCATACATGGTATTGATATTGATCATCAACAACATTAAAGGAGTTTGCCCCCAACTTCACATTCAGATTCTCTCAAATACTTGAATTTGCAGTCTAAATACCAAAAATTGAGACAAAAATACTTGATTATTTGCAAATAGTACCGATATTTATGCAAGAAATACATATTAATTGGAGTGGGTTATCTAAGACTAAAATGGTTGTTTTTCATCAAACATCATACATGTATTGATATTGATCATCAACAACATAAATAAAGGAGTTTGCCCCCAACTTCACATTCAGATTCTCTCAAATACTTGAATTTGCAGTCTAAATACCAAAAATTGAGACAAAAATACTTGATTATTTGCAAATATTACCGATATTTATGCAAGAAATACATATTAATTGGAGTGGGTTATCTAAGACTAAAATGGTTGTTTTTCATCAAACATCATACATGGTATTGATATTGATCATCAACAACATAAATAAAGGAGTTTGCCCCCAACTTCACATTCAGATTCTCTCAAATACTTGAATTTGCAGTCTAAATACCTAAAATTGAGACAAAACTACTTGATTATTTGCAAATAGTACCGATATTTATGAAAGAAATACATATTAATTTGAGTGAGTTATCTAAGACTAAAATGGTTGTTTTTCATCAAACATCATACATGGTATTGATATTGATCATCAACAACATAAATAAGGGAGTTTGCCCCCAACTTCACATTCAGATTCTCTCAAATACTTGAATTTGCAGTCTAAATACCTAAAATTGAGACAAAAATACTTGATTATTTGCAAATAGTACCGATATTTATGCAAGAAATACATATTAATTGGAGTGGGTTATCTAAGACTAAAATGGTTGTTTTTAATCAAACATCATACATGGTATTGATATTGATCATTAACAACATAAATAAAAGGAGTTTGCCCCCAACTTCACATTCAGATTTTCTCAAATACTTGAATTTGCATTCTAAATACCTAAAATTGAGACAAAATACTTGATTATTTGCAAATAATACCGATATTTATGCAAGAAATACATATTAATTGGAGTGAGTTATCTAAGACTAAAATGGTTGTTTTTCATCAAACATCATACATGGTATTGATATTGATCATCAACAACATAAATAGAGTTTGCCCCCAACTTCACATTCAGATTCTCTCAAATACTTGAATTTGCAGTCTAAATACCAAAATTGAGACAAAATACTTGATTATTTGCAATAGTACCGATATTTATGCAAGAAATACATATTAATTGGAGGGTTATCTAAGACTAAAATGGTTGTTTTTCATCAAACATACATGGTATTGATATTGATCATCAACAACATAAATAAAGGAGTTTGCCCCCAACTTCACATTCAGATTCTCTCAAATACTTGAATTTGCAGTCTAAATACCTAAAATTGAGAAAAAATACTTGATTATTTGCAAATAGTACCGATATTTATGCAAGAAATACATATTAATTGGAGTGAGTTATCTAAGACTAAAATGGTTGTTTTTCATCAAACATCATACATGGTATTGATATTGATCATCAACAACAAAATAAAGAGTTTGCCCCCAACTTCACATTCAGATTCTCTCAAATACTTGAATTTGCAGTCTAAATACCAAAAATTGAGACAAAAATACTTGATTATTTGCAAATTACCGATATTATGCAAGAAATACATATTAATTGGAGTGGGTTATCTAAGACTAAAATGGTTGTTTTTCATCAAACACATACATGGTATTGATATTGATCATCAACAACATAAATAAAAGGAGTTTGCCCCCAACTTCACATTCAGATTCTCTCAAATACTTGAATTTGCAGTCTAAATACCTAAAATTGAGAAAAACTACTTGATTATTTGCAAATAGTACCGATATTTATGAAAGAAATACATATTAATTGAGTGAGTTATCTAAGACTAAAATGGTTGTTTTTCATCAACATCATACATGGTATTGATATTGATCATCAACAACATAAATAGAGTTTGCCCCCAACTTCACATTCAGATTCTCTCAAATACTTGAATTTGCAGTCTAAATACCTAAAATTGAGACAAAAATACTTGATTATTTGCAAATAGTACCGATATTTATGCAAGAAATACATATTAATTGGAGTGGGTTATCTAAGACCAAAATGGTTGTTTTTAATCAAACATCATACATGGTATTGATATTGATCATTAACAACATAAATAAAAGGAGTTTGCCCCCAACTTCACATTCAGATTTTCTCAAATACTTGAATTTGCATTCTAAATACCTAAAATTGAGACAAAAATACTTGATTATTTGCAAATAGTACCGATATTTATGCAAGAAATACATATTAATTGGAGTGAGTTATCTAAGACTAAAATGGTTGTTTTTCATCAAACATCATACATGGTATTGATATTGATCATCAACAACATAAATAGGAGTTTGCCCCCAACTTCACATTCAGATTCTCTCAAATACTTGAATTTGCAGTCTAAATACCAAAAATTGAGACAAAAATACTTGATTATTTGCAAATAGTACCGATATTTATGCAAGAAATACATATTAATTAGAGTGGGTTATCTAAGACTAAAATGGTTGTTTTTCATCAAACATCATACATGGTATTGATATTGATCATCAACACATAAATAAAAGGAGTTTGCCCCCAACTTCACATTCAGATTCTCTAAATACTTGAATTTGCAGTCTAAACACTAAAATTGAGACAAAAATACTTGATTATTTGCAAATAGTACCGATATTTATGCAAGAAATACATATTAATTGGAGTGAGTTATCTAAGACTAAAATGGTTGTTTTTCATCAAACATCATACATGGTATTGATATTGATCATCAACAACATAAATAAAGGAGTTTGCCCCCCAACTTCACATTCAGATTCTCTCAAATACTTGAATTTGCATTCTAAATACCTAAAATTGAGACAAAAATACTTGATTATTTGCAAATAGTACCGATATTTATGCAAGAAATACATATTAATTGGAGTGAGTTATCTAAGACTAAAATGGTTGTTTTTCATCAAACATCATACATGGTATTGATATTGATCATCAACAACATAAATAAAGGAGTTTGCCCCCAACTTCACATTCAGATTCTCTCAAATACTTGAATTTGCAGTCTAAATACCAAAAATTGAGACAAAAATACTTGATTATTTGCAAATATACCGATATTGCAAGAAATACATATTAATTGGAGTGGTTATCTAAGACTAAAATGGTTTTTCATCAAACATCATACATGGTATTGATATTGATCATCAACATAATAAAAGGAGTTTGCCCCCAACTTCACATTCAGATTCTCTCAAATACTTGAATTTGCAGTCTAAATACCTAAAATTGAGACAAAATACTTGATTATTTGCAAATATACCGATATTTATGAAGAAATACATATTAATTGAGTGAGTTATCTAAGACTAAAATGGTTGTTTTTCATCAAACATCATACATGGTATTGATATTGATCATCAACAACATAAATAAAGGAGAGTTTGCCCCCAACTTCACATTCAGATTCTCAAATACTTGAATTTGCAGTCTAAATACCTAAAATTGAGACAAAAATACTTGATTATTTGCAAATAGTACCGATATTTATGCAAGAAATACATATTAATTGGTGTGGGTTATCTAAGACTAAAATGGTTGTTTTTCAAACATCATACATGGTATTGATATTGATCATTAACAACATAAATAAAAGGAGTTTGCCCCCAACTTCACATTCAGATTTCTCAAATACTTGAATTTGCAGTCTAAATACCTAAAATTGAGACAAAAATACTTGATTATTTGCAAATAGTACCGATATTTATGCAAGAAATACATATTAATTGGAGTGGTTATCTAAGACTAAAATGGTTGTTTTTTATCAAACATCATACATGGTATTGATATTGATCATCAACAACATAAATAGGAGTTTGCCCCCAACTTCACATTCAGATTCTCTCAAATACTTGAATTTGCAGTCTAAATACCAAAATTGAGACAAAAATACTTGATTATTTGCAAATAGTACCGATATTTATGCAAGAAATACATATTAATTGGAGTGGGTTATCTAAGACTAAAATGGTTGTTTTCATCAAACATCATACATGGTATTGATATTGATCATCAACAACATAAATAAAGGAGTTTGCCCCCAACTTCACATTCAGATTCTCTCAAATACTTGAATTTGCAGTCTAAACACTAAAATTGAGACAAAAAACTTGATTATTTGCAAATAGTACCGATATTTATGCAAGAAATACATATTAATTGGAGGAGTTATCTAAGACTAAAATGGTTGTTTTTCATCAAACATCATACATGGTATTGATATTGATCATCAACAACATAAATAAAGGAGTTTGCCCCCAACTTCACATTCAGATTCTCTCAAATACTTGAATTTGCATTCAAATACCTAAAATTGAGACAAAATACTTGATTATTTGCAAATAGTACCGATATTTATGCAAGAAATACATATTAATTGGAGTGAGTTATCTAAGACTAAATGGTTGTTTTTCATCAAACATCATACATGGTATTGATATTGATCATCAACAACATAAATAAAGGAGTTTGCCCCCAACTTCACATCAGATTCTCTCAAATACTTGAATTTGCAGTCTAAATACCTAAAATTGAGACAAAAATACTTGATTATTGCAAATATTACCGATATTTATGCAAGAAATACATATTAATTGGAGTGGGTTATCTAAGACTAAAATGGTTGTTTTTCATCAAACATCATACATGGTATTGATATTGATCATCACAACATAAATAAAAGGAGTTTGCCCCCAACTTCACATTCAGATTTCTCAAATACTTGAATTTGCATTCTAAATACCTAAAATTGAGACAAAAATACTTGATTATTTGCAAATAGTACCGATATTTATGCAAGAAATACATATTAATTGGAGTGAGTTATCTAAGACTAAAATGGTTGTTTTTCATCAAACATCATACATGGTATTGATATTGATCATCAACAACATAAATAAAGGAGTTTGCCCCCAACTTCACATTCAGATTCTCTAAATACTTGAATTTGCAGTCTAAATACCAAAAATTGAGAAAAATACTTGATTATTTGCAAATAGTACCGATATTTATGCAAGAAATACATATTAATTGGAGTGGTTATCTAAGACTAAAATGGTTGTTTTTCATCAAACATCATACATGGTATTGATATTGATCATCAACAACATAAATAAAGGAGTTTGCCCCCAACTTCACATTCAGATTCTCTCAAATACTTGAATTTGCAGTCTAAATACCTAAAATTGAGACAAAATACTTGATTATTTGCAAATAGTACCGATATTTATGCAAGAAATACATATTAATTGGAGTGGGTTATCTAAGACTAAAATGGTTGTTTTTTATCAAACATCATACATGGTATTGATATTGATCATAACAACATAAATAAAGGAGTTTGCCCCCAACTTCACATTCAGATTTCTCAAATACTTGAATTTGCATTCTAAATACCTAAAATTGAGACAAAATACTTGATTATTTGCAAATAGTACCGATATTTATGCAAGAAATACATATTAATTGGAGTGGTTATCTAAGACTAAAATGGTTGTTTTTCATCAAACATCATACATGGTATTGATATTGATCATCAACAACATAAATAGAGTTTGCCCCCAACTTCACATTCAGATTCTCTCAAATACTTGAATTTGCAGTCTAAATACCTAAAATTGAGACAAAAATACTTGATTATTTGCAAATAGTACCGATATTTATGCAAGAAATACATATTAATTGGAGTGGGTTATCTAAGACTAAAATGGTTGTTTTTCATCAAACATCATACATGGTATTGATATTGATCATCAACAACATAAATAAAAGGAGTTTGCCCCCAACTTCACATTCAGATTCTCTCAAATACTTGAATTTGCAGTCTAAATACCTAAAATTGAGACAAAAATACTTGATTATTTGCAAATAGTACCGATATTTATGCAAGAAATACATATTAATTGGAGTGAGTTATCTAAGACTAAAATGGTTGTTTTCATCAAACATCATACATGGTATTGATATTGATCATCAACAACATAAATAAGGAGTTTGCCCCCCAACTTCACATTCAGATTCTCTCAAATACTTGAATTTGCAGTCTAAATACCTAAAATTGAGACAAAAATACTTGATTATTTGCAAATAGTACCGATATTTATGCAAGAAATACATATTAATTGGAGTGGGTTATCTAAGACTAAAATGGTTGTTTTTCATCAAACATCATACATGGTATTGATATTGATCAAAACAACATAAATAAAAGGAGTTTGCCCCCAACTTCACATTCAGATTCTCTCAAATACTTGAATTTGCAGTCTAAATACCTAAAATTGAGACAAAAATACTTGATTATTTGCAAATAGTACGATATTTATGCAAGAAATACATATTAATTGGAGTGAGTTATCTAAGACTAAAATGGTTGTTTTTCATCAAACATCATACATGGTATTGATATTGATCATCAACAACATAAATAGGAGTTTGCCCCCAACTTCACATTCAGATTCTCTCAAATACTTGAATTTGCAGTCTAAATACCAAAATTGAGACAAAATACTTGATTATTTGCAATAGTACCGATATTTATGCAAGAAATACATATTAATTGGAGTGGGTTATCTAAGACTAAAATGGTTGTTTTTCATCAAACATCATACATGGTATTGATATTGATCATAACAAACATAAATAAAGGAGTTTGCCCCCAACTTCACATTCAGATTTCTCAATACTTGAATTTGCATTCTAAATACCTAAAATTGAGACAAAAATATTGATTATTTGCAAATAGTACCGATATTTATGCAAGAAATACATATTAATTGGAGTGAGTTATCTAAGACTAAAATGGTTGTTTTTCATCAAACATCATACATGGTATTGATATTGATCATCAACAACATAAATAGAGTTTGCCCCCAACTTCACATTCAGATTCTCTCAAATACTTGAATTTGCAGTCTAAATACCTAAAATTGAGACAAAATACTTGATTATTGCAAATAGTACCGATATTTATGCAAGAAATACATATTAATTGGAGTGGTTATCTAAGACTAAAATGGTTGTTTTTCATCAAACATCATACATGGTATTGATATTGATCATCAACAACATAAATATAGAGTTTGCCCCAACTTCACATTCAGATTCTCTCAAATACTTGAATTTGCAGTCTAAATACCTAAAATTGAGACAAAAATACTTGATTATTTGCAAATATTACCGATATTTATGCAAGAAATACATATTAATTGTGTGGGTTATCTAAGACTAAAATGGTTGTTTTTCATCAAACATCATACATGGTATTGATATTGATCATAACAACATAAATAAAGGAGTTTGCCCCAACTTCACATTCAGATTCTCAATACTTGAATTTGCATTCTAAATACCTAAAATTGAGACAAAAATACTTGATTATTTGCAAATAGTACCGATATTTATGCAAGAAATACATATTAATTGGAGTGAGTTATCTAAGACTAAAATGGTTGTTTTTTATCAAACATCATACATGGTATTGATATTGATCATCAACAACATAAATAAGAGTTTGCCCCCCAACTTCACATTAGATTCTCTCAAATACTTGAATTTGCAGTCTAAATACCAAAATTGAGACAAAATACTTGATTATTTGCAAATAGTACCGATATTTATGCAAGAAATACATATTAATTAGAGTGGGTTATCTAAGACTAAAATGGTTGTTTTTCATCAAACATCATACATGGTATTGATATTGATCATCAACAACATAAATAAAGGAGTTTGCCCCCAACTTCACATTCAGATTCTCTCAAATACTTGAATTTGCAGTCTAACACCTAAAATTGAGACAAAATACTTGATTATTTGCAAATAGTACCGATATTTATGCAAGAAATACATATTAATTGGAGTGAGTTATCTAAGACTAAAATGGTTGTTTTTCATCAAACATCATACATGGTATTGATATTGATCATCAACAACATAAATAAAGGAGTTTGCCCCCAACTTCACATTCAGATTCTCTCAAATACTTGAATTTGCAGTCTAAATACCTAAAATTGAGACAAAAATACTTGATTATTTGCAAATAGTACCGATATTTATGCAAGAAATACATATTAATTGGAGTGGGTTATCTAAGACTAAAATGGTTGTTTTTAATCAAACATCATACATGGTATTGATATTGATCATTAACAACATAAATAAAAGGAGTTTGCCCCCAACTTCACATTCAGATTTTCTCAAATACTTGAATTTGCATTCTAAATACCTAAAATTGAGACAAAAATACTTGATTATTTGCAAATAGTACCGATATTTATGCAAGAAATACATATTAATTGGAGTGAGTTATCTAAGACTAAAATGGTTGTTTTTCATCAAACATCATACATGGTATTGATATTGATCATCAACAACATAAATAGAGTTTGCCCCCAACTTCACATTCAGATTCTCTCAAATACTTGAATTTGCAGTCTAAATACCAAAATTGAGAGACAAAATACTTGAATATTTGCAATATTACGATATTTATGCAAGAAATACATATTAATTGGAGTGGTTATCTAAGACTAAAATGGTTGTTTTTCATCAAACATCATACATGGTATTGATATGATCATCAACAACATAAATAAAGGAGTTTGCCCCAACTTCACATTCAGATTCTCTCAAATACTTGAATTTGCAGTCTAAATACTAAAATTGAGACAAAAATACTGATTATTTGCAAATAGTACCGATATTTATGCAAGAAATACATATTAATGGTGTGGGTTATCTAAGACTAAAATGGTTGTTTTTAATCAAACATCATACATGGTATTGATATTGATCAAAAACATAAATAAAGGAGTTTGCCCCCAACTTCACATTCAGATTTTCTCAAATACTTGAATTTGCATTCTAAATACCTAAAATTGAGACAAAAATACTTGATTATTGCAAATAGTACCGATATTTATGCAAGAAATACATATTAATTGGAGTGAGTTATTAAGACTAAAATGGTTGTTTTTATCAAACATCATACATGGTATTGATATTGATCATCAACAACATAAATAGAGTTTGCCCCCAACTTCACATTAGATTCTCTCAATACTTGAATTTGCAGTAAATACCAAAAATTGAGACAAAAATACTTGATTATTTGCAAATAGTACCGATATTATGCAAGAAATACATATTAATTAGAGTGGGTTATCTAAGACTAAAATGGTTGTTTTTCATCAACATCATACTGGTATTGATATTGATCATCAACAACATAAATAAAAGGAGTTTGCCCCCAACTTCACATTCAGATTCTCTCAAATACTTGAATTTGCAGTCTAAACACCTAAAATTGAGACAAAAATACTTGATTATGCAAATAGTACCGATATTATGCAAGAAATACATATTAATTGGAGTGAGTTATCTAAGACTAAAATGGTTGTTTTTCATCAAACATCATACATGGTATTGATATTGATCATCAACAACATAAATAAAGGAGTTTGCCCCCCAACTTCACATTCAGATTTCTCTCAAATACTTGAATTTGCAGTCTAAATACTAAAATTGAGACAAAAATACTTGATTATTTGCAAATAGTACCGATATTTATGCAAGAAAATTATTAAGGAGTGGTTATCTAAGACCAAAATGGTTGTTTTTAATCAAACATCATACATGGTATTGAATTGATCATTAACAACATAAATAAAAAGGGTTTGCCCCCAACTTCACATTCAGATTTTCTCAAATACTGAATTTGCATTCTAAATACCTAAAATTGAGACAAAAATACTTGATATTTGCAAATAGTACCGATATTATGCAAGAAATACATATTAATTGGAGTGAGTTATCTAAGACTAAAATGGTTGTTTTTCATCAACATCATACATGGTATTGATATTGATCATCAACAACATAAATAGAGTTTGCCCCCAACTTCACATTCAGATTCTCTCAAATACTTGAATTTGCAGTCTAAATACCAAAAATTGAGACAAAATACTTGATTATTTGCAAATAGTACCGATATTTATGCAAGAAATACATATTAATTAGAGTGGGTTATCTAAGACTAAAATGGTGTTTTTCATCAAACATCATACGGTATTGATATTGATCATCAACAACTAAATAAAAGGAGTTTGCCCCAACTTCACATTCAGATTCTCTCAAATACTGAATTTGCAGTCTAAACACCTAAAATTGAGACAAAAATACTTGATTATTTGCAAATAGTACCGATATTTATGCAAGAAATACATATTAATTGGAGTGAGTTATCTAAGACTAAAATGGTTGTTTTTCATCAAACATCATACATGGTATTGATATTGATCATCAACAACATAAATAAAGGAGTTTGCCCCCAACTTCACATTCAGATTCTCTCAAATACTTGAATTTGCATTCTAATACCTAAAATTGAGACAAAAATACTTGATTATTTGCAAATAGTACCGATATTTATGCAAGAAATACAATAATTGGAGTGAGTTATCTAAGACTAAAATGGTTGTTTTTCATCAAACATCATACATGGTATTGATATTGATCATCAACAACATAAATAGAGTTTGCCCCCAACTTCACATTCAGATTCTCTCAAATACTTGAATTTGCAGTCTAAATACCAAAATTGAGACAAAAATACTTGTTATTTGCAAATATTACCGATATTTATGCAAGAAATACATATTAATTGGAGTGGGTTATCTAAGACTAAAATGGTTGTTTTTCATCAAACATCATACATGGTATTGATATTGATCATCAACAACATAAAAAAGAGTTTGCCCCCAACTTCACATTCAGATTCTCTCAAATACTTGAATTTGCAGTCTAAATACCTAAAATTGAGACAAAACTACTTGATTATTTGCAAATAGTACCGATATTTATGAAAGAAATACATATTAATTGAGTGAGTTATCTAAGACTAAAATGGTTGTTTTTCATCAAACATCATACATGGTATTGATATTGATCATCAACAACATAAATAAAGGAGTTTGCCCCCAACTTCACATTCAGATTCTCTAAATACTTGAATTTGCAGTCTAAATACCTAAAATTGAGACAAAAATACTTGATTATTTGCAAATAGTACCGATATTTATGCAAGAAATACATATTAATTGGGTGGTTATCTAAGACTAAAATGGTTGTTTTAATCAAACATCATACATGGTATTGATATTGATCATTAACAACATAAATAAAAGGAGTTTGCCACCCAACTTCACATCAGATTTTCTCAAATACTTGAATTTGCATTCTAAATACCTAAAATTGAGACAAAAATACTTGATTATTTGCAAATAGTACCGATATTTATGCAAGAAATACATATTAATTGGAGTGAGTTATCTAAGACTAAAATGGTTGTTTTTTATCAAACATCATACATGGTATTGATATTGATCATCAACAACATAAATAGAGTTTGCCCCCAACTTCACATTCAGATTCTCTCAAATACTTGAATTTGCAGTCTAAATACCAAAAATTGAGACAAAAATACTTGATTATTTGCAAATAGTACCGATATTTATGCAAGAAATACATATTAATTAGAGTGGGTTATCTAAGACTAAAATGGTTGTTTTTCATCAAACATCATACATGGTATTGATATTGATCATCAACAACATAAATAAAAGGAGTTTGCCCCCAACTTCACATTCAGATTCTCTCAAATACTTGAATTTGCAGTCTAAACACCTAAAATTGAGACAAAAATACTTGATTATTTGCAAATAGTACCGATATTTATGCAAGAAATACATATTAATTGGAGTGAGTTATCTAAGACTAAAATGGTTGTTTTTCATCAAACATCATACATGGTATTGATATTGATCATCAACAACATAAATAAAGGAGTTTGCCCCCCAACTTCACATTCAGATTCTCTCAAATACTTGAATTTGCATTCTAAATACCTAAAATTGAGACAAAAATACTTGATTATTTGCAAATAGTACCGATATTTATGCAAGAAATACATATTAATTGGAGTGAGTTATCTAAGACTAAAATGGTTGTTTTTCATCAAACATCATACATGGTATTGATATTGATCATCAACAACATAAATAGAGTTTGCCCCCAACTTCACATTCAGATTCTCTCAAATACTTGAATTTGCAGTCTAAATACCAAAAATTGAGACAAAATACTTGTTGAATATTGCAAATATACCGATATTTATGCAAGAAATACATATTAATTGGAGTGGGTTATCTAAGACTAAAATGGTTGTTTTTCATCAAACATCATACATGGTATTGATATTGATCATCAACAACATAAATAAAAGGAGTTTGCCCCCAACTTCACATTCAGATTCTCTCAAATACTTGAATTTGCAGTCTAAATACCTAAAATTGAGACAAAACTACTTGATTATTTGCAAATAGTACCGATATTTATGAAAGAAATACATATTAATTAGAGTGAGTTATCTAAGACTAAAATGGTTGTTTTTCATCAAACATCATACATGGTATTGATATTGATCATCAACAACATAAATAAAGGAGTTTGCCCCCAACTTCACATTCAGATTCTCTCAAATACTTGAATTTGCAGTCTAAATACCTAAAATTGAGACAAAAATACTTGATTATTTGCAAATAGTACCGATATTTATGCAAGAAATACATATTAATTGGAGTGGGTTATCTAAGACTAAAATGGTTGTTTTTAATCAAACATCATACATGGTATTGATATTGATCATAACAACATAAATAAAGGAGTTTGCCCCAACTTCACATTCAGATTCTCTCAATACTTGAATTTGCATTCTAAATACCTAAAATTGAGAAAAATACTTGATTATTTGCAAATAGTACCGATATTTATGCAAGAAATACATATTAATTGGAGTGAGTTATCTAAGACTAAAATGGTTGTTTTCATCAAACATCATACATGGTATTGATATTGATCATCAACAACATAAATAGAGTTTGCCCCCAACTTCACATTCAGATTCTCTCAAATACTTGAATTTGCAGTCTAAATACCAAAATTGAGACAAAAATACTGATTATTTGCAAATATACCGATATTTATGCAAGAAATACATATTAATTGGAGTGGGTTCTCTAAGACTAAAATGGTTGTTTTTCATCAAACATCATACATGGTATTGATATTGATCAACAACATAAATAAAAGGAGTTTGCCCCCAACTTCACATTCAGATTCTCTCAAATACTTGAATTTGCAGTCTAAATACCTAAAATTGAGACAAAACTACTTGATTATGTGCAAATAGTACCGATATTTATGAAAGAAATACATATTAATTTTAGTGAGTTATCTAAGACTAAAATGGTTGTTTTTCATCAAACATCATACATGGTATTGATATTGATCATCAACAACATAAATAAAGGAGTTTGCCCCCAACTTCATATTCAGATTCTCTCAAATACTTGAATTTGCAGTCTAAATACCTAAAATTGAGACAAAAATACTTGATTATTTGCAAATAGTACCGATATTTATGCAAAAAAATACATATTAATTGGAGTGGGTTATCTAAGACTAAAATGGTTGTTTTTAATCAAATATCATACATGGTATTGATATTGATCATTAACAACATAAATAAAAGGAGTTTGCCCCCAACTTCACATTCAGATTCTCTCAAATACTTGAATTTGCATTCTAAATACCTAAAATTGAGACAAAAATACTTGATTATTTGCAAATAGTACCGATATTTATGCAAGAAATACATATTAATTGGAGTGAGTTATCTAAGACTAAAATGGTTGTTTTTCATCAAACATCATACATGGTATTGATATTGATCATCAACAACATAAATAGAGTTTGCCCCCAACTTCACATTCAGATTCTCTCAATACTTGAATTTGCAGTCTAAATACCAAAATTGAGACAAAAATACTTGATTATTGCAAATAGTACCGATATTTATGCAAGAAATACATATTAATTGGAGTGGGTTATCTAAGACTAAAATGGTTGTTTTCATCAAACATCATACATGGTATTGATATTGATCATCAACAACATAAATAAAAGGAGTTTGCCCCCAACTTCACATTCAGATTCTCTCAAATACTTGAATTTCATTCTAAATACCTAAAATTGAGACAAAAATAATTGATTATTTGCAAATAGTACCGATATTTATGCAAGAAATACATATTAATTGGAGTGAGTTATCTAAGACTAAAATGGTTGTTTTTCATCAAACATCATACATGGTATTGATATTGATCATCAACAACATAAATAAAGGAGTTTGCCCCCAACCTCACATTCAGATTCTCTCAAATACTTGAATTTGCAGTGTAAATACCTAAAATTGAGACAAAACTACTTGATTATTTGCAAATAGTACCGATATTTATGTAAGAAATACATATTAATTGGAGTGAGTTATCTAAGACTAAAATGGTTGTTTTTCATCAAACATCATACATGGTATTGATATTGATCATCAACAACATAAATAAAGGAGTTTGCCCCCAACTTCACATTCAGATTCTCTCAAATACTTGAATTTGCAGTCTAAATACCTAAAATTGAGAGAAAAATACTTGATTATTTGCAAATAGTACCGATATTTATGCAAGAAATACATATTAATTGGAGTGGTTATCTAAGACTAAAATGGTTCTTTTTCATCAAACATCATACATGGTATTGATATTGATCATGAACAACATAAATAAAAGGAGTTTGCCCCCAACTTCACATTCAGATTCTCTCAAATACTTGAATTTGGAGTCTAAATACCTAAAATTGAGACAAAAATACTTATTATTTGCAAATAGTACTGATATTTATGCAAGAAATACATATTAATTGAGTGAGTATCTAAGACTAAAATGGTTGTTTTTCATCAAACATCGTACATGGTGTTGATATTGATCATCAACAACATAAATAAAGGAGTTTGCCCCCAACTTCACATTCAGATTTTCTCAAATACTTGAATTTGCAGTCTAAATACCTAAAATTGAGAGAAAAATACTTGATTATTTGCAAATAGTACCGATATTATGCAATTAATATTAATTGGAGTGGGTTATCTAAGACTAAAATGGTTGTTTTTCATCAAACATCATACATGGTATTGATATTGATCATCAACAACATAAATAAAAGGAGTTTGCCCCTAACTTCACATTCAGATTCTCTCAAATACCTGAATTTGTATTCTAAATACTAAAATTGAGACAAAAATAATTGATTATTTGCAAAAGTACCGATATTTATGCAAGAAATACATATTAATTGGAGTGAGTTATCTAAGACTAAAATGGTTGTTTTCATCAAACATCATACATGGTATTGATATTGATCATCAACAACATAAATAAAGGAGTTTGCCCCCAACCTCACATTCAGATTCTCTCAAATACTTGAATTTGCAGTCTAAATACCAAAAATTGAGACAAAATACTTGATTATTTGCAAATATTACCGATATTTATGCAAGAAATACAATTAATTGGAGTGGGTTATCTAAGACTAAAATGGTTGTTTTTCATCAAACATCATACATGGTATTGATATTGATCATCAACAACTAAATAAAGGAGTTTGCCCCCAACTTCACATTCAGATTCTCTCAAATACTTGAATTTGCAGTCTAAATACCTAAAATTGAGAGAAAATACTTGATTATTTGCAAATAGTA
This sequence comes from Lindernia subracemosa, assembly GCA_028392965.1. Taxonomy (NCBI): domain Eukaryota; kingdom Viridiplantae; phylum Streptophyta; class Magnoliopsida; order Lamiales; family Linderniaceae; genus Vandellia; species Vandellia subracemosa. The sequence continues at coordinate 75,558 of JAQPCC010000153.1, read as the reverse complement.
CCGATATTTATGCAAGAAATACATATTAATTGGAGTGGGTTATCTAAGACTAAAATGGTTGTTTTTCATCAAACATCATACATGGTATTGATATTGATCATGAACAACATAAATAAAAGGAGTTTGCCCCCAACTTCACATTCAGATTCTCTCAAATACTTGAATTTGGAGTCTAAATACCTAAAATTGAGACAAAAATACTTAATTATTTGCAAATAGTACCGATATTTATGCAAGAAATACATATTAATTGGAGTGAGTTATCTAAGACTAAAATTGTTGTTTTTCATCAAACATCATACATGGTATTGATATTGAAATCAACAACATAAATAAAGGAGTTTGCCCCCAACTTCACATTCAGATTCTCTCAAATACTTGAATTTGCAGTCTAAATACCTAAAATTGAGACAAAACTACTTGATTATTTGCAAATAGTACCGATATTTATGCAAGAAATACATATTAATTGGAGTGGGTTATCTAAGACTAAAATGGTTGTTTTTCATCAAACATCATATGGTATTGATATTGATCATCAACAACATAAATAAAAGGAGTTTGCCCCCCAACTTCACATTCAGATTCTCTCAAATACTTGAATTTGCATTGTAAATACCTAAAATTGAGACAAAAATAATTGATTATTTGCAAATAGTACCGATATTTATGCAAGAAATACATATTAATTGGAGTGAGTTATCTAAGACTAAAATGGTTGTTTTTCATCAAACATCATACATGGTATTGATATTGATCATCAACAACATAAATAAAGGAGTTTGCCCCCAACTTCACATTCAGATTCTCTCAAATACTTGAATTTGCAGTCTAAATACCTAAAATTGAGACAAATATACTTGATTATTTCCAAATAGTACCGATATTTGTGCAAGAAATACATATTAATTGGAGTGGGTTATCTAAGACTAAAATGATTGTTTTTCATCAAATATCATACATGGTATTGATATTGATCATTAACAACATAAATTCAAGTACTTTTCTGTCAATTTAGGTTTTTAGCCCCCAAATTCAAGTACTTGAGAGAGTTTGAAAATGAAGTTAAGAGCAAACTCCTTTGCTTATGTTGGTTGATTAATGGCATTAATATGTATGATGTATTATGAAAAACAATTATTATAGTCTTATTTAACTCGCTCCATTTTATATGTATTTTTCTGATAAATATGGGTATTGTTTGCCAAATATTAAGTATTTTTCTGTCAATTTAGGTATTTAGCCTCCAAATTCAAGTACAGAGAGGATTTGAAAGTAGAGTTGAGAGAAAACTCCATTTATGTTGCTGATGGTCACTATCATTACTATGTATGATGTATGATGAAAAGCAATCATTTTGGTCTTAGATCTCTCACTCTATTTCACACGTATTTTTCTGATAAAAACTAGTATTATTTCCCAAACATTAAGTATTTTCCTCTCAATTTAGGTATTTAGCCACCAAATTGAAGTACTTGAGAGAGTTTGAAAATGAAGTTAGAGCAAACTCCTTTGCTATGTTGGTTGATTAATGGCATTACTATGTATGATGTATTATGAAAAACAATCATTTTAGTCTTATTTAACTCGCTCCATTTTATATGTATTTTTCTGATAAATATTGGTATTGTTTGCCAAATATTAAGTATTTTTCTGTCAATTTAGGTATTTAGCCTCCAAATTCAAGTACAGAGAGGATTTGAAAGTAGAGTTGAGAGAAAACTCCATTTATGTTGGTGATGGTCACTATCATTACTATGTATGATGTATGATGAAAAGCAATCATTTTGGTCTTAGATCTCTCACTCTATTTCACACGTATTTTTCTGATAAAAACTAGTATTATTTCCCAAACATTAAGTATTTTCCTCTCAATTTAGGTATTTAGCCACCAAATTGAAGTACTTGAGAGAGTTTGAAAATAAAGTTAAAAGCAAACTCCTTTGCTTATGTTGGTTGATTAATGGCATTACTATGTATGATGTATTATGAAAAACAATCATTTTAGTCTGTACACGGAATGCAATGAAGCTAAGTAATAGCAATTAGCATTAGCATACGTAGAGGAATTTTGTCGAACAACTTCACGGCATAATTCTTAATGATCCGATTTCTTCATCGTGGTATTTTTCGAACAACTGAAGGGTCGTTAGTGCTTCACCCATGTCAAACGAAGAAGACGAAGAAGCAAAATTATGGTCACGACTTTAACCGGCAACTCATGTTTCTTCATGGCCTAGTTTCTTGAATGAGGCATTTTGTCGAAAAGCTGCTGGGCATAGTTCTTCAAGGCCCAGTTCATTCATTGAGGGTTGAGGGTCGAACGCCTTCAGCTCATACTACTTCGCGACCTTGTTTCTTCATTGAGCCTGACTCAATGCACCCGCCTTCCAACTCCAACTGTCAGGCTGCCATGAGGTGGGGTGGTGGTTCCAAGACCAAGGAAGATGAAATAGAGCAAAATCATGGTTACGACTTGAAGGAGAAATGGTATCGAAAGCTTCAGTTCATGATCTTTCAAGGCGGCGTTCCAAATCCATGAACTTTTCGGGTTGTGGTTGTGAGCTCGATCGTGGGAGCTCCACGCCATTTAGTCGCCGCTCGACGGTAAATTTCTTTGAATGACTGTGTCAAACATTCAAGAAATCGGGGTACTTTTGGGCAAGAGCTTCCATTCGAGAGAATAGATGATGAAGAACCACACGTGGCAGAAGAAGTCATAACTCTCTTACCCTCTCGCTCTCTTCCATCGTGATGCTGTCTTCTCTCTCTTCTCCAAAGCTTTTGATGTAGAAGGACAAAATGGTCATTTACAAATGAGGGAGTTAAAGAAATTTTTTGCCTAATGGCAGGAAGCTATTCACAAAACAAAATTGGTAGGGACTCATTCATATGTTTAATCTTGAAATAGGTATTTTACTCTAAAAAACCCATGTAACAATCTAAAACAAATCTTCATGAACCCAATGCTTGAATTACAAGCAACAAACAATCTATGAATTGCTTATCTTGGCAACATTCGAGGCAAGATCGTCTTGCCCCGAAACTCTCAGACATCGAACTATATGGTCGGCATGAGAATGCTTCAGGATTATCCTCCCTCGTATCATCGAATCTACAACTTTAGCCGCTTCTACGAAACGTTTATCTCTGCAGAGCCCGTCCAACAAAATCAACATGTATTCGAGTCGACAAAATTTCCAGACTTATCGAGCGAATCAAACAGCAAAAACCCATCCATCGACTTATTTCCCGCAATTACCATCCTTGTGATAACACAATTTATGGCCAAGCCATTAGGCCTGATCCCACGAGCCATAGCCAATTTCAGCATGTTTTCAGACTCCTCGTACTTCTCTGCTCGAAACAAAGACACCACGAGAATACTATACATGCCATCCCGAGAAATCCCACCGCCATTAAACTTATCAACCACCTTACAAGCCTCATCGATAAGCCCCTGCCTGCAAAGACCGTCAAGAAGAGATATTAACGTCACCTTATTCGGTCTAACGCCGGAATCGTTCATTCGATCCAAAACCCTTAACGCATCCACAGCCCTGTCTCTATCGACCAAGCCCTTCATCAAGCTCGTGTAAGTCACGACGTTAGGCTTATTACAATCATCGCTGTCTCTCTCCATCTTGTCCAAGAACTCCAAAGCCATCTCTAAGCTCCCATGGCGAGTTATCCCGTCGAGGATCGCCGAGTACACGACAGAATTGGGCACACATCCATGCCGTTCCATGACTTTAACCAACGCAGAAGCATCCTCCAGCATTCCGAGATCGCAAAAACCTTTGATAACCGAGACATAGGTGACCATATCGGGGTAAAGATCGATCAAGCCCATCTCTCTCATTAGCCCCATCGCCTGATCAAGCCGACCCTTTTCTACAAGCAGCCTAATCACCACATTGTAGGAAACCGTATCTGGCCTACAGTTGAATTCTTTCATCTTCCTCAGAACCCACAATCCCAAGTTCTCATCTTTAGCTGCCCTACATAGATTCAACATCACCTTGAACATCTTCACTGTAACGACCAACCTTCGGCCCTATAATCTTCGAGAACATCGGAAATAGTACTAGGGTTTCTCTCTAGGTTTAGCAAGGTGGACGCTTTGCTGTATGTGTGCGAAGTGTGTCGATAGGTCTGTTGAAGGCCAGCCCAGATGAAGAATCTTAAACCCAATTGGGGTTTATCGAGGGAACAGCTTTCTATTACCTGGGCGACGCATGGAGAATCGAGCTTGGCTTTCACCTTGCTGAGCGATTTCTCGACGTGGGTCGGATCTTGTGCAGTTGGGTCAGAAATACTTCAGCCCCTTGCGAAGATGAATTATTATTGGTGGTGTAAAGAAGCAATCTTTGGAGTGAGTGTTGAAGAGGTTTCGATTTAATCGCGCCTGAAATTAGCATTATTGACACAGAATGATAATCAAAGGCAGAAGATAAAAAAAAAAAAAAAAAAAGACTATTACAAAGTCTCGTAGTTTATCTTCACTGCGTTTTTTTTCACTTTTTGGTATGAGACCCTATTTTCACTTCCGCAGTGATGGAGGAGGAGGACGAAAGGTTCATTTCCTAATTTTTATTTCTTCAAATTATATATATATACTTTTTATTAAATATGAGAAGTAGAAAAAAAACTGTAAATTGTTTGTGTAAAATTTATTGCAATTTAATCTTTATTTTTATAATTTATTTAACATGCGTAATTATTTTTTTATTTATTATAATTACATCCTTAGAAATTTTTTAGATAATCTTTCATCTATTAATATTAAATTTTATAAATATTTTAAATATAAACTGTATTTGTAAATATAAAGACACTATCGAGTATACAATAAAATACAGTATAACATAAAGCCTCACAGGCTTATCTTAATTCTAACATACTTGCAATAAAATACTAGTAGAACATAAAGCCTTACAGGCTTATCTTAATTCTAACATACTTGCAATAATAAAAATAGGCCAACAAGGTGTGACAAGCCCGTTGAACCCACTGAGAATGGGTCTGATCTTTGGGTATAATGAACCTATTTGGGCAATATTCAGGTAATTAGAAATGAATCATTGCGGTGCATATGTATGTGATTTTGAATTGGGGGTAACTAATAACTAAATTAAATTAATTATACATAGATATATAGCACATAATTCCATCTTGATGTCAGAGATTTTATCACAAGTAAAAAACACTTGTGAGAAAGTGATGGTAGCTTAATCTAGCAACTATTAAATTTTGAAAGAAGGGTTGGGATCTTATTCACCCATGTTATAACTTTCCTTCTGTTTCTTGATGAGATGAGGTGTCTTTTTTTCTTTTTTTTTTTTTTCAATCTGAGTCCACGTCTTCGATGTAGCTGAGTGACGGAAGTAGTTCCAAATTTCAGAGTTTTTTTATTCTTCATCCATTTTTTTTATTAATTAATCTCTGGTTTATTTCATTCTTAATCTGTTTGTCTATCTATCTAACTGAAAAAACACACACACACACACAAAAAAAAGGAGAAATCGTGACTATTAAACTTGAAAAGTAGAGGCTTTTCGAGAAGGTGTTGTCGTTTGGTTGATGTTATATGAAGGGGACGTTGCCTTTGTTGGATTTAAATATCTAGCAATTTGATTTTGATGAACATAAAACTTATTATTTTATTACTAACATATTTAATCAAGTGTGCATATGAGCTCGGGTCGAAAAATAGATATCAAATATTAGCTCAGCGCAAAAAACCGGACCGGTCAATGTTGGTCAACGACCGGTCAAGCCAGTACAAGACTGGTACTGGTACCAGACTGGTCTGGACTTGTCTGCACTGGTCTGGACTGGTCTGGACTGGACTGACTGGTCAGGACTGGTCGGTTTTGGTCTGGACTGGAACCGGTTTGTACTGATACTGGACTGGTCAACTCGGTCTGGACTGATCAACCAAATCCTGGACTGGTGTACAAGCCCTTACAGCACAAGGTACAAGCCAGTTAAGCACACAGTTTTGACCAGAGTTGACCAGAAGCTTCCAACGGCTCTTTTGATGTGTCTAACGGCTATATCAAGTTGGGAAGCTATAAATAAAGACCAAGAACAGCAGAATTGAACAAGGATCTCAGAGGAAACAAGCACACATACAAAGAGAGATCAAAGAGAGAAGAACAAGAGCAAATAACACAAAATCAAGAGAGTTCTTCTCAAGTGTGTGGGTTACATGAGAGAGCGAGAGAGGGCTACAATGTTCAAACCACACACCTCACTCACACATTAGAGAAATGAGTTTAAGTAGAATAGTTGAGTGAGAGTCTTAGCACAAAGACGTTAAATTATGTGTTTGTAGTCTTCGCACAAAGACGTAAAACAAGTGCTTGTAGTCTTTGCACATAGACGTAAAAGAAGTGTCGTTCGTAGGGTCGCGGCCTACGAACCGTAGTGCGAAAACTCTACCGATGGACTGTAAAAAGCTGGCGGTAGAGAGACGTTCCGGTCGACTGAAAAGTGACCGAAGCCGGTGGACTCTAAAGGCTACCGATGTGGTTATTAGGAGTCTAGTTAGGGGAGTCTAGCTAGTGGGTTGTACAACGGTATTGTAAACCAAGTCTTCTAGTGGAACCTTCCTTGCGGGGAAGAAGGGGAGACGTAGGAGTAGTTAGACTCCGAACTTTCATAAACAAATCACGTGTTCACCTCATTGCATTCATAATTATAGCATGCATAGTTGAAGCATTTTAAGTGTTTGATAAAATGCTTCAACCAAACCGGTTTTAACTTGCATAGTTTTGAAACGTTTTTAAAGTACCCACAAAACCGATTTTAAGAGGATTAGGTCGAGTATTTTCCGCTTGGTTTAAAATCCAAACTCGCTTAATTTCTCGGTGCTCGCATATTTTCAAGAACCCGAGTTATTGCGAATCAAATATCTTTAAAGTGTTTTGAACCATAAGAAATCTTCGAAAACTCATTTTAAAACACCGGTCTAACGATCCTAACAGCCTTATATCTTATAGGTGTTTTTATTACCTTCTTGAGAGCTAGTGAAAGGCCATGTATGTATATTGGCTTGCGTCTACGAACAAATTGGTTTATATTATAAATTACTTTAGTGTATTACATAAGTATTATTTAGTCAAGCATTCATTTTCTTAGGGTTTTCTTTTCTTGGCAATGAATCTTGATACTATTGGTTCAATCCTATACATTAATATATTAAGATTTTTTGTGTTCAAATCTCTGAGAATGACACAGCATATACAATAAGGTGAAGCTAATAGAAAGGTCATTTAGCATTGTATGTGATTTTGTGATATTTCTATATACATATCATGTAGTATTTATTCTATATTCAATTCCTCAAGGTTGATAGATTGTATTTATATTTATAGGGTTTGTGTGTATCTTTTTGGCCATTTATTATTTGGGATATGATTGTAACTTTTGCATGTGAATTGTAAAGTAATACCGGGCAATGTAATAAATTCCATTAGTTGTGATTTATTAGACTTTTGAGCTCAAAAGCTTTTGTTTTATTCCAAGTTAATTTTATTTCTTCTTTAGTTATGAAAGGTTCTAGTTTATAAGATTTTCTATAAATTAACAACCACAAGTTTGTTTGGCTATATAAATATGCTTATCAATGGCGATGAAAAAATGCAATATTTCAAAGTTGATTGTATTTGTGTTACGTATTTTTCAAATATTTAATGAGGATGCTTATCAAAGCCAAAAGGCTATTAACATTCAAAGTGAGGCTATTTCTAAATAGAAACTCCACGTGGTTGGTGACAAATGTTAGGAATTTTTGTGCCACCCACCAAACTCCAAAATATCTGTGTAAGTATTTATATTTATTGATATATCATGTAATTAATTAATTCCATAAATTGTCAATGAAAATAAAATTAATACAACCCAAATAACTAATTAATTCATAAATATGAAATTTTAAATCATTTTCAGAGCCAAACCCAAAGTCCAACTAATAATTATATTTAATATTGCCTGCAACTGTATTTTCCTTGGGACGGTTGATATTTTTAGTTAGATTTTTATATAACTCAATAATTTAATATTCACAAGTTTTGGGAGTTGTGCCGAAGGAACTCGCAGTGGGCAACGCCGGCGTGATTTAGGAAGATAATGATATTTAAGATATATATAATTTAAGTAATCAATGAGTTATTTTAGTTAATCGAAGTATTTGTAATTTAAGTATCTATCAGTTGCAATAGCATATTATTATTATATTATATTATTATTATTATATTATTATTATTATTATTATTATTAATTCGATTGACTAAATATTCCTCCTCGGTATATAAATTCCCAGGAATCCATCCCTTGTAAACCTTCGTTCGTTCTCCCAACAAAAGGGTAAATTCCTTTTCAGTACCCCTAGAAGTTTAAATTTCCTCTTAAATACCCCTCAATCTTTCACTTCCTATTCAGTACCCCTCTGCGAAAAGTTGTTTGTTTAATACCCCAAATTTATGAAAAGACCAAAATAGCCTTCCATGACAGATTCAGAAATCATCCGAATTATTATATCATCTGTACCAATTATTATACCAACAAATAACTAATTATACCGAACAAGAATTACGGAATTCTACCATTATAGGTAGAAATTATACCAAAATACCCATTAATTATACCACGGAAAACTCAATAAAATTATACCACGTGTTATCAATATTATACCAATAAATAATGTTATTTTAATTTACTGTATAAACTGAATTGCGCGTGTTATACCACGAAAATTGATTATCAGACCAACAAACCCGGATATTTCACCATAAAAATATTCCGACAATTATACCAGTAAAGTGTAGTATTATACGAAGAAACCGATTTATTATATTATGTTTTTTGCATCAAATTTCTGGCAATTATACTAACAGAAATCGATATTATACCAACTATTTCAGCTATTATACTTGAAATACACTACATAGTATTATACTAACAGACATATTTCTTATACCACGAAATACTCTGATCAAATTTCCCGTAATTATACGAAAAAGCGCTGCGATTATACCTGCAGCGTCAATTATTACACCACGAAATACTGAACGATTCGTTCAAAATTATTATATTGAATGGACGAATTATACCAAATCCAGCACTTATCAAACCGCAAAAAGCGTAAATTTGACTAACAACGCAAATTAGAGGAGCGTTTTCCATTATGCTCGAAACGCGAATTAGACCAAATGTCAGAAGAATTGTATCAATTTCTGCTTATGTTATACCAATAAGTGAACCGTTATTATTTTTCAAATCAATTTAACTTAATTATACAAACAGACGATATTATTGTACCGTCAGTCTCGATTATTATACCAACAGTTCTGCATACCAGTAACCACGTTAAAATGATTATACGTTCTGAAGTTAGTGTACCAACAAAGCCGTTTATTGTCCCAATAAAATGGATTATTTTACCAAGCAAATCTTCGATTAAATACCTACTGATTCTACTAAATTGGCTGCGCAATTTTAAAAATAAATCGCAATTACACCGTGAAACGCCTAATTTATACCAATCCGCTTTATTATTATACCAATACATCATTGTTTAAAATATTTTTATTTAACTTAAATCTCACGTATTATTATACCCAGACAAGCAGATATTATACCAAGTGTTTACATAGACAATTATTATACTAACACCGTTATCTATAATACTTTCAAAGGCAAAATTAGGTTTTCAACCTAAATTGAAACGAACGTATCTGTAAAAAAGACAGATTCTCGATTCGAACTCATTCGATTAATCTCATTGGAGACCTTTTCCCAACAATCTAGTGTGTTCCAGAGAACGATTTGCGTTGCTCGACGGAGTTAAACCAATTCAGGTTTGAGATGTTTTTGTTTATCGATTGTTAGACGCGTAATGATTTGGTCATTTAGTTGTTTTTGTCGGGATTTGTTCTAATTTCTTCTCTTCTTCGTTCAAACTTTTTCCTGCGTTGACAAAGCAGAAATGGCTAAGAAGAAGACCAATGTGAAGACGAGAAGCGACGAGCAGAGTCTGGTTCATGTGTCTACGGCATCCACCAAAAGAACCCGATGCCACGTGAGCTGTTTTCGGGATCATATGGATAAGTTGTGGAATAACGCCGGTGAAGAGCAGAAGCGGGCTGTAAGTAGGTGTGATTTTTCGCAGTTTTTGAATATACCCCGTATGGAAATACCACAGGGTCGTCTAGAAGGGTTTTTGGGCAGGTTTAACGAAGACTTTACTAGGTTTAGGTTTGTAGGGGAGACTGTTATTCCGTTTGAAAAGCAAGCGTTCTCTATGTTTCTGGGGTTAAGATGCGAGGGAGAGTCTGTAGTAGAGAAGATTACGGTGAATCATAATATGCCTTTCCTACGACGCTGTTTCGGAGAGCGAAAGACATACACTGTTAGTAGGTCTGACATTTCATGTGCGTTAGAAAAAAATAGTTCAGGCCACGGAGCGGAGGTCGTAGATGATTTTGTGCGTCTATACATATTATATGTCTTTAGTTGTATTTTGTTTCCAACCTCGACCTACAATTTGCCGCCATACCTCCTTCCTTATGTGGACAATTTGAGGGGGGTTGGAACTTTTGCTTGGGGTGCAGCAGTATACCAGTTTTTGTTGAAGTCGATGCGAGCAAATAAAACGTATGTGGACGGATGCTTGTACGGTTTGTTGGTAAGTTATTGGTGTTGTTTTTTTTTTAAGAGCAGAGGTTCGCAGAATGTGTAAATTGTTCGTCAATGTTGCAGATATGGGTTTTTGAGCACTGTCCCTTGCTTGGGAAGAAGTGCGGTGTGGATGAGGTTCCGCGTTTTCTGCGGTGGAAGGACCCTTTGACGCGACCTAAATTGATAGATGTGGAGGATCAGTTCAAAGCATTGGAGCCACATCAGATCCTTCAAATATTTCCATCGGAGAAAGAGGAAGTTTATCTGATGATGCCATGGACGGTGGAAGATATAGTACAACGGCATCCCGATGGGACAATGCTTCTAAGAGAGATAGAACAACTACGGGCGAAAAATGCGGAACTGGAAGAAATCGTTGACCAGCTAAGGGGCGGGGGTGTTGTGAGGGAAACAAAAGAGGATGAAGAGAATGAAGGAGAAGATGCGTGGGAGGGTCATGGACTTATTCAAGTCCCTATATCGATAGAGGCAGGAACTCCGTCCTTTGAAGTGGGAGAAAACAACGTGGCTGTCGATGATGGTTTCAGAGCTTTTACCATGTCCCCAAGAGAACAAGAAGACAACTTGTGAGTAGAATTGGGAGAACGAGAAGATGTTGGGAAGCATATTCGGGAGAACAAGAAGAAGAAATTGTCATGGGAGCAGATTTCACTGCCGAGCTGCAAGTGGATAAAGTCATCGATTCTTCAAAAGGTCGTTGGGGTGCAGTCTTCGAACGAAAGAAGCGGAAGTCGAGGGATTGTACGAGCTCCATAGTTGAAGATGTGGTAGGGAGGAGAGACAGGAAGGCGAAAAGGGATTCGTTGTTTGTGACACCTCCCGGAACGACAACACCTACAAAGAAAGCGAGACGTCCGAGAAAGGAAAAGGTAAAATCACTTGGGCTCCACTGCAGCGAGGTTTTCAAACAAATATCGATCATATTTTGGAGAAATTCAAGGAGCACGCTACTCTCTTCATAGATAATTCGAAGCCAGATCATTGGGCTAACTCCCTCTTTCCAGGCATGCGATGGGGTGTGATGAACAACAATGTTGCTGAGTCGTGGAATAATTGGGTAAAATCTGCCAGATTCTTGCCGTGATGGGCTTGGTTGATGAAATCCGAAGAAAATTATGGTGACGATGAGCAGAAGAAGGGACGAGGCAGTCAAAATGACGAGAATACTGTGCGCCACTCCAGAGAAGAAGCTCAGTAAGAATATTAACGCGGCTCGTAGGTTACGTGTTCAGCAGTCGTGTGGGCACATCTTTGAGGTGGCTGATGAAGGCAGTACTTATGCTGTGGACTTGAGAGGCAAGACATGCTCTTGTAGATGGTACCAGATTGAGGGTATTCCTTGTAAGCATGTTTGTGTATGCATCAACACCTTGAAACTATCGCCCTACGAGTTTTGTGATGCCTTCTACAGCGTGGAGAAATACAAAGAGGCATACATGCCTGTCTTGTATCCAATTCCTATGCATGACATGGATAATACTTCAGTAGGTGACGCTATCAACGCCCCGGATGTTCGCCGTCCGCCGGGTCGTAGAAGGGCAGTCCGAATCCCATCGCAGACTGAAGTTCGGGCACTAAAGTGTGGACGATGCAAAAGATTGGGTCACAATCGTAGATCTTGCAAAGAGCCCATGTGAAGGTAAACGTAGACATTGATAACTACGGGACACATTTTTCGAGTCTCTTTTGTGCATCTTTGATATCAGTTTGGAACTCTATTGCTACTTGTTTAGGAGATCTCACAGTATGTCTGTGTGTGGTATGATATCTATCTATGTTGGTATAAAAAGTTATTTTCCTGGTGTAATGTAAGTAAGCACTGTTGGTATAATTAACAAATCTGTTTGTATAATTTCCAATTTCGTGGTGGACTACAAAAATTTCGAATAGCAAAAATATTCTGAAAAAGTATTTGTTGGTATAAAAGCAAAAACTGTTGGTATAATAACGGATCTTGTTGGTACGAAGTCACCAATTGGTTGCTAGGTATAATAATAAAATAACTTGGTATAATAGTAAAATGAACTGGTATAATAATAAAATGACTTGGCATAATAAAATGAATTGGTATAATAATAAAGCGAGCAATTGGTTGCTTCGTATAATAATAAAATGACTTGGTATTATAGTAAAATGACTTGGTATAATAATAAAATAACTTGGCATAATAAAATAAATTGGTATAATAATAAAGCGGCCAATTGGTTGCTTGGTATAATAATAAAATGACTTGGTATAATAGTAAAATGAACTGGTATAATAATAAAATGACTTGGCATAATAATAAAGCGACCAATTGGTTGCTTGGTATAATAATAAAATGACTTGGTATTATAGTAAAATGGTATTATAGTAAAATGACTTGGTATAATAATAAAATAACTTGGTATAATAATAAATGACGGCATAATAAAATGAAATGGTATAATAATAAAGCGACCAATTGGTTTCTTGGTATAAAAAAAAATGACTTGGTATAATAGTAATATGACTTGGTATAATAATAAATGACTTGGCATAATAAAATGAATTGGAATAATAAAATGAATTGGTATAATAATAAAGCGGCCAATAGGTTGCTTGGTATAATAATAAAATGACTTGGTATTATAGTAAAATTACTTGGTATGATAGTAAAGCGAATTGGTATAAATTAGGCGTTTCATGGTGTAATTGCGATTTATTTTTAAAATTGCGCATCCAATTTAATCGAAGATTTGCTTGGTAAAATAATCGATTTTGTTGGGACAATAACCGGCTTTGTTGGTACAATAACTTCAGAACGTATAATCATTTTAACGTGGTTACTGATATGCAGAACTGTTGGTATAATAATCGAGACTGATGGTACAATAATTATCATCTGTTAGTACAATTAAGTTAAATTGATTTGAAAAATAATAACGGTTCACTTATTGGGATAACATAAGCAGAAATTGGTACAATTCTTCTGACATTTGGTATAATTCGCGTTTCGAGCATAATGGAAAACGCTCCTCTAATTCGCGTTGTTAGTCAAATTTACGCTTTTTGCGGTTTGATAAGTGCTGGATTTGGTATAATTCGTCCATTCAATATAATAATTTTGAACGAATCGTTCAGTATTTCGTGGTGTAATAATTGACGCTTCAGGTATAATCGCAGCGCTTTTGCGTATAATTACGGGAAATTTGATCAGAGTATTTCGTGGTATAAGAAATATGTCTGTTAGTATAATACTTGTAGTGTATTTCAAGTATAATAGCTGAAATAGTTGGTATAATATCGATTTCTGTTAGTATAATTGGCAGAAATTGGATGCAAAAAACGTAATATGATTAATTGATTTCTTGGTTTAATACTACACTTTACTGGTATAATTGTCGGATTATTTTTATGGTAAAATATTCGGATTTGTTGGTCTGATATTCGATTTTCGTGGTATAACAGGCGCAATTCAGTTTATACAGTAAATTAAAATAACATTATTTATTGGTATAATATTGATAACACTTGGTATAATTTTATTGAGTTTTACGTGGTATAATTAGTTGGTATTTTGGTATAATTTCTACCTATAAAGATAGAATTTCGTAATTCTTGTTCGGTATAATTAGTTGTTTTGTTGGTATAATAATTGGTACAGATGATATTATAATTCGGATGATTTCTGAATCTGTAATGAAAGGCTATTTTCGTCTTTTCAAAATTTGGGGTATTAAACAAACAACTTTTCGCAGAGGGGTACTGAATAGGAAGTTAAAGATTGAGGGGTATTTAAGAGGAAATTTAAACTTCTAAGGGTACTGAAAAGGAATTTACCCCATATAATATAGAGACCGACTTATCTTTTTTGTTCCTCTCCACTAACTTTCTTCTTCCTAATAATAAACATATTATTCATTCTTTCTTTCTTTTCTGTTATTTCTTGAAAATAGCAGGTTTTAAGCAGATATAGGATATCTTTTATTTCAAATATTAGAGAAATAAAAAAAAGAAAAAAGAAAGATGAATAATCACTGTGCTATTCAGCAGAAGGAGGAGGCCGTGGTGTGCCCCAAGCCTCGTAGGTTCGGTTTGCTCACCGCCGACGAAGCATCTATTCTTACACCAAGCCTGGGATAGCATCTTAGGTAATATTTTTTGCTTCTTTAAAGTTCCTTTTTTTTTTTTTTTGGAATTTTCGTTTATCTTTTTATTTCTTTCTAATAACTGTGTTTCTTTCTTCCATTGATAGACATCAACATGTTGGGAATTGTGACCCAAAACTCATGAATTCGATGATGAAAATGGATCTAGATAAGTTAGGATCAAGTTCGGATGGAGCCTGGCATGAAATGGTGCTCGCAGCCCGCGTTCATGGCCACGAGCAGGGGCCTTCACGGCCATGAACAAAACCTGGCAGCTGAAGCTGAAAGGAGCCTGCAAGGCTCACGGCCGTGAAGGGTGATGGTGCAGGCCGTGAAGGATGGCTGGGAGCAAACCTGAACGCGCGCTGCGATGATTCAAAGGTCATTTGTGATCACGGCCGTGAAGGGTGATGGTGCAGGCCGTGAAGGATGGCTGGGAGCAAACCTGAACGCACGCTGCGATGATTCAAAGGTCATTTGTGATCACGGCCGTGAAGGTCGATGCATGAAGCCGTGAACCAAGATCTGAACGTGAGAATCAAGAGTCCCGATGTCTTCACGGCCGTGATGGGGCTGTTTGAAGCCGTGAAGAGTGTCAGTTTCTCTAGTAGCAGTTGTAACTGATTCCAGACTCGACTAGGAACCTTCTAGACTATATTTCATCTATATATAGGTCAAATTATCTCGACTTTTGTATAGAGAAAACAGAGAGTAAGTTGCAAACTTGTAATCTCTGAGAATCGTTCGAAATAAAAGCAAAAGATTGATCCGTTGACGTAGACTCAAAAGCGAGTCGAACCACGTTAATTCCCCTGTTTTTCTGGTTTTCTATTCTATGTTTTTCGAGCGTTTTAGCTATCAACATCGAATCTTTCGACTTGATCGTCATACACCCACGAAAGAACGCTAAGAGTCGAACCTAAGAGCGCCAGATTCTCAACACAACAAGAGAAATCTGATGCTAGAGCTCCAAGTGAGTTGTTCGATATAATATCAAGCAAGGTTCGAATTTTTTTTTTATATAAACCTCGTCATTCATTTCTAAGTTTGGAATATGCCTAATTTATATGTTATTTCAATTATATCTTAATTATCATTTCTTCTTAAAATTTAGGGTGGTTCGTTCATGGATCGATCCGACCCATTTTTCTCCGGGTCACCGCCGAAGAGAGTATCTAACCCATTAGTTCAAGACCCGCGCTTCGGGCATGAAAATTTCAAACCTACTTGGCCCACGGAAATGACAATTTTATCCAATTCCATGCGAAAAAATAACCGTTCTCGATCGAATTTTGGCAGCAAACCGACGATGAGGATCGAGGGTTTCGACTGTCTCGACGGGGACGGACGCAAATGCGTTGTACCTACGCTGGCTTAAACAAGCATCGCAATAATTGAACAAATTTGTAACATTTTGAATAGAATGAAACCATGCTAGTAGGATATAATTGTTTAATAGTGTATATATAATAATTTTGTTGGATATGTTTTGTAAATAGAGTTATGTAATAATATGTTAGTAGGAAGACTTAAAAGAGGGTCTTTATATATATATATATATATATATATATATATATATAATATATTTCTAAAGCAAATCAAGCTTGGCTATGGTGTAAGAATTGAGAAAATATCTGTTGTAATATCTTCGTAGTTGACTTGTGATGAGTCATCATGGTTTCTAGCCAGATCTCCAACGTTGTAAATGATATAATTATATTGTAATATATGAATTCCTATTATTTTTGTTGTCTATTATTTTATTCATTTCGTGTTGTTAACTTCTTTTTTTTTTTTGGTGAAAATGCCATGTATATATATATATATATGAGAGTATATCAAAGTACAGACAAAAGAAACTACCAAGCAACACGCCAAAGGCGTCGAATAGCAGCCCTCTGCAAGGCAAATCTTGCAGAGGTGGTCTGCAGACGCTGACAAACGAGATCAATCACACAAGCAACTAATCGATCAGGAGGTGTGATGAGGCCCTCCGTCCAACGCTTGTTGCGAGCTAGCCAAATATGATAAACAAGAGATGCGAGGATGTGGCGATACGCCGCATGGAGTAGGTGTCCCTGGCGCCAACGCAAAGCCACCCAACGGATGCCCTGCTCCCAGTCCGTCAGGTAAGGCCAGGTCCAACGAATCCGCCTTCTGAGAAGCCGCAGACACTGACGCGAAAACCCACAGTCAAAGAACAAGTGCTGTGTGTCTCAACATGGAGGATGTCACACAGCACACACGCAGTCGTCCTCGCACGCTGGGCAATCCACGGCTTATCCCTGGTGGATAGGCGATCTCTGATAGCTAACAAAGCATAAACTCATGACGAGGAACCTGGACTGGGCCCCCAAACAGAACAGCCCAAGGCACCAGAGGCCGTCGAGACCGGATAGCTTCCCTAATCAATCGAGTGGTTGCAAGCCCGTCAGCCGCAACCGTCCAACGCACAGTGTCCGCTCGAGTAGGGTCCACGGGGGAAGCTCGGAGCAGAAGTCCAGGTACTCCACAGTCGTGCGGCCAGGCCACCTCCAAGCAGTGCCATCAATCACCTCACTAAGGCGGGTGCCAGTAGAGATCCCCATCGCAATAGGGCCTCGAGGATAACACTCCAGAAGTGGTGTAGGGCGCAACCAAGGGTCTTCCCAAAGCCAGATGGAGGAACCATCACCAATCCGAAATGTAATAAACCGACGAAGGATAGGCCGAAGCTTCATGAGCTTGCGCCAGCTCCAGAGGTAGTGGCAGAAACGGGGAGGGTCCAAATCGAGCGTGAGTGAAGGCGAGTGCGATAGACCCACTCAACCCATATCGATCCCGGCTCACGAATTAGCAACCTCCACAGGAGCTGAAGCAGCAGTGTGCAGTTATCAGTAGCCACAGACCGGATACTAAGGCCACCCTCCGACTGAGGCAGACAGACGTCGTCCCAGGCAACCTTGGCTGGCGAACCACCCCAAAGGAACTGGCGACAACGGGACTCCAAAGCCCGAACAATGCCCTTCGGGAGCAAGAAAATACCAGACCAATAAATATGTAAAGCCTGAAGGACTGACCTGAGCAATTGCACCCGCCCAGCATACGATAACGACCGATTCAGCCACGAACCCAACCGTTGATCCACCCGCTGCAGCAGTGGGGCACAATTGCGGAGAGTCAGTCGAGTGGAGATAAGCGGGACTCCCAAATACCGGACCGGGAGAGTGCCGAGTGGAAAACCCATGATAGGCTGCAATCGATCCGTCAAAACCTGAGCCCGACGGGAAAGGAACATCTCGCTCTTGTCGGGGTTGGGGTAGAGACCAGAGAGCGAGGAGAACCTAGCCAGCGCCGCGTGCAAGACACCAACCGAAACCTCGTCAGCGTGACAGAACAGAAGCAGGTCGTCGGCGAAAACCAGCATAGGAAGCTCAAGCTCATCGCACCGCCAGTGATATCGAAAGCCCGGAGTCTCCCGAATACCAGCCTCAACAAACCCATGGAGGGCTTCCATAACGAGGGTAAAAAGGTAGGGCGAGATGGGGTCACCCTGTCGAAGTCCTCGCTGTCCCGCAAAATAACCCGCAGGGCGGCCGTTAAGATTGAGTGAGTAAGTAGGGGTCGTCAGGCACGTCCTCACCCAATCAATGTATAAGGGGTGGAAGCCCATAGCCTGCATCGTAGAAAGAAGAAACGACCACTCAACCTTATCATAGGCCTTAGCCAATCCACCTTGAACATAGCACGTGGGGATCGTCCCTGGCTCATGTAGCCAAGACAAAACTCCTGAGCCAGTAAGATGTTATCGCTCATACGGCGACCAGGGACGAAAGCGGTCTGAGAGCAATGAACAAGACCAGGCAGAGAGGACTTGAGCCTATTAGCAAGAATCTTGGAAATGACCTTATAAAGGACATTACAACAAGATATAGGCCTGAAGTCAGTCGCACGCCGGGGATTCTCCCGCTTGGGAATCAATGTGATGAGTGTAGCATTAAGTCCCTGCAGCAGCCTCCCCGTCTGAAAGAAATCCATAATGGCCACCGTCACCTCAGGACCAACGATCTCCCAGGCAGTCTTGAAAAAGGCTGCAGTATATCCGTCGGGGCCAGGAGCCTTCTCATCCCCCATAGAAAAGACAGCCTGACGAACCTCAGTTGCATTTGGATTCGCATCCTTGTCGTGTCTCTTGCTTTGTGATTAGGCAATGTTTATATTATATGGCCCATTGTACTTTTCTTTTTTCTTTCCCCCTCAATTCCATGTTGGAATTTATTATTATTATTATTATTATTATTATTATTATTATATTAAAGTTTCACTTAAAAACTGTCATTATAGTTAATTTAGTGTGTCAATCAATTATAATTTTAACCCACGTTCTACAAATTGGTACAAATTAATAATTATTAAAAAAAATTAAAAATGGTAAACCCACGTTCTCTCATCTATCCAATTAATTGTTATAGCAGACTAAATTACAAATTTACACTTAATACTTTTATTAGTCAAATTTTAACCTCATAAATTAATTTTTTAAGATATTTACAAATACTATATAATTAAAAATGAATTTATGATTTTATTTATCGTATATTTTGAACTATAAATAACAATTAAAATATAAAGTGATATTATATACTTATATATTATAGCACACACATCGAGTGTGCATTAAATGCAAGTTATAAGAAAGATTCGGGGCATCTCTATTTTGTTGTCGCCCATGATGTCACTTCGCATTATGTAGTTTTCTATTAGCTTTTTAGACTAAGTCGCAACTATCAAGTTTATATGATTGTTTTAGATGCACAAGTTAAAATTGTTTGGAAATTATATGGACCAGCGCTTTATGCTACTCGATGTGTGTATTAAATATATATATAATTATAATTTAAAATATTTAATAGATGGAATTATAACTGAAAATTTAACTATTTTGTATTTAAAATGATTAAATTAATTTTTAAAGATGTAATTATAATAAATTTAAAATTTGAAGGGGTAATTTTTGAATTAAAATAACAGTAAAAGAGTAATTAATAACTGATTTAGAATTCAATTGATATACAAAGCACCTTCTACCATATCTCACCAATAATAAAATAGACGGCAAATGAGACTTAAATACCTAGTGGGATAAAAAAAGCCACATCAGTCCCTTGTCAAAAAGTATTATATATAGGTACCTAATGGAATAAAATTGTTACAGATAGGTACTCATTCCATTGAAATTACCATTTTACCCTCATTTAATGATTTAACAATTCCATTATTTATTTATTTTTTTTGCATTTTCGAATTGCTTTCCCTAACGTCATTGACGGAAAAAATATCCTGGGCGACTACGATTATCGACCGACGTCCACCGTCCGCTCGTGCCGGTGCCGGAAAACGTGCGGGTTACCCATTCCACGGTGGGTTTATCGTTGTAGTTTCTCGATGTTGTCCACATAAGCTTTTATTTTGTTTTGTGTTTGATTAATCCAGATTGAGTGTAATACGGTGAACTGAATAGCGATCAACAGCGAGCTGTAAGTGTGGGAGGTCAGTATTTGGTAGTAAATGACGCTAATCTGTCGGAACTCGTAATTTGTATATAATTGTTATGTTGTATCATTTTTATGTTTATTACGTACCATTTTACGTTTATGTGTCGTACCTAAATATGTTATATGATGTACTTTTGTCAGTTGTACCATCTTACGTAGTATCTTTGTATGATGTACCTTTCTAAGCAATGTTACATTGATATTTTTGCAGTATCATTTTATATAAATATTGCGTACTATCGTAGCTGTATTTATGGTACCTATATATTTTATACGATGTGCCTCTAGAAGAAGCTGTCAGTAGTAGACTATTTACCACGTTACGTGTCTTTACGGTACGATAATGTCCGCATGTGCTTTACCTATATATGATATATAGAAGTACCGTTCCTAACTGGTTACCGTACTATTTATTGTTGGAAAATTGTCTGTATTCCGGCGTGGACGTCTGATCGATGGCAGCAAAACTCAAAAAACCACTTCGTTAGATTTGAAGTCGAGGCACGTACTACGTACGCTGTCCGTAAGACGTTATTGCCCCGTATTTCAGTGCTTCGGGTTTACGCAATCCGTCCCGTAGATACAACGACTTCAGAATTTTGATCGCTGCACAACGAACCAAAATTATCGGTGAATCTACATAAGACTCGAGCCTTTCTTGCACTTTCTTAGAACTAATATGCTTCGTACGAATGCTTGAATGCCAAGAGCTAATTGAATGAATGTTTTTCCAATATGTGGGGAACCTATTTATAGAAGTATGAAAAATCACTAAGGGTCATGAAGTTGAAAAGGTACCTTTTCACTTCTACCCCTTAGGATTAAACAATGTATCTTTTCAAATGATATCTTTTCATTCAATATTCATTCACCTATTGATTTAATCTAACAATCCCCCACATGAATGAAAATTAATGCAAATGCATGCTGACTCTTGCAAGAAAGTCCCGACGACTCATCATTGCATCAGGATAGATAGCTTGTGGCTTTGAATCTTCCCTAGTGAAATACTATCGGATTTACTCGCTGCTCAGTGAACATGATGTCTTGAACTGGCGGCTTTTTGTGTAAACCAAGACAACAGCATACACACAATGATGAATCTGATCTCTTTCGATTCTCACGTTGTGTCCATTTCGGCCTTGGACCGTATCTCCGATTCATAAGTGTTTCCATTGAAGCGGCCCCACTTCTCACTTATATAGATGATCGACTATTAGGACTTAATCCTGGAGTAGCCCGAAATACTCCACCAATTTTGGTATAGCCATCATTAAAAGCATAAATGCTTACCCTACCACACGACATCGGGAAATTACTTGGACAACTCTCGAGAATGGACTTAGAAATTTCCAAGTATTCGATAGAACCGGTCTCAGCTTAGTTGTCTCATTGAACCAAGTTTGTGGGATCTCCACTCATCATGGTTGAGTTACCACCGAGCCCCTTCTTTGGTATGTGGATTTTTAGTCTCATTCCCCTTACTGCAGTTTAGTTGTTCTCTAGGGATTCCTTTCGTCAAAGGATCTGTTATGTTCTCCTTAGGCTTCACATAGTCAATGGAGATTATTTCGCTAGAGATTAGCTGTCTTACGGTGTTATGTCTCCTACGAATGTGTCGAGACTTACCGTTGTACATACAACTCTGTGCCCTATCGATAGCCGTCATGCTATCGCAATGTATCATTATAGGTGGCACATGTTTATTCCAACACGGAATACCCTCGAGAAAATTTCGAAGCCATTCTGCTTCTTCACCGGCTTTAGCCACTGCTATAAACTCCGATTCCATCGTGGATCGAGCTATACACGTTTGTTTAGAGGATTTCCAGGAAACCGCTCCACCACCGATGGTAAACATGTAACCACTCGTGGACTTAGAGTCTTTGCTGTTAGATATCCAGTTTGCATCGCAGTATCCTTCAAGAACTGCAGGATATCTCGAATATAGTATGCCATGATTAATTGTATCCTTTAGATATCTTAGCACTCGTTTTAGTGCTATCCAATGGCTACTACCCGGGTTGCTAGTAAATCTACTAAGTTTACTTATCGAATAGGCTATATCAGGTCGAGTGCAGTTTGATAGATACATCAGGCTGCCAATCACCCGAGCGTATTCGAGCTGTGATATGGGTTCTCCTCTATTTTTGGCTAAATGTATATTGACATCCATATGTGTCTTAGCCGGAGGATCATCGAATGTGTTAAATCTCTTTAACATTTTCTCAACGTAGTGAGATTGTGTCAACACAGTACCTTCGGGTGTCTTAGAGACTTTTATCCCTAGTATGACATCAGCTAAACCCATATCCTTCATGCTGAAGTAATTTTTCAACATATTTTTGGTGTTCACAATTATTTTGTGACTGTTTCCCATGATGAACATGTCGTCTACATAAAGACAGACGATCACAAATTCATCAGGTGTGCCCTTAAGGTAAAACACATTTGTCACACTCATTGATCTTGAATCCATTCAATAGCATAGTCATATCGAATTTCTCATGGCATTGCTTCGGTGCTTGTTTAAGCCCGTAAAGCGACTTCACAAGTCAGCATACTTTATTCTCTTGACCGGGAGCAATGAACCCTTCGGTCTGTTTCATATAGATTTCTTCCTCTAGTTCCCCGTTCAGGAAAGCTGTTTTCACATCCATTTGTTGTATCTCAAGATCATACGATGCTGGAATAGCAACGAGAACCCGAATGGACGTAATCCTTGTTACGGGTGAATAGGTATCGAAGAAATCGTACCCTTCCTTTTGGTTGAAACCCTTGGCGACTAATCGAGCCTTATATTTCTCGATATACCCATCAGTTTTGAGTTTCCTTATAAGGACTCATTTGCATCCTAAAGGCTTGCATCCCTTTGGGAGATCTACTAACTCCCACGTATGATTTTGCATGATGGATTCAATTTCGCTATTGACACCTTCTTTCCAGAACGGAGCTTCTGGACTTGACAATGCTTCTTACAATGTCCAAGGTTTGTGGTCCATCATGTAAGTCAGAAAGTCTGGTCCAAATGACTTGGCCACTTTCTGTCTCTTACTCTGCCTCGGTTCCTCAGTTTCGTTAGAAGAACTTTCGACGGCATCGTGAGATCTTTTTCTTGAACTCATTTCCTTTTTTTCCTTATTTGGAAAGATGTTTTCGAAAAATACAACATTTCTCGAATCTATAATCATTCATGTATTCATGTCAGGAATTTCAGACTTGTGACCAGGAATCTGTATGCACTACTGTTACTTGCATATTCGATGAAGATACAATCAACAGTCTTGGGTCCTATCTTAACCTGCTTGGGTATATGTACTTCGACCTTTACTAGGCACCCCCACACTTCAAGGTAATCATAGGAAGACTTCCTATTTTTCCATAACTCATACGGAGTTTTATCCCTTTTCTTGTGTGGTAACATATTTAGAATGTGATTTGATGACAGAATAGCTTCACCCCACAAGTTTTGGAGTAGCCCGGAACTGATCAACATCGCATTCACCATCTCCTTTAGAGATCATAAATATATAATATAATATATATTTTCCTGTCGGAAGCTTCATCGGGTCTTTTTCAAAACCTTAGTGGTAGCGTCATAATTTTTGTGACAAAGATCCCTTCATTGTCTCTGTCATAAAGCATAGCGCACAATCTTCAACCTGAAGTGCCATACGGCGTGGTCTATGCATTAGCCAAGCAGATTCGCAGCCCATAGAGCCCCACTGCAACGGTACATACACAGACATGCAGCGCCCTACTGTGCTCAGCACATCACAACTTCTTACCTCAAATGGCCAGAACCTATCTTGGGTTAGCAAGGTGACCAGTTGATCGCCCGTCTTTTTCAACTCGATGTTGGTTAGGACAGTAGCATCATAAACGTCATGTCTTAAATGGCCGCACCGGCGAATATCGGGAAGCTTTCAGCTTCTTGGAACTTGTTGATGTCGAAGCTCTTTCAGCTATGCCCAACGAACCACCTTCGACAAGATTCCGTTCTGCACCACCCTCGCTTAGCCCAGATCTGACGAGGCCTCTCACCCCGCCTCAGGCCCACGAGGTGTCCTGCAACCTCTCGCAGCCGGCCTTCACAGCCCCGCAGCTGCACAACAAAGAGAGAAACGGTGCAGTAGCTACCACAGCGCCCAACGGCGCTGCTACATGCACTGCCGCGCAGCAATGTGCCCAGCCGCATAGATTTTACTGCCCTGCTTCGTGCATAGTCCCACAGGCTCAGATTTGTATTAGCGAATGCCTAACGGCCCCCAGCACCCAGCGGCGCTGCCCTGCAGACGAACAGCGTCTAGCGTTGCAGTCGGGCAACAGCGTGCCCAGCGCCATAGTCGAGTGCATTGTAACTGCCTCTACAGCAGCGTGCGCGGCTCTGGAACGCCTAATGGCACTTCACAACCACGCAGTCTCACGCAGTGCATAACTACGCTCTACCACGCAGCCTCCATAGCCGCATCACCCTTCACAGCCCTGCGGCAGCCGAAACGCTGCCGGTGCAGCACTATACAGCCACCACAGCGCCTTGTTACCTTCATAACCGTATAGCAGTGTGCCAGCCACGCAGTGCTCAACGGCCATGCGTTGCTGAACTGCGTAGCAGCAACGTACACAGACCCATGTCGCTGCCATGGTGCTGCCTCGGCACCGCAGAGCCGCATCACGGCCCGAGCAGCAGAGTCTCAGATCCCATCGGTGCTGCCCGTTACGCAGCCAACAGTCACACAACGCTTCATGTGAAGCAGCCTCGCAGCCATGACATCGACGAATGCCGCTATTATCCAACGCTGTGGCGTTTGCTGCTATAAACGCGCCCAATGGCGCTTATTTGCATAGTCCCAATGGCGTTTGCTGTCATGCAGTTGAACAACGTCCAGCGGTGCGGGCAGCAGCGTGCCCAGCCCGCAGTCAAGCGTTCTGTAGTGCTGAGGCAGCCTGCGTGGCCTTGGAACGCCCAAAGACACTCACGCACGCACCGACGCAGCGCCCAAAGGCGCTTCTTCGTTCACAGCTGTACAACAGTGTTCCCATTCACGCATCATTTACTGCCCCGCTTCGTGCACAGGCTCGCGGCACTGTTGTGCAGGAGTCACGCTTCGTGCATAGGCCCGCTGTGCTCTTGGTACTGCCGGTGCAGCACCCTATGGCGCTCATTTGCAGCAGCCGAACGCCCAACGGCAGCGCTGTGGTGCAGGTAGACAGCAAACATGTCCAGCCCTGCAGCTGAGCACTCTGTAGTGCTGCATGTACAGCAGCAGCCGCTTTCACAGCCCCACGGTGCTCGACGACACTGTCGGAGCAGCAGTACTGCTACGTGCACAGCCGCGCAGCAGTGTGCCTAGCCGATGCAGCAGCCACGAGCCATCTCCCTCCAACCGCACACAGAGCAGCCCTGCATCACAACCCTTTGCCATGGAGACTTGAAAGCTAGGGTCTGGGCATGCACCGATTTTAGTATCTTTTGAACGAAAGTCTTATCGATCTGGGAATCGTGTGGTGCTGCTTCTTTTGATTGTGATGAGGAATCTTCGAAAGCTTCATGCTTTACCATTCTTCTCTTGGCTGATGAAGAATCGACATTCCAGCGAATCCTTTGGTTTGCAGACGTTGAACAGATTTGCAGCATCGTCAAGTGGTGCTGACCACTCGTCACAACTTTTCTCAAACTAAGAAGTCCCATCCTTTTTTTTTTTTCTTTTTTTTTTTTTTTAAAAAAAAACAGTGCTAATGTATTTGAGATGATAAAGTCAACAGGGGTGCATGGTCACTTGAGCCCATCACGTGGGGTTTGTCCATGGCCTTTGAGAATTGTCTGTATTCCGGTGTGGACGTCTGATCGATGGCTGCAAAACTCAAAAAACCACTTCGTTAGATTTGAAGTCGAGGCACGTACTACGTACGCTGTCCGTAAGACGTTATTGCCCCGTATTTCAGTGCTTCGGGTTTACGCAATCCGTCCCGAAGATACAACGACTTCAGAATTTTGATCGATGCACAACGAACCAAAATTATCGGCGAATCTACATAAGACTCGAGCCTTTCTTGCACTTTCTTAGAACTAATATGCTTCGTACGAATGCTTGAATGCCAAGAGCTAATTGAATGAATGTTTTTCCAATATGTGGGGAACCTATTTATAGAAGTATGAAAAATCACTAAGGGTCATGAAGTTGAAAATGTACCTTTTCACTTCTACTCCTTAGGATTAAACAATGTATCTTTTCAAATGATATCTTTTCATTCAATATTCATTCACCTATTGATTTAATCTAACATTTATACAGGTTGTTGTATTATATGAAGATATGTTGTCTACAAATCCAGTTGGTGGCGGGACGTTGTTTGCGTTGTGTGACTATAGAAAGGAGACATTCTTACTATTGATCAATGAAACGACGACGATTATCGATATATATGTATCCCTCCAAAGAAGGTGGTCGGATATCGATTCACGGCGTGACTTAATAAAGTATCAAGTTCCGTTTGAAAGTATGTACTCAACTTTGAAAGAAAATGCTGATGTGTGGAATATGTACCAGCTGTTTACTCGATTGAAATTTTCAATGATTCCGATGAAAGTGGAAGGTGACAATGGATGTGGTCCGAGCGCTCCGGAAAATAGGTTTGGTTTTCTTTTATTGATATTTATTGTTTACATACTGATGATTGATAACATTATTTATATATATGCTTGTAGTATGGAAGAGAACGAGGAATCTATTGAATTTATCTTTGAAAGAAACTCAATAGATGCATGGAGTCATTGCATTCGTGGAGATGGACAAATCTTTAGGGATGCAGATGACTTCAAACGAAACTTGAAGAACTACTCCATTGCCATCCGAAGAAACTTTGTCTATACAAAGAACGAGCATAAGAAAATCATTGCCGCTTGCAAGGATGAGACGTGTAAGTGGCGATATATGCATCGCGATATAAATGCGATAATTCATTTGGCATTCGAAGATCCAATCTACAACACACTTGTGGGAAAGATATTCTTAGGAGTCGGGATCATCCGCGAGCGGACTCGCCGTGGGTAGGGAACATAGTGAAAGAGAGGGTCCGAGACGAGCCATCGTATCGTCCTGTTGCCATGGTGAAAGACATCCTAAGGGACTATGGGGTACATGTGGGGTACCACAAGGCGTATAGAGGCAATGAAACAGCCATTCGTAATCTATATGGGTTAGAGAATGGTACTTTTGACCAGTTGAGGTGGTATTGTAATGCGGTTAGAGAAATCAATCCGGGTAGCGTGGCAGAGTACGATGTGTACCCTCACGACAATAAGTTTCGTCGGCTCTTTATCTGCTTCCACGCATGTTTGGTTGGTTTTGTTCGAGGATGCCGACCACTCGTATTTGTTGATGGTACTCACATTAAGACTAAGTTTAAAGGAGTGCTTGTTACCGCCATCGCAAAGGATGCAAACGAAGACTTGTTCACCATTGCGTATGGAGTTGTAAGCGTTGAAAATGATGAAAACTGGGACTGGTTCTGTGCTAAGTTGAGGAGCATATTTGATCACTACCCGTTGACATTGAGAGAGCTGACGTTTTTCTCAGATCGGCACCCAAGTATTATTAAGGCAGTTTCTTCGTCATTTCCAGGAAGTCGTCATGCATATTGCTTGCGTCATTTGGTTGACAACTTTAAGAAAGAGGTAATTATTTATTAAAGTTTAAACTATGTCAATCACTGCGATACAATAGTTATCATGTCGAATAATTTGTTTGTAATTATTGTAATTCCCAGATTTAACTTCCAACATATACGATATATCGATTCATGCAACACCGACGAACTCAAGCATTAGATTGACGAGATTTACCTTGATGATGATTAAGCGCGTGGAAGCTCTCGGGATTAATTTCTCAATCAATCTTCATTAAACCTCAAATTCTCTCTACAATTCAAGCTCACTTTCCCTCTCTACAATTAAACCTAGCTATGCTAATGATGAGAGAGAAACCTAATCTAGAGAGAGAATTCCTACCTTGAGTTATTGTGTATTCTACACACACTCAACCTATATATACCAAATCATATTTTGGTATATTTTCAATCTAGTCCCTATATTTACATAAAATACAATTTAGTCCCAAGACAAAGATAACATGATTATTGAACACTAGAAAATATTCCTAACAATCTCCCCCTTAGTGTTCAATTGTCATTGAAGCGCCGGTTGTCTTTGTCTTTGATAATCTTCAGTCTTCATCATCATTTGAACACAATAGAAAGATTCCTAACAATCTCCCCCTTTGTGTTCAACTTTGAATTTGACACGGCCTTTGTTGCTGTTTGAAGAAAATAGCTGAGAGCATCTGGAGAATCTTCAGTCTCCCCCTATTTACATGCACCCTCTTTTTCTTCTTTGCAACTTGAATATTCGTCACCTTCTTGCATATATCAAAGTCGCGCGGATCGTCAGCATTGACTTGTCGTGTATGCTCGAACCATGGAGAGAGGTCTTGTTTGTTGCGGTTCAGCACGTGCGTTGAAAGCTTGGCTTCTTTAATGAGTTCACGTGCTTCGCCTCCTTGATATACTTCTCCCCCTCATGGCGATTCATTTGTATCGTCATCTGTGTGATCAAGGTGAACCTGAGTGTACGCGGAACGTGTTGGTGTTGAATTCCGGATGAAGTATCTGAAAACGGGACAAACGACCGATCATCGTGAGACATCCCTTGATGTCACTCTTGGTCGTTGATGCAAAGTCACACAGACTTGCATTTGAAGGTACTACGGGGCCACATAGGCATCCCGTTGACATCGTTCTAGAGTCGTGCTCCAGAAGATGGCCTGCTACCGTTGTTGTTTTTATGTTGCAACGACATGACTTCCTTCTGATCATAGAAGCACATCATTTAATGATGCGTCTACAGAAGTTCTGGCATGGTCACGTAGACCTGCAATATGTGTGTAAAAGAATGTATGTGTCCTAGAAAAATTGAAAAAATATTTAGGCTATGAGGACACACTAGACATTTACGTGTTCAAGAATGTCGTGGTGTGGGGCCGTGGACCACTTTGTTCAATATCTCCCGCTTCCAAATGAAACGGTGATAGCATATGCGGTTCCCCGTGAGATATTGAAACATCTGTCTTTAGGGAGACAAATGAGTAGCTAGGAAGGGTCGTGCATGCGCCTTTGGACCAGATGAAGCGTCTTCTACCCGGGATCTGATAAATCAGTCATGTACATATATGGTTATGGCCTGGATAGTTTGTGGTTGAGTTGTAAGGATGTCATCGTGATACGCTCAATACCCTCACATACACTCGGGGTTTGTTCCTGGGTTAGGATCAGTTGGGTCTACTGAACCTTTGGAACAGGTATGTGAACAACTCTTTTGTGTCCATGCGCTTGTTGGCATTTAGGTAACTCTCCATCTTCAAAGCATGAAGGTTGTCTTCAGGGCATTCCCTTTTAAGCTCTAACGCTGTTTTTAGGTAACACTCCCCCTAAATACTTGCGCTAATTCTAATGTGATGCACGTGCTCCCCCTAAATAGATGCGCTTTTTGAGAAATTGCATATTACGAAGAAATCAAGCGCCTTTTGTATTTGAAGTGACACTCCCCAATAAATGTGCCCTTTTGCACTTATAAGTATCACTCCCCCTCGAACATATACGCTTTTTATATTAGAACTATGGTAATATGCTCTTTTGAAATTCACGCGCCTAATCTATCTATCTATCCACTCCTCCAAAAAGAATATAGAGTATGAAGACCGAATATTCTGTAAAGGTAAGCGCTCTTTATAATAAGTCGAACTCCCTATGAAAATCAAGAACTTAAGATATAGAGTTTGACTCCCCTGAAATTCAAGCGCACTTTGAATTTTGAAATCGGCTCGGCCTTCTTTGAACATTGTAGCTCAATTTTTTTTTTTTTTTTTTTATTATTTTTTTTTATGGCCTTTTCTTTCTCTTTTTTTTTTATGGCCTTTTCTTTTTTTTTTATTTATTGGCCTCTTTTTTTTATGGCTTTTTCCTGTTTTTTTTTTTTTTTTTTTGGCCTCTTTTTTATGAATTTTTCCTTTTTTTTTTTATAACATAAAAATAAAAAGAAAAAAATGTCAAATCAAGAGCTTTGGAATAGTCTTGATTTGGTGTGTTTGCTCACGTCACATACCGATCACGAGTGTGGAGCAAACCAAATACCACACGTGTCGGGTTCTTGTGCGACTGCTCATCATCGCATACCGACCATACATGTAGAGCAATCGTCGTCTATTTATCATGTATGATCGGGACCTGCAAAACAAATTATCGGGACTTTGGTACCCATTTTTGGACGGGTCCTCCCTGGTTAGCAGTGAAGCAATTATGCATATAAGGTTCAAATTTGGAAGCAAAATTATCACATAAAGCAGTCATAGGAATCCACATTTGTCGAGGACTACTTATTTCCATTTGTAGCTTACGTTTCCAAATTTGTTGTACCTTTTTGAAATTTAACTTTTCAGCATCGGTGAATGTGTGTCTTTTTGTAGAAGAGAAAATTTTCTGTTTCGCCAGTCGCTTAAGATGCAATTCGGATTTGACTTTGACCGGGTACTTGAGAGAGGAATACGAGCTTATAGAATCAATAGCATTAAGTATAGAAGTGTCGTATTTCCTACCTTCTAGACTCACATCATTCACTTTGTAATGTGTACTAAATGAGCTACTTTTGTTTAGACAATTATTACTTTTGGACGTTTCAGTTTTAATAGAGAATGTGTAATTATTGTCTACTTTAGTTTTAGTAGCTTCTTTCTTTAATTTTGATTTTAGAATGACTTTGGGTATTTTTGGATTAGGAATAGAGGTAGAACTAAATTTAGTCGAGGCAATAGAAGATAATTTGTCTTCCTCTATTCTTTCTTTCTTGATAGCTTTAGTCATTCTTGGTTTGTTCTTATTCTGTTTTGGAGATATGTCTTTTAATGGTTCATTTTTAACAGAATAGGAAGCTGATGTTGCGCCATTTTCTAAGGAATATTTGAGAATTGAATTCTCCTTTTGAAGTTCGTCTAGTTTAGCTCGAAACCCTTTTCTGTCAGATTCCAGTAGAGAATGTAATTCAGCAATTTTGTGAGTATTTTCTGGAATAGAGCAATCTCTTGGTTCGGGTTTTATAGATTGTAAAGAATGTTCCTTAGTTGGCACTGACTCAATTGTTTGAGTCGACTTATTTAGAGACAAATTTTTCTCAAGTTGATCTTTCTTTACCAGAAGAAGCTCTAGTTCTTTAATTTTAGAGTGTAATCTTGTGCATTCTTCAGAAAGATCTTTATTTTGAGCTTGATAATCTTTATTTTCCTTTAGTTCTGTTGTTTCAGAATTTGATTTAGCAAGATCATTGTTAAGTTTAGCTATTTTCTCATTAGCTAATTGAAGTTTTATTCCTAGATTGGCTTCTTCTAATAGATGTTTTCTTAGGACAACTTCATTATTGGCTAATCTTGCTTCTAATTTCTTGACCATTTCTTTTTCATTATTTGTGGATGAGAATTTTTGCAACATTGACTTGTTTGCTTCATCACAGGCAGACAGACTTGTTTTCAACTCACATATTTTTGATTCATGTTCTGTGGTCTTAGTCTTCAACCTTATAATCTCATCCTTTGCATTGGTCAATTGACATTCAAGACTAGCTTCAATTTCTAGATATTTTCTTAAGACACGCTCGTTATTAGCTAGCCTCGCTTCTAGTGTCTTGATCATTTGTTCGTGAAATAAATCCATTTTAATCTTTTCAGTTCAGATATGGAATTTGAAAATTAGGTTCAAATAATGTTGGTAATTAAATTCTATATAGAAAGTTGGATTTTTACATTTTGTTCAAATAAAATTGTTGGATGTATATGATCGTTGACGTGTTTTAGAATTGATTTAATTTTTTTTTTTTTAAATTTTGTTACTAAAAACCTTTTCAAATGTTTACGGGTCTTTAGGTTTACGAGCAGAATTTGTTCGTAAAACTTGTTCGTAAATGAGTTTACGAATGAAAATGATCCGCAAACAGTACTTTTATAGTTTACGAACGAAATGTATTCGTAAACAGTTCACTTAGATAGTTTACGAATGACCAGCTTTCGTAAACAGTAACTTCCGCAAAGTAAAGTTTACGATTGAAAAGTATTCGTAAACAGTGACTTTCGTAAAGTAAAGTTTACGATTGAAAAAGTAATCGTAAACAGTGTCTTGAGATAGTTTACGATTGAAATTTATTCGTAAACCTTCCCTTTACTGTTTATATCGTAAAGTTCTTCTCGTAAAGTTTCGATCGCAAACTTGGGTTCGATCGCAAACTTGGGTTTGCTCGTAAACTTTTATGATTCGTAAACAGTCTCTTACAATTAGTTTACGAATGAAAAGTTAATGAGGTTTACGATTGAGATTGATTCGTAAACTGGAGTCTTTGTGGTTTACGATCGAAATAGGTTCGTAAACCTTTTCCTAAATGAGTTTACGAATGAAAACTATTCGTAAACCTTTCCTATAGATGGTTTACGAATGAAATAGAATCGTAAACAGGAACTTTACGAGTGAAAACTAAATGGACCGTAAACTTAAGTGTTTGACCGTAAACTGTAAAGCTTTGACCAATTTTGAAAACTTTCTTATGTGAGAGGCTCGTAAACCTTTTTGTTCGTAAAGTTTTCGTCCGCAAAGCTTAAATAACAGACTATTGCAAAGTTAATATTCGTAAACCTTTTCCTTAAAGCGTTTACGAATGAAAAGTATTCGTAAACCTTTCTTAAAGATAGTTTACGAATGAAATATATTCGTAAACTGTAGAAATGTGAAGGTTTACGATGAATGTGGATTCGTAAACAGATAATCAAGAGGTTTACGATCGATATCCGATTCGTAAACTTTGCAATTCGATTAAATTCGATCAAAAACACTTAAGTTCTCGAATTAAGCTCAGATAATCGATCAAAAACAGTAAGTAAACATGTAAAAACACTCGATTAATCCATATCAAAAGCAAAACATAAACAATTTTCGAGATTTTCACATGAAAAAGTTTGAAAATCATGATGAGCAGTTCGATCAAATTCAACACAATTAGTCCAAATTCAGCAATAATCAACTCAAGTAATCAATGATTACTCATCGCAAACATTATCTCATACATCATCGCAAATATCTAAGCACGCATATACAACAGTGCGATGAACAGTGATGACCGTGATGAACAGTGCGATGAATAGTAACTATCGTAAACATCAATTCATCAATCGAACACCATCGTAAACATCTAAGCACGCAGAAAAGAAAATCGATGAACAGTGATGAACAGTGATCGCGATGAACAGTGCGACGATCGTAAACTATATTTCAACAAAATCAAGCATCGTAAACATCAAATTCAGCTCGAAATCTATCAATTCTTAACACGCATGCTCTGATACCAATTGTAATTCCCAGATTTAACTTCCAACATATACGATATATCGATTCATGCAACACCAACGAACTCAAGCATTAGATTGACGAGATTTACCTTGATGATGATTAAGCGTGCGGAAGCTCTCGGGATTAATTTCTCAATCAATCTTCATTAAACCTCAAATTCTCCCTACAATTCAAGCTCACTTTCCCTCTCTACAATTAAACCTAGCTATGCTAATGATGAGAGAGAAACCTAATCTAGAGAGAGAATTCCTACCTTGAGTTATTGTGTATTCTACACACACTCAACCTATATATACCAAAGCATATTTTGGTATATTTTCAATCTATTCCCTATATTTACATAAAATATAATTTAGTCCCAAGACAAAGATAACATGATTATTGAACACTAGAAAATATTCCTAATAATTATTTCAGGTTGTTAGGTTTTGTTTTTAACATCCAACGAAGAACTCGAGCATAGATTCGATAGATTTACCTCGATGATAATGCGAGCGGAAGCTTAAGGATTAAATCAATCAAATCTTCATTAATCACAAACTTTCTCTACAAATATCCTCTTTCTCTCTCTACAATTAACCCTAACTTAAGATAGTGATTAGAGAGAGTTTTTCTAGTGAGAGAAAGCTAAACTCAAGTTGTGTGTATTTTACACACACTTGCCCTATATATACCAATCAATATTGGTATATTTGCATTCTAGTCCCTAACTATACATATATTACAATTAAGTCCCTAGACAAAGATAACTTGATTATTGAACACTATAAAATACTTCCAACAATCTCCCCCTTAGTGTTCAATTATAATTGAAGCTTCGGTTGTCTTTGTCTCTCGAATCTTCAGTCTTCATCATCAGTTGAACACAACAGAATAATTTCCAACAATCTCCCCCTTTGTGCTCAACTTTGAATTTGACACGGTCTTTGTTGCTGTTTGAAGAAATATCTGAGAGCGTCTGGAGAATCTTCAGTCTCCCCTATTTACATGCACCCTCATTTTCTTCTTTGCAACTTGAATATTCGTCACCTTCTTGCATATGTCGGAGTCGCGCGGATCATCAGCATTGACTTGTCGTGTACGCTCGAACCATGGAGAGAGGTCTTGTTTGTTGTGGTTCAGCACGTGCGTTGAAAGCTTGGCTTCTTTAATGAGTTCACGTGCTTGGCCTCCTTGATATACTTCTCCCCCTCATGGCGATTTATTTGTATCGTCATGCTGTGTGATCAAGATGAACCAGAGTGTTCGCTGAACGTGTTGGCGTTGAATTCCGGATGAAGTACCTGAAAATGGGACAGACGACCAATCATCGTGAAACATCCCTCGATGTCACTCTTGGTCGTTGATGCAAAGTCACACAGACTTGCATTTGAAGGGACTACGGGGCCACATAGGCAACCCATTGACATCATTCTAGAGTCGTGCTCCAGAAGATGGCCTGCTACCGTTGTTGTTTTGATGTTGCAACGGCAGGACTTCCTTCTGATCATAGAAGCACATCATTTAATGATGCGTCTACAGAAGTTCTGGCAAGGTCACGTAGACCTGCATAGTATGTGTAAAATAATGTTTGTGTCCTGGAAAATTTAAAAATATTTAGGCTATGAGGACACACTAGACATATACGTGATAAAAAAAAATTCAGTGGTATGGGGCTATGGACCACTTTGTTCAATATCTCCCGCTTCCAAATGAAACGGTGATAGCTTATGCGGTTCCCCGTGAGATATTGAAACATCTGTCTTTAGGGAGACAAATGAGTAGCTAGGAAGGGTTGTGCATGCGCCTTTGGACCAGATGAAGCGTCTTCTACCCGGGATCTGATAAATCAGTCATGTACCTATATGGTTATGGTCCGGATAGTTTGTGGTTGAGGTGTAATGATTTCATCGTTATTCGCTCGAATACCCTCACATACACTCGGGGTTTGTTCCTGGGATAAGTGCAGTTGGGATGAACTGAACCATGGGAACAGGTCTGTGAACACCTCGTATTGTCCATGCGCTAGTTGATGTTGACACTCCCTCAAAGCTTGAAGTTTGTCTTCCGGCATTCTGTTTTATCTCTTGCGCCTTTTTAGGTAACCTCCCCCTAAATTATTGCGCTATTCCTAATGTGATGCCCTTGCTCCCCCTAAATAGATGTGCTATTTCAAATATGATGCTCTTGCTCCCCATAAACATGTGCGATCTTGTAGAAATTTGCATATTACTTTCTTTCAGGTCAAACGCCTTTAGTAAATGAAGTATCACTCCCCCTTTAAAATGTGCGCCTTTTAAGTATGCGCTTTTGAGTATCACTTCCCCTAAAACATATGCGCTTTTGATAATAAAACTACGGTAATACGCTCTTTTGAAGCTCTTGCACCTTTTCTATCGATCCACTCCCCTAAATAAAAACATATAGAATA
Source organism: Lindernia subracemosa (assembly GCA_028392965.1). NCBI lineage: Eukaryota > Viridiplantae > Streptophyta > Magnoliopsida > Lamiales > Linderniaceae > Vandellia > Vandellia subracemosa. The sequence goes on along the minus strand of JAQPCC010000153.1, from coordinate 39,361 downwards.
TGAAGACCGAATATTCTGTAAATATAGAGTTTGACTCCCCCAAAATAAAACTCAAGTGCCTTTTGCAATTTGAAATTGGCTCGGCCTTCTTTAAACATTGAAGCTCAATTTTTTATTTATTTATTTTTTTTTTTATGGCCTCTTTTTTTTTTTTTTTTTTTTTTTTTTTTTTTTTTTATGGAACAGAAAAATAAAACTAAAAACAATGTCAAATCAAGAGCTTTGGAACAGTCTTGATTTGGTGTGTTTGCTCACGTCTCATACCGATCACGTGTGTGGAGCAAACCGAATACCACACGTGTCGGTGTCTTGTGCGACTGCTCATCATCGTATACCGACCATACATGTGGAGCAATCGTCGTCTATTTACCATGTACGATCGGGAACCTGCAAAACAAATTATCGGGACTTTGGTACCCACTTTTGGACGGGTCCTCCCTTATTAGCAGTGAAACAATTATGCATATAAGGTTCAAATTTGAAAGCAAAATTATCACATAAATCAGTCATAGGAATCCACATTTGTCGAGGACTACTTATTTCCATTTGTAGCTTAGGTTTCCAAATTTGTTGTACCTTTTTGAATTTTAACTTTTCAGCATCGGTGAATGTGTGTCTTTTTGTAGAAGAGAAAATTTTATCTTTCGCCAGTCGCTTAAGATGCAATTCGGATTTGACTTTGACCGGGTACTTGAGAGAGGAATACGAGCTTATAGAATCAATAGCATTAAGTATAGAAGTGTCGTATTTCCTACCTTCTAGACTCACATCATTCACTTTGTAATGTGTACTAAATGAGCTACTTTTGTTTAGACAATTATTACTTTTGGACGTTTCAGTTTTAATAGAGAATGTGTAATTATTGTCTACTTTAGTTTTAGTAGCTTCTTTCTTTAATTTTGATTTTAGAATGACTTTGGGTATTTTTGGATTAGGAATAGAGGTAGAACCAAATTTAGTCGAGGCAATAGAAGATAATTTGTCTTCCTCTATTCTTTCTTTCTTGATAGCTTTAGTCATTCTTGGTTTGTTCTTATTCTGTTTTGGAGATATGTCTTTTAATGGTTCGTTTTTAACAGAATAGGAAGCTGAGGTTGCGCCATTTTCTAAGGAATTTTTGAGAATTAAATTCTCCTTTAAAAGCTTATCTATTTGAGCTCGAAACCCATTTCGTTCGGAATCCAGAAGAGAATGTAATTCAGCAATTTTGCAAGTATTTTCTGGAATAGAGCAATCCTTAGATTCGGGTTTTATAGATTGTATAGAATGTTCCCCGTTTGGCACGGACTCAATTGTTTGAGTCGACTTATTTAGAGACAATATAGTGTCTTTTGTTTGGCGTTGCTCAGTTTGTCCTCGTTGAGCTAGAACATCTTCTAATTCTTTAATTTTTGAATATAATTGATTTCTTTGTTCAATGAGACTTTTATTTTGGGCTGCACTATTTATTTTTTCGTCTTTACATGTAGATAATTCTTTTGTAAGGTCGTTTATAGTTGATTCTTGTTGTGCGACCCTTGTCTTTAAGCTAGTCAACATTTCTTGTTCTATTGTTAGTCTATTTTTAAGAGTAGCTCTTTCTTCTAAACTCTTAACTAAGCAGTTGTAATTATTTTCTAGCCTAGCTTCTAATTCTTTGATTTTTATCAAGTAATTGGCTTCCATATTTACTTTCTGGGTTGGATGTTTTTTGATCGTTATCGTGTTTTTGAATTGATATTAAATTTTGATTAAAACTTTTCGAATTTTAAAAATCAGTTAGAGAATTTTAATAAAAGGTTTTTTCGCAATGTATAAGTTTTCGCAGTGAAAGTTTTGGCAAAACGTTTTTTTGTATGAATAGAATTCGAAAAAATTTCCGGATGAATTTTTTATTCGGATAAGAAATTTGCTTTTCGTATCAGAAAATTTGTTTTTCGGATGAAAAATGTTTTTTTTTTCTCGAATGAACAGTACCGTGCGAAAAAAATATTTTTTCGGATGAACAGTATTTTTGGATGAATAAGACCGTGCGAAAAAAGTTTATTTTTCGGATGAACAGTAACTTTTTCGGGTGAATAGTGTTTTCGTATGAACAGTGTTTTCGGATGAACAGTACCCTACGAAAAAAATATTTTTTCGGATGAACAGTATTTTTGGATGAACAGTACCGTGCGAAAAAAAAGTTTATTTTTCGGATGAACAGTAATTTTTTCGGGTGAATAGTGTTTTCGTATGAACAGTGTTTTCGGATGAACTAACTTTTTCGGATGAATAGTGTTTTCGTATTGAAATCTTTTTCGTACGAAAGAGTAATTTTCAGATTTTAAATCTTTTTCGTATCAAAGTATTTTTCGTATGGAAACCCTTTTTTTTTCGGATGAACAGCGTGCGAAAAAAAAATTATTTTTCGGATGAACAGTTACTTTTTCGTATATAAAAATTTTTTCGTACCCAATACTCTTTCGTATGCTACAGTATACGAAAATGCAAAGTCAATGCAAAAATTTTTGTGTGTGAGAGATACGAAAACTTTGGTCAATGCGAAAATAACTTGGTACGAAAACTATCTTATGAATAGTGCGAAAATGTTTGGTGCGAAAAACTATTTCTTTGGTACGAAAACGCGATTTTATATGCGAAATCTTCAAATAACACTCAAATTTTCACTTTAAACACAGTTAATCGATCGAAATATGTTGGGCAATCACTGAAAACACTCGATTAACACACTCGAAACCAAAATATAGTCCAATTTTGCATTTTCAGCGAAGAACAGTTTGAAGATAAAAAAAAATATTTCGATCGCTGATTTGAAGATTAAGCTCAATTAATCGAAGATAATCGCAATTAACATACATCAAATGATTCGCAAACAGATTTCGTTCAGAATCATGCGAAAACAGCAAGCAAAATAGCATACGAAAATCAAAATCAGCCTGATCACTGTAGCATGCGAAAATACAATTTGGTGCGAAGAACACATACGAAAAACAAATTTCTGCAACCAAAAATTGATCAATTCACACGATTTTGGCTCTGATACCAATTGTTAGGTTTTGTTTTTAACATCCAACGAAGAACTCGAGCATAGATTCGATAGATTTACCTCGATGATAATGCGAGCGGAAGCTTAAGGATTAAATCAATCAAATCTTCATTAATCACAAACTTTCTCTACAAATATCCTCTTTCTCTCTCTACAATTAACCCTAACTTAAGATAGTGATTAGAGAGAGTTTTTCTAGTGAGAGAAAGCTAAACTCAAGTTGTGTGTATTTTACACACACTTGCCCTATATATACCAATCAATATTGGTATATTTGCATTCTAGTCCCTAACTATACATATATTACAATTAAGTTCCTAGACAAAGATAACTTGATTATTGAACACTATAAAATACTTCCAACACAGGTGATGAAGCATTACCCGAAGCACAACAAGAAGCACTGGTCATCTGTGTTCAAAAAAGCAGCTTATGCAACTACTTCGGTTCAGTATCACAATCACATCAACAGCATCATCGTGTCTATGCCCATTGCGAAAACTTTTATCGAGGCTTCAGATCCAAGATGTTGGGCAAATGCGTTGTTTGAGGGGAATATGTGGGGTGTTATTAACAACAACCAAGCGGAATGTTGGAATGTTTGGGTGAAAGAAGCCTGACCGCTACCTGTGAAGGGCATGGTTGATACTATTCGCGTGAAAATCATGACGATGATGCACGAAAGACGTGAGAAAGGATTGACACTTGTTGGTGAGTTATGTCCAAAACAAGAGAAGAAACTTGTTCGAAATATTACAGCTGCTCGCACATTGAAAGTGAGTAAGTCTTCCAACTTTGCATTTGAAGTTGTCGATGAAGACAGCACATTTGCGGTGGACATCCAGCAGCGGGCCTGCTCATGCAGAGAATGGGATGTTTATGGAATACCTTGTAAGCATGCGGCCACCTGTATTGCTTCTATGAGACATTCGTATTATGATTATTGTGATCCTTACTTCCGATGCCACAAATATAGAGATGCATATATGGCTATCATCAACTCTATTTCGACTCACGAGATGAATGCTCAAACCGTTGATGGGAATTTTATTCGTGACCCGGACGTGCGTGTGCTTCCCGGTCGTCGAAAGATGCAAAGGATTCCATCTCAGGTTGACAGAAGATCCAACAAGTGCAAAATATGTGGAAAATATGGGCATAATCGTCGTACGTGTAGGGAAGCTGTATCCACGTAGCACCGGTATTTTGCATATATTTTGTTACTCTTTTTGTCATAACAACGAATGTTGTTGCTTCTTTTGATGGTTATGACAACTTTTGTGGCCATGTTAACCATATTATTTTGTCTAGATAAAGCCAATAGGTTATGACATATTATTTTGTCTAGATAAAGCCAATAGGTTATGGCATATTATTTTGTCGATCGTGGGTTGTGGTATACTTGCTGATGTTTGTTGTACCCGGATGAATTATGTAATGGAATTGTACATTATGAAATGTATGTTGCTGTTAGTTTTGGACACATTGTACAACATACATTATAAGAAGAGTATTGTAATTAAGCGTAACGGAGTACCATAACATAAGTTTAGGAGGTACGTAAAACAAACTTAATGAGGTACTTCATAAATAATAAGGTTGTTGACTGAAATGTGATATGTAAATTTTGGGTACTACAAACAATAGACGAAGGGTACTATATTCAAATAATATATGTTACCTCAACAAGGTAATACATGGTACGATAATTATTCAGTAATTGGTATGGCATATTAGGGTAAGCTCTTTTCGTCATTATTCTCTTGTTTTTTTTATGCGAAACTATCTTAAAGCTCTTATATACATTATATGTTCGTTTGGTATCAACTTTGGTGCATTAACCCTTGTACGCATTGATTAACTCATTCAAACCCCTAGTTTCATAATAAGGCAAGGAAAGTAGCAAGAACATCTTACTAAATAGTTTGGATTTCTTGTGAATTGGAAATGGCAACTAATTATTAGATGTTTTTTTCTAATAATACGTTTATTAAAGTGCTATGTATTTTTAATACTACGCGACCATACGTGTTTTGCTTAACGATCACTTTATTTTCGGATGTTTGACGCATGGTACGACATACATTATAACAAGGTACGTTAAATGTTCGGGTTAGAGTACATCATATAATGAAGCGTAGGTATACCGAACATACCTGATGAGGTACAGCATCAAAACACAAGGTTACTTAAAAAAAAAGAAAAAAGAAAAAGACGGTTGAAGTTGTTGGAGACAGTTTCTATCGCGACAAGACATTTGCAGAAGACTTTCTGACATTATTTTTCTGACACGACACAGACACGACGGATTCTCTGACATGTTAGATAATTTCAAAAGATTGATTTGATATGTAAATATTGGGTACTACAAACTACCTAGGACATGTACTAAAGTGTAACCATGTATGGTACGTCGTTAAGGTAATATAAGATACGGTATAAATTCAGTAATTGGTACGACATATTAGGGTATGCTCTTTTCGTCGCCATGCTCATGATTTTTTTACGCGAAACTATCGTAAAGCTATGGTATACTATATATGTTCGTTTGGTATCAGAGTTGGTGCATAACCCTTATACGCATGGATTAACCCCTTCAAACCCCAAGTTTCATAATAAGGTAAGGAAACTAGCAAGAACATCTTACTACATAGTTTGAACTTTGAATTTCTTGTGAATTGGAAATGTGCAATGTTTCTTTCTAATAATATGTTTATTTAGTGCTATGTATTTTTATTACTACTCATCCATACGTGTTTTGCATAACGATCAATTTATTTTCGGGCTTTTGACACATGGTACGACATACATTATAAAAAGAGTACTTCATCAAAACATAAAAAGGTACGTCATAAAACACCACATGGTACGTCATACATCCGTTAATTGGTACCATCAAATATCTTAATATGTCCAGTGGCATCCAAAACCCCTTCAAATACAAGTCGAGCACAAAAGCTTAAACATCCAAGATGCAACAACAAAGTCTAACAATAGCCAACTACAACCAGTACTAAACGACAAATCATCCATACAAGTCCAGCATACGACTATGCTCGTCACGTAAAATGCGAGCAGCCATGGAAGCACGATATACATCAATATCAACTCCTGGTGCGCCGATAATGTATGTCTCCATTGAGAGCGATGCATGGACCCCGCAATCCACACTACCAGTTTGTTTCGGGGTGTGCTCCGCTATAACAGTCTTCCTACAACGATAATCATACTTCCACGACCAGTACAGTGACAGAAATTGACTTTGCACAATATAACAAACGGAAGAATGCACAATGTATGTATAAGAAAATTTCACAACGTAATTAAGAGCTCGATCGTAAAACTTACGAAGGCTCTCGCAGCCCACGTCATTTTATTCGTGATAAGAGAATCACGAAGGTAAAAATGTCGCTCTTGCGCCTTGTAGATGAGTACTGCCCAGTGGTTCCCGGAATAAACAGGCGTAATGACGTAGTCCAGCGACTCCAATGCATCTTCGTCAAGCAGCTCCAACCAAGCCCGAGTACTCCCCGACAACCCTGCCACAAACTCCTCTATCTGATTAACCTTCAGCTTTGCCGACCTCACCAACCCATATGCTTTCGACCAGTATTCAACATGCACGAAACTTGGGAATACAAAGACTCGTGGGCAACCGGGTATCTCTGCGGATTGCCGCATCAAACAACTACCAAACGCATCAATGATATTTGACTTAAGAATATCGCCAAACAACAGCATATAAAAGCCTTTGGCATCCACTTCAGCCAAGTCGTTTTGCCGAACTACCTCCCTACAAAAAAAATTATCACGTATTTAAAAAGCAACCAATATGTCTACCATCGAAACATAAATGACATGTACCTAATCTTTTTCGCATTGATGTATTGGTCTATAGTATGACGCTGCTCCTCGTTAGATCCCATCACGTCCGGCATATTCCAATCGACCGACGTACTTCTTGAAGTACGTCACTGAGGTCTTCTCATCAGTACCAGCTTCATCGACATTAATCACCACCGATTCTTTATTTTTCCTTGGTTTCTTTTGTGGCTGCTGCTCGGAGGAAATAGGTGTAGTGAATGCCGAATCCCGCTGCTTCTTACGATCATTTCGGCCTCGAACTCTTCGAGCAATTGAACAGGCGACATCTAATAGCGGTGCCACTTCCTCCTCCTCTTGGACCTCTTCTTGGATCTCCTCCTCAATGACACGAGCCTCATCTTCCTCAATGGGTACCTCTTCTTGGACCTCCTCCTCAACGACACGAACCTCATTCTTATCATCCTCATCAACTTGTTGCTCTTCTCGAACCTCCTCGTTCTCATCCTCAGTCTTACATTCCTCACTCTCAGCCTTATCCTCAACAACCTCAACCTCATTCTTATGCCCCTCAGTCTCAGCCTTATCATCCTCCCTCTCACCCTTCTCCTCATCAATCCGTTCCTCATGATATCCAGAACCACCACCCTCATTAGTAACATCGTCACTAGCCTCAGCATACTCCTCATCCACATCACCCTCGGCCTCACCAATCCCAGCTTGTGACCTCAGATCTTTGATAACATCGTCTTTCAACCTCAACTCGGCCTCCAACCTCTCGACACGAGCAATCAACGCCGATTGAGAACCGCCAACTCCTCCATTAACCTTAACCACACGTATTTCATTCAACAATTTTTACGGATGCAAAAATGAGAAGGCAAATTATCAATAAAATAAATAAATAAGAGAGATTTGTATACCTCGGGCATCATATTTATAGGATGCACTAACTTCACTTCTTTCTTTGTTGGGTATATCTGAACGACGCTCTCAATCGCAGCCAATTCAGTCTCCGTAATGCCTACATCGTTACGAACCCTACTTTCTTCCCAATTGAACATTCGAGGGAACATATACATCTTCCGTTTTTGTACCAACGAGGGCACGTGCTCATACACCCAAACCTATAAGTGCAAAAGCATTGAATTATACATTAAACACATATTCAACTACACAATATAAAATAAAGTAAATTACCATTAGACCAATCGTGCATCCGTTCATCGTTACGTTTGTAGAATCTCTCCGAAACGGACGGAACGACTTCCTTTATCTCCCCAACCAAATAGTCGTGCACGGCAGCTCCCCATGCGTATTCACCGATCATTTTCAAATCATCGACGTATATATTCACGAAAGATGGGTTTTTGGAATTACCCATTAGGAATAATACACAATTAAATAAGAAGAGAACGAACAACCTAACGAAATCATTTGTGTTTTCCCTCCCACGCTTTCCTACAAATTTCTCCAATAATTCTAAGATGTTTTTACGAGTAACGTTGCGATTCTTCCCACCGAAAAGTCGGGTCACGGTGTTGGATTTCAGCTTAGGATTGGGGTCCACCGATTGACCTACGTGGTGCAACCCCATGACTATACTAAATTCTTGTGGGGAGAATATGACATCTATCTCACCGAACCTAAACGAATTGGCCTCTACATTATAACGTCTTAAAAGTGCCACTATTCTAGCAAAAGAATGTGACATCTTAGGCATGTCTAGAAAATAATAAAAAGGTGTCTTTCCTAGAGCTTCGAGTTGTTCAGAGGTCATTCTCTTCCTCATTTCGTTAATCTTAGCTCGAAATAAGGAAGGATGACACCTTGAAGAAAGATCATATCTATTCCGTGGTGTCTTTGCCTCTGGTGCCATTTCTGCAAAAAAATAAAACCGATAAATGACATAAAGAAGATACAATACCAATTTTCTCATACATATAGTACCAAGTTGATGAAACAAAGGGTATTTGATACAATAATTTATAGTACCATATAACCAAACGACTCATTACCAAATTCAAAGATTAATCGATAACCTAATTGAAGCATAATCATTCACCCTAACTAAAGCAAAATCAAAACTAAGTTCAAACACCAAATGACCGCGGATAAAATAACCACCCACATCAATATCAAGAAAAAAATAAAAATAAATAAACCCAATCGAAACAAATCGACCCCAATCGAAACTGAAAACCCTAATCGACCCAATAAAAAAACCCTCAAATTGACCCCAAATCGTTACGAACATTAACCGAAACACATATTCCAACCCATTCGAAACCCGAACCTAACGATTCGACAATGCGCGACAAAATTTAAATAAAAACGAACTTACTTCACTTCGACGAGCGAGGGTTCGTTTGTTTTGGTCTGCAAGTGCGAATGAACGGGTTCGACAACCGTTCGAGTGTTCTTCAAGCAATGTAATGACCGGTCGGTCGCGATCTCGCTTGATCTCTGGGAAGCACTAGCGATTTTGGAAGAAGAAAGGGGTTTCTTTCGATTTGGGGAAGAACAGAATTTTCTACTTTTTTTTAATTTATTATCCCTTTAAAACGAGAAATAATAAAGATAGGTAAAAAAATTTAATAAACATGTTTTATAAGGGTATATTCGTCAATTAGGTACCTATCAGTATAATAAGTTTCCAGTGGGTACCTATGTGAAAAAAATTTCTGATAGGGACTGATTTTTTTTTTTCTTCTAAATAATAATTCTATATTATATCCACAAAAGTCCCACTACTACTCCACACTGTGCCCTGCCCACCGTCCACTCCATTCCACGTTGATTTCCCTCACGAACAAAGAAACACAGAAGGCCGAAATATATATTGAATATAATATAAATTATTGGGAATGATAGTCATTATAATTGGGAAAGATTAGTCAGTCATTTCATTAATGAGCCTCTACCTACGTCATTCACGAGAGAGTGTTTCAGATCAAAAGGGTGCCGCAAAAAAGTGAAGTCCCATGGGATGGTCTAAATTTAATCGACTAAAATGAGATTATACTAACATTAACCAAACATTAAAGAGTAGTCTTGTAATAATAAATAATATTTTACACATGTCGTATGCAATAACATATAAATATATAATATTACTTTATAGTTTGAGTTATTTATAATTAATAATGCTTAAAATATGAAATTATAAATTAAAAAATAATTGTGTGTCATTTTTAAGCATCTAAAAAAAATTGATTTATGAGGATGGATTATAATAAATTAAAAGTTAAAGGATAAAATGGTAATTATTCAAATCAAAATTAATTAAGAACTAAAGGTAAAATAAAAATTATTTTTATAAATTAAAGCTAAATGTTAAAATAGTAATTTTATGTGACATACAAAATTAAATTGACAATTGACCATTATTAAGAGCCCTCAGCTAAATATATACCTTATATAATTTGCTCAGCACCTTAGAGTAGCTGATTCCATTAATTGACTATGTCATGAATAATTATAATTTTATCCTTTAATTATTTATTTATTTATTTCAATTTTACCATTCAATTAAAAATTAACATTTTAAATTAATAATAACTCTTAAAATATAAAACAGTATTTATATATTTATATGTTATTGCACACGCATTGATATCCTAGTAGTTATTAAGAGCCCCTCAACCTTTATATGTAGTACCGACAAGTGATGAATAAGACCAATCTTATAGGTGCTTATGTTAGGCCAAGGTGGGAGTGATGAGGCCCATGTAACCATTAAAGAATTCAAGTCCCAAACAATTTTAGTTGTTGAATCCTCACAATTGCACAAATCAACTAACATAATTTCCTTTGTTTCGACAAGCTTTTTTTTTTCTCCTTATTATCTGAGATATCCCCAATCAACCGATTATGGGCCCACACCACATACTCCGAGATGGGACCAATCCCCAGAGGCAGGAAATTCACTAGGCACGATAGTCATGGCCAATGGGAATAGAAAACAAGAAAGCTCAACTAAAAACATTGCACCAAATTGAAAAGGGAAAGGGAAAAAAAAAAAAGGGAAGAAAAATTAATTGGGCGCTTCATAACGAATGAATTGAACCAATTTGGATCTGAATTCCGAAGGAATGCGCAGAGGTCGATAGCTTTTGTCGAGCCAAACTGCGGTAGCTTTAGCCTCTAAAATTGGCTGCAGTGACATCAGAATTTAAAGAAAAAGATAGGAAATTACAAGGTTAATATAAGTTTCCATGAGCATTTTACTATATATAAAAAAAAAAAACATCTAAAAGTAAAACTAAGAAGGGTGAAGAAGTATGAGAGAGACCTCTAAGTTAGGTATCTTGAAGATCAAATGCTCGAAGAACAAACGAACTGCAGAAGAGTCGCTGATCCTAACCTTCACGACGAACCTATCACCGCTCTACCAAAGAAGAAATCAAATCGTTGAATCATAATGCAGTTGAAATATATCGAATTTTATCTTCTTCCGCAGCATTAGAGTAAAAAAAAAGAAAAAAAGAAAACAGTTTGTGATTTTGAGCAATGTCCATATACAATATAAACAGATCACCCAAGAACTCTTGAGGAAATTAAGAAGAAAAAAAAACAAACCTTACGTACAAAAATGCCCGAAAAAAGTTTATTACATACCCTGAGAGGCGCGATAAACTTGATTGACAAATCCGTTAAAGCTAGTGCATTCCCAGTTCGGGCAACTTCATCTGCGCTTACGCCGATCCGCTCTAACAGCTCATGGCGACCTTTTTTTCACATAATATAAGCTATAATCCATAAACAGTTTAGGAAATGAAAGAAAAAAGGCGTCGTTATCAGGACTATCGATTACGATCAGCCGGGAATCTCAGACAACATAGTTTGATCTTCTCAAGAAATTTTCTTACCATGTTGGCAATAGCTTGCGTAAATGGCGTTGTTTACGACCCCATATTGATCCAATTCATAGTCTCGAACTTTAAGGTCTACTTCATGATATCCACTCATCCTGCAAAAAAAATGCAAGAGAGGATTTTTGCTTTTTTTTTTTCGGTTTTATTGGTAATAATCCCAAAATCGATAACAAATGCACAACCAAATAACAACCAATTTCTGCAATTCCTTCGACAATTTCACACATAGACAACGCAAAAATACAAGCAATAACAAAAAATGAAAATATATAGAGGAATAAAGAAAATCCCCAAAATAAATGGGAGTACCCATTTCCGCCTCTGAGGTCACCAACTGCACTGCATCTCGTCGGCCCAGTGGAAAACGGCGAGCCACGTGGCCGGCCCACGTACGTCCAAGTGACAGACCGGAGATTTTGACGTCTCAGGCGGAGGAATGAGTTCGGCGGAGCACATGGCGGTGGATAAATCACGTGCCTGACTGGGCTGACTAAAGACAGAATCATCGTTTTCTTCGAAGCCGGCGAATCTGGGAATGAACAAGTCGGTTGTAGCTGTCTGCTGAATTTCATTGGCAAATTTTGTTTTTTCTTCGATTAGGTAGGACAATAATTCTTGGCGTTAAGGCTTATGCTCATTAGGTGGTAGGCTGTTTAAGTGTTAGGTCATTACGGTTGTGTTCCAAAAAATAGCTATAACTTAATATTCAAATTTCATCATAATTTAACCAACAAATAATATCAAAGCTATTATGAAATAATTAATTGTCGATGTTTTAAATAATAATATTATTTAAATTATTGATGATTTGGAAGTATTGTATTAAATGATGATAATATGATAAGATGATAAGATGAGGTGTTTAATTGAAGAGTTTGTATTTTAGTGTGATGTGTATAATTGTAATTAATGTGATTAGTTGTAATAGTGAATTATTAGTAGTATAAATAGGTGATTAGAGTTCATTGTAAATCACACAAAGTATTGAAATACTTAATCTCTCTCTTTATTATTATAAGCTATATTATCATTATAATCTTAATATAAGTATAATTATAATAAAATAATCTTAATATAATATTAATCGCAATTAATATTTTTATAACACGTTATCAGCACGACCACTCTCCATCGTCAAGATCAACCTCCGTCGAAGATCTCGTACGAGTTTAGTCGAGGTACGGTAATTTAATATTTAATTTATACTAATCATATATTAATTGTGATTAATTTAAAAATATATATTATAAAAGTATATTTTAAAAGTTTTATAACTAAACGCCAATACCCGAGTGGTTTCGCGGAATATCGTTCACTAGAAGTGACGAGAGGTCCAGATTTCCATACCCCGTGGTGGTGTGTGGAATTTTTATTTACGATTTTTTTTTTTTATATATTCACGTACACAACACCAAAAGCCCACGAGGTCTTGTGGTTATCCCCACCTCAGTAGCGGCATATTATTGATTTTTTTATTGAACAATCTTGAAGTAATTATTGGACCGAATAGTTTTGGACACTGGACAAATTTTATTACCGCAACCTTATCGGAGCTTGGACAATAATTATGAAATAATAAAGAACGAGTTTCATAAAACAATTCATATATTTTATCATTGATTTATATGTTATCTGATTATTATATTCTTTTTCATGTTATAGAATCATGTCGTTTTATACAAAGATGGATCTTCTTTTGCTTACTTTATTTACGGTGATCCTTACGGTTATGTGGATAATGTTTTTACCAATGTTTTTAAAATATAATTATTAATTATAATTTTTCTTTAATATTATAATTACTGAAATATATTTTATTTTGAAGGATGACGCTTTGTCCGATGTTTGATCTATTACTTATGATTATTATTACGGCGACAGTTATTTGGATGTGGATATCGTTTTTCATTAGAACTTTTACAAAAGAAGATATAAAAGAAGATTAATTATAATTTTTCCTTTTAATATTTTAATGATGATTTTATTTTCATGATATCAATAAATTGAATATTGCAAAACTTTGATTTATCAATCTCGATTTTATACTTGCTACTGATTTACACAGTTACTTCGGTGTATTATAAAGCATTCACCACGTTCAGTCCATCGGATATAATACGAATAAATATCGTGAGAAAATGATCAGAAAATATTATGATGGATAAATGAAAAGCATAAGTCCGACTAAATGATTATGTTGCATTCCCTGAAGTGAATGTATGAGCAAGCAATAAAAGTGGTCGTGAACATTATATTTATCGTGGTTATTATTAATATTTCCCCCGAAGTGGACAACTAGTATATGATTGAGAAAGATGTATTGAGCAATATAAAGATTATTATATATTATCGTTGGTTATTATTCGCACCCAAAGATCCCGTTGATCTTTATAAAGAGCAATTAAAAGTGAAGTGTCGATGAAATTAAATTTTGCTCAAGATTACGATATTTCATAAAATTGGTGCTAGATCCTATGCTCATTTGAATATTTTGGTTTTTGTTAAAGATCCAAATAAAGAAAACTGATACGTCGTTATAAATTTTATTTAAGCATTATTTATTTATTATTTTATCTTTATATATATAATTTTATTTTGACGCTTATTTATTTAATAATTCTAGTTATTATATATTTATCAATACAATGGATACAAACATGTGCAATGGAGAGTTATGTCTTGCAGATTGTGCAACGACTAATACGATTATAAGAAATAAGAAATATTTCTCCCATCTTGAAATGAAAGAAACAAGTGTTATCACTATATCGGGTAGCACAAATATAATTGAGGGCTCCGGAAGAGCTAATGTTATACTGCCGAGAGGGACAAGGCTGATAATTGAAAATGCCTTATATTCTCCTAAGTCTCAAAGAAATTTATTGAGCTTTAAAGATATGCGACATAATGGATATCACATTGAGACTGCAGAAAAGAGAAATATTGAATATTTGCACATTACAAAAGTGGTTTCGAATGATAAAAGAGTTGTTGAAATATAACATTCGTTTGACTCTGGATTATATTACACGTATGTTAAAACAATTCAATCACATGCTATCGTAAACCAGAAGTTTACTGAAGATAATACATTTGTTGTTTGGCATGACCGGTTGGGCCATCCCGGTTCAATTATGATGCGGAGAATAATTCAAAATTCACGTGGACATTTAATGAAGAACCAGAAGATTCTTCAATCTAATGAATTATCATGTGCTGCTTGCTCTAAAGGGAAGTTGATTATTCGTCCATCACCAGTAAAAATAAAGAATGAATCCATAAGGTTTTTGGAGCGTATACAAGGTGATATTTGTGGACCGATACATCCATCGTGTGGACCATTTAGATATTTCATGGTATTGATTGATGCATCAACTAGATGGTCTCATGTGTGTTTGTTATCAACACGGAATGTAGCTTTTGCGAGATTGCTTGCTCAGTTGATTCGATTAAGAGCACATTTTCCGATTATCCAATAAAGAAAATACGCCTTGATAATGCTGGTGAATATTGCATGTCTATTGGAATTGATGTTGAGCACCCCGTGCCACATGTACATACGCAAAACGGTCTTGCAGAATCGTTGATTAAAAGGCTGCAATTAATTGCAAGACCATTATTAATGAAGTCGAAACTTCATTCATCTTGTTGGGGACATGCTATATTACATGCAGCGGCACTAATCCGCATCAGGCCAACAAGTTATAACGATATCTCCCCGATACAAATGGTTTATGGTCAGGAACCAAATATTTCTCATCTGAGAATTTTTTGATGTGCGGTATATGTTCCAATTGCTCCATCACAACGCACTAAGATGGGACCTCAAAGGAGGTTGGGAATATATTTCGGATTTGAATCTCCATCGATAATAAAATATTTAGAACCTCTAACTGGAGATTTATTTACGGCTAGATTTGCTGATTGTCATTTCGATGAATCGAATTTTCCGACATTAGGGGGAGAAAAGAAACAGCTGGAAATGAGTATTATTTGGAATGAATTATCGCTAAATCATTATGATCCTCGAACGAAAGAATGTGAACTAGAAGTTCAAAAGATAATTCATTTACAAGGATTAGCTAATCAACTGCCAGATAGTTTTACTGACCTTAACAGAGTGACTAAGTCACATATACCAGCTGTTAATGCTCCTGCAAAAGTTGATGTTCCTGGAGAACATATAATGATCGAGCCTAAGCCACAACTAAAACGTGGTAGGCCCTCGGGTTCCAAAGATAAAAATTCTCGAAAAAGAAAAGGAGCAAATAATAAGAATGGTCCAGTCGAGGATTTATCGACTCTAGAAGAGTCAATGGGCATTAATGATTATGATAATGAAAATCAGGTACCTGAAATTTCTGAGAATAATGATAATGAAGAGATCTCGATAAATTATGCCCAAAATGGAATTAGATGGAACCGAGAAAAAGTCAACGTTGACGGTAAATTCTCATTTAACGTAGCGCTACATGAACTGAATGAGATAAATGAGAATGAGGATCATGAACCAATGTCTGTTAAAGAATGCAGACAACGAAATGATTGGTCAAAATGGAAAGATGCAATCGAGGCAGAATTAAAATCACTTGAGAAACGAAAAGTTTTCGGACCTGTAGTCCGCATACCAGAAAATATAAAGCCGGTTGGATATAAATGGGTTTTCATCAAAAAGAGAAATGAAAACGGTGAAATTGTGAGATACAAAGCACGGCTTGTTGCACAAGGCTTTTCACAACGACCTGGTATTGATTATGAGGAGACGTATTCTCTTGTGGTGGATGCAACTACTTTTCGTTATTTAATTAGTCTGGCAGTACGTGAAGGACTCGATATGCGTCTAATGGATGTTGTCATCGCTTATTTATATAGATCGCTTGATAGTGATATATATATGAAACTTCCCGAGGGATTTCAGTTGCCTGAAAATTCAGAGCCCCGAAATGAGTACTCAATCAAGCTAAATAAATCGCTTTGTGGATTAAAGCAATCTGGGCGTATGTGGTATAATCGCCTAAGTGAATATTTATCGAAAGAGGGGTATAAAAATGATCAAACTTGCCCGTGCATATTTATGAAAAGATCTAGAAGTGAATTTGTCATCATTGCAGTTTATGTTGATGATATCAACATAATTGGAACTTCTGAAGAGTTATCAAAAGCTGTTAATTGTTTGAAAAAGGAGTTTGAAATGAAAGATCTCGGTAAAACGAAATTTTGTCTTGGACTGCAAGTTGAATATTTAAAGAATGGAATATTCGTACATCAAGAGACTTATACGAAAAAGGTATTGAAAAGATTTTATATGGATAAAGCTCATCCATTGGATACTCCAATGATTGTTCGATCTTTAGATGTGAATAAATATCTGTTTAGACCATGTGAAAATAATGAAGAACTACTTGGTCCTGAAGTACCATATCTCAGTGCTATTGGAGCACTAATGTATTTGACGAGTCATACGCGACCTGATATAGCGTTCGCTGTAAATCTATTGGCAAGATATAGTTCGTCACCGACTCGTAGACAATGGAATGGAGTTAAACGGATATTTCGATACCTTCAAGGAACAACTGATATGGGATTGTTCTATCAAAATGAATCTAAAGCAGATTTGATTGGGTATGCAGATGCTGGTTTTCTATCTGACCCACATAATACTCGATCGCAAACGGGCTATTTATTTACGCATGGTGGAACCGCTATTTCATGGCGGTCAGTTAAACAAAGTTTAACGGCTACTTCATCTAATCATGCTGAAATTTTAGCTATTCATGAAGCTAGTCGAGAATGTGTTTGGTTGCGATCGATAATTGAGCATATATAACAAACTTGTGGGTTATTATCGGAAAAGTTACTTCCGACGATTTTATATGAAGATAATGTTGCATGCATTGCCCAATTAAAGGAATGATATATTAAGGGAGATAGAACAAAACATATTTCACCAAAAAATTTCTTTACACATGATTTAGAGAAAAATGGTGATATTGATGTACAACAAGTGCGATCAAGTGAAAATCTTGCAGATTTATTCACGAAAGCACTTCCCCCAATAATTTTCAAAAGATTGGTATATTCAATTGGAGTTCGAAGACTTCGAGATTTGGAATGATGTTATCATCAGGGGGAGTAAATACGCGTTGCACTCTTTTTCCCTTCACTGAGGTTTTTCCCATGTGGTTTTCCCAGTAAGGTTTTTAATGAGGCAACAATTGAAAGCGTATCTAAAAGAATCATGTACTCTTTTTCCCTCATTAGGTTTTTATCCCATTGGGTTTTTCCTAATAAGGTTTTTGATAAACGTATTTCTATACGTTTATTAGATCGTATTAACATGTATTTGTTGTGTTTATTGACTTCGTCTAAGTACTTTCATGAGTATTTACGCCTATTTTATTGCTGATTGTGCTTAGGACTAGTTTTGGGACGATTCGGATGAAAACGGAGCGAAAATGAGCCAAACAGAGAAGATCCACGGTCAGAAGCGGGATGACCCACGTCCGTGGATCAGGACAGAAGCTCGTTCCAGAGCCAGACTAAGGTCCACGATGTAACAACCCGCTCACGGGACCTGTGGGGTTGGGCCCACTGCACTTCATTGATTGTCTGGCCCCACTGTATCACCACTAGCCTTACAGCGTGCTTTGTCCTCACTCGCACACACCCTGAGCTACTTCCCAGGGGGTCACTCATCCCAGTGTTACTTCAAGTCAAACACACCTAACATTGAAGTTCTTATGGATGAGCTCCCGAAAAGGAAGGTGCACCTTGGTGATATGAGTAGCACAATCAATTCTCTTATATCATTCTTTTTGACTTGACACGCCCATACATTGCCAGTCTCAGAATCCCTCTCATTCGGATGTGGAATCGGTTCATTCATGTATCCCTCCGCCTAGAAGCCTCATCGGGAGCCGCTCCTTGTCCGTGCTCCTCTTTGGCACCGGCGATCACTCCCCGCCCTCATCGGCCTCGGGTGTTACATGCCCACCAGCTTCCGCTTGGTTCGTCCCCGAACCACATCGTACTGGAAGAGGTTGTGCTCTGATACCATTTGTAACAGCCCGCTCACGGGACCTGTGGGGTTGGGCCCACTGCACTTCATTGATTGTCTGGCCCCACTGTATCACCACTAGCCTTCCAGCGTGCTTTGTCCTCACTCGCACACACCCTGAGCTACTTCCCAGGGGGTCACCCATCCCAGTGTTACTTCAAGTCAAGTACGCTTAACTTTGAAGTTCTTATGGATGAGCTCCCGAAAAGGAAGGTGCACCTTGGTGATATGAGTAGCACAATCAATTCTCTTATATCATTCTTTTTGACTTGACACGCCCATACATTGTCAGTCTCCGAATCCCTCTCATTCGGATGTGGAATCGGTTCATTCATGTATCCCTCCGCCTAGAAGCCTCGTCGGGAGCCGCTCCTTGTCCGTGCTCCTCTTTGGCACCGGTGATCACTCCCCGCCCTCATCGGCCCCGGGTGTTACATGCCCACCAGCTTCCGCTTGGTTCGTCCCCGAACCACATCGTACTGGAAGAGGTTGTGCTCTGATACCATTTGTAACAGCCCGCTCACAGGACCTGTGGGGTTGGGCCCACTGCACTTCATTGATTGTCTGGCCCCACTGTATCACCACTAGCCTTCCAGCGTGCTTTGTCCTCACTCGCACACACCCTGAGCTATTTCCCAGGGGGTCACCCATCCCAGTGTTACTTCAAGTCAAGTACGCTTAACATTGAAGTTCTTATGGATGAGCTCCCGAAAAGGAAGGTGCACCTTGGTGATATGAGTAGCACAATCAATTCTCTTATATCATTCTTTTTGACTTGACACGCCCATACATTGTCAGTCTCAGAATCCCTCTCATTCGGATGTGGAATCGGTTCATTCATGTATCCCTCCGCCTAGAAGCCTCGTCGGGAGCCGCTCCTTGTCCGTGCTCCTGTTTGGCACCGGCGATCACTCCCCGCCCTCATCGGCCCCGGGTGTTACACACGACCGTGGACATCATACGAATTCTGCCAGAGACTGAGTATAGTCCACGGGCTGAGACACTTCGGTGTCAACGGCCGTGGACCCTTATTGTCTGAACCGAACAAGATCCGAGCCCACGGCCGTGGAGATGCAGCAGCAAGCCGTGGACAGTGGCAGAAAGACATCCACGGTCTGGAACCCTTCTGTCCACGGCCGTGGATGATGGCAGAGTGCAAAGGCCCAGTGTATTTCGAAACTCCACGGGCGTGGGAGGCCCATCCCCAGACCGTGGATCGAGCGAAAACACTGAATAAAGCTCAGAATCAACCCTAAACGAAAGGGGACGCACACACACAACACACACTAAACCCTAAGGTGGCTAGGAGGCGATTTGGAGCAAGAGAAACGAGAGGAAGGGCTAACACACCTCAAGACGCAAGGATTTGCTCCCGGAGCGTGATTCAAGCACAACCCCAACGGAGAAACCATCCCGAGCGTGAATCCCTCAAGAACGAACCTTGAGCTACTCAAAGAAGGGAGTTTCATGTTTATTTTGGTTTCTTCCGAATTTGTTTTGTGTTTGAACATAATATGAGTAGCTAAATCCTTGGTGTTCGGGATTAGATGATTGCTAGGTCGGACTTGTTGTTTTGACGTTGATTTCTCGTGAACACGTGTTTGGATCTACTTATTGTTATGAAATTGATTCTTCGTTCAATATGTCTATGTGTTGATACGAATATTTGTGTATCGTCGAGGGCGACAGCTAAAGACGATTAGACTATTCATAAACGTTAGGGTTCGGTTAGAGGGCGACAGCTAATAACCGACCCTCGCTAATAGCAATACCGATTTAGATTCTCGAGACCGTCTAGGACGACAGCAAATTCGGTCTCGAGTAGGAAATTGTTGCGATTTAGGAATAAATACGTGGAAACGGGGAATTACGGCATTAACAACGAGACCTGGCAGGATTCGAAATCCCGAGCACGTCTTTTACCAATCGAGTACCTCAACCTCTACTTGTCTTCGTTATTTTAGTCGTATAATTAGGATTGTGTGTTCGTGGTTCCATTAGTTAGAAAATCATCCAACTATTTGATAGGCTAGATATTAAATCATAGGATTAGTACTAGTACTTACTTTATTCCTCGTGATCGATACTCGGATACTCATCTAACTACGCTACGTTCGATAGGTACACTGTCTATCGCGCTAGGGTATTATTTGTTATTCGTTTTAATTATTACTTGTCGCACAACCCGTATTTTATATACACCTTATCCGCGATCAGTTTTAATGAGGCATATTCTTTGAAAACATCCAAGGGAGAGTATTATGAAATAATTAATTGTGGATGTTTTAAATAATAATATTAGTTAAATTATTGATGATTTGGAAGTATTGTATTAAATGATGATAATGTGATAAGATGATAAGATGAGGTGTTTAATTGAAGAGTTTGTATTTTAGTGTGAGGTGTATAATTGTAATTAATGTGATTAGTTGTAATAGTGAATTATTAGTAGTATAAATAGGTGATTAGAGTTCATTGTAAATCACACCAAGTATTGAAATACTTAATCTCTCTCTTTATTATTATAAGCTATATTATCATTATAATCTTAATATAAGTATAATTATAATAAAATAATCTTAATATAATATTAATCACAATTAATATTTTTATAACAAAAGCTAGTATTTTAAGAGCAATAAAATATTAATATATATAATATTATTTTATATTTTGAGAATCACTATTAATTTAAAATATTTAGTAGATGAAATTTTAATTTTAGTTGTATATGATTTGTAAGTAATAAAAAAATTAATTTATGAACATATAAGTAGATTAAATAAAAAAAATGAAGGATGTCGTATTTTCACCTGTCATACCAAATCAATTTAAGCTACAATAGGGTGTTCGATGATCATATATAGTAACACAATTTAAACATAATAACCAATATTCATTGGCAAATTGATCAATTTGAATGGTAATCAATAAAAATAAATTCTATTATAAAATTTTAATAAAATAGACATTTTGTATGGTCACAACAATTTTGAATTTCACAGGGCTTGCTCTTTCAGCCATTGAACGAGAGAAATAAGTCGAAAAAACTGAATCGATATTAAAAAACTAATTTCATCAGTGGCGATATTCATAAAAAAAAAATCGTAACCAAGTAGTGTTCTATTAATAACTCATTTAATCGTGTTTGGTACCATTAGATGAAGCCCGTAAAAAATCAAAAAGCTCGCACATATTAGACGGACTCTTCCATTATTTATCCCAAATGGATCTTATTATTATTTTATCTTATATTTTCTTAGGACAACTAGCACTCATTATTTTTTTTTGGGGCTTGAATCTTGCTATTAATTGGGCTACAACCAAACACAACCCACTAGCTGATTAATGCTTATTTAATGAATTCTTTTATAAATTTATACCTATTATTAATTAACATCTAAAAAGGCCTAGATAATTAAAAATACAAATTATATTTCAATTATTTAAGTTTTTCTTCGTCCATCTTTCCATGAAGGTATGTCCGTGTTTAGACACATAAACCACCCAAATGTAATAAAGAGCAACACTTACTCAAACACTACGACTCTTTAAATGCCAAATAATACTTTCTTTTTTTCGAAGTAATAGTTTGAATTTCAGTAACAACAAGGTACACAGACTAAATAGTCCACGGGTCTCTCCTATAACATCATCCTCCAGTAAAGAACAAAGGGTCACATATGAGTATGAACAATCAAACATGAAAAAAAGTAGAAAAAACAACACCGACAGAAAACGAGAAACTCGATCTTGAACACGAAGAACTAAATAACATACCACAAAAATAACTATTAAGCTAAATCTATAATACTCCTCACTTTCTTCGGTTTTCAACTACAAAAATCTGGTCTTCTTCGAAGGGGCTCCACAAAGGGAGAAGAAAGCTCCAACGAGGGAGACAAAGCTCTCGACCCAGGGGTCGGGAGACACGTGGGTGGACGGTGAACGGCGAACGCCGGTAGGGGATGGCTCGAGCGACAGTGGCGGATGGCGGCGACGGTGGGTAGCGGCGAAGGAACGTTGGGCGAGCGGCATGCGGGAAAAGAGCAAACTAAGTAGTTTTTTTTTTCTTTTAAGCAACAACACTTTCCGTCCTCCACTCTGGAGGACGAGGAGCACGCGGTCGGAAGGAGGGGCATTTTGAGATGATGGTGGTTGGGAGTAGGGGTGCAAACGAATCGAATCGAGTCGAATACCATCATATTCTATTTGTATTCTGTTATTAAATATCGAATTCGAATTCGAATTCTATTCGAATACTAAAATCAATTCGAATTCTATTTAACTATATATTCGAATCGAATATCGAATATTCGATTATATTCGATATTTATTATTTTTTATATTTTTCATAAAATCTATTTAATAAGACAAGATAAATAATATTATATTTAAATATTAATGGAATCTATATTATATTTTAAAAAATATTGAATTATTTCAAACATATTTTGAATTATACTATTTTTTTGAGAAATTTTGAATTATAATATATTGTATTTAAATAAATATTTCATTATTATTAAATATATATTGAATTGTGATAAGTATATTACAATAAATATTTAATTATTCTAATCTAATATTCTATTAATATTCGAATCGAATATTGTGATATTTGTATTCATATTCTAATATTATTCGAATCAAAAAAATTATTCTTATTTGAATTCTATATTCTAATATTTCGAATTCGAAACGTAAATTTCGAATCGAATCTCGAATCGAACAAAAAAAACTCGATTCATTTGCAACCCTAGTTGGGAGAGGAAGTATGGTGGAAAATGTAAAGGTGTTTAGGAAAAAATGAGATTTTTTGGGTTATGATTTTTTTGAAGAAGAGGAGAAAGAGGGATTGAGAGAGGTTAGGTCCCACAACTAATTCTCAAATTAATACTTTGTCAAAACGTACATTTTAACATTCTTATTTGAATAGAAAAGGATGACCACAACTTAAACTCACATCTCTTTTCCACAATAACAAGCGACAAAACAAATCAAAAGTGCAATAAAAAAAAATTCCAATTTCAGACAACTAATTAATTCCCATTTTCCACGACATCTTAAAACTTTTACCCAAAGGCAATTCCAAGCCCTTGATCTCCACCATTACGTTGTTCTTCTTCATCACACCTCCAATATCTTCTTCCATCTCCTCCAAATATTCACTATGTTCTTTAATCCCAATTTCAACTTGAGACAAATCAGAAACTAATTCCCCATCAACTTCAACCTCAAACGACGTCACATTCCCTTGCAATCCAAGCACACTCACCTTCTCAATGACCCAACCCTTCTCCAAAGCATACCTACCCTCTCGAACTTCCGACCAAACACTAGTCGCCCCGCCATCGCCGCCGCCCGTCCTAGCGTAGAAATCCACGTAGCTCGACTGCCCATTTCCGAGCTTCATCTCGGGCAGTTCATCCTCGTCGTGAAAAAGATTTCCCTTCGCTTCCCCCTCGGCTTCCCCGAGCGGGAAAGCGACGACGAGCGAAAAGGGCGTACTCCTCGCCTCCTTAGAGATCAGCCCGCCCCGTTGCATTGGAATTATCGCATTTTGGTACAAGTGGACGTTAATCGCATGCAACGGCGCGTCTAGGGTTACGTAATAATGGGCTCCCTCCGAACGTACGACCTTCGTCATGTCGAACACGTCGTACCAACTTCCCGGCGGGAAAACGGCGTCGACCTCCGTCTTGTTCTCTTCTAACACGGGCGATATCATCAAGCTACTCCCGAGCAAGAACTGCGTGCTCACTCCGTACAAGTCGGCCTCGTCGGGGAAGGCGAAGAACAGCGGGCGGGCGATCGGCGCGCCCGTCGAGTGCGCTTCGTAGCTCAGTGTGTAGAGGTAGGGCAAGAGCTTATACCTCAACCCTAGCGCGTTCCTTGCGGACTCCGCGACCGACTCCCACTGATAAAGCTCTTGCCTCGGCGAGTAGAAATTGGCGTGATCCCTAGAGAACGGATAAAAAGCGCCCACCTCGATCCAACGGTTGCAGAGCTCCTCGGTCGGGGCAGGATAAAACCCGCATATATCCGACCCGACCATCGGCACGCCGAAGATTCCAAAGTTCAACATCGTGGAGACGGAGTACCTCAAATCCTCCCAAGTCCCCTTGTTGTCGCCCGTCCAATGGGCGGCGTAATGGCCCGACCCGACGTAGGTGGAGCGGGACAGTATGAACGGGCGCTTTCCTTCCAGCCCTAGGAGGCCTTTATGCGTGGCGATGGACTGCGAAAAGCCGTATATGCTGTGGGCGTCGTACTCCAAGACGCCGTCGTAGTGGTACGCGCTCGTCGCAATGGTCTTGTAGCCGATCGGCGCTTTTATGCCCGAAGCGTTGATTTTGTAGGGAGGGTCGTCCCATTTCGTCGCGGTTACGTTCTTACAGTCCAAGCAGCATTCCCAGCCGGGGCCCGTCCCGTTAGGGCAAATACGATCGGGCGGGATGGTGCATAGACCGGTGCAAAAGTTGGAGACTTCGTTCATATCGATCCAAAGCCCGTCCACGGGTACGAGCTCGTGGAAGCGGCGGATCTCTTCCCCCCACCACTCGACGGTTTTAGGGTTTAGAAAATCGGGGAAATTCACTGCCCCCGGCCATACCTGTCGTAATATATTACCCAAAAAAAAAAAAATTAAGTCATGAAATATTTAAAAAAAAAAAAAAGAAGGAGAAGAAGATTATATTCACTTGTCGGAATTTATTCGATAAACATGCCTGTGCTAAATAGGGTTTGCCCTGGTATTTTATGAAGACGTCGTTCGCTAGGGCTCGCTGGTAGACGCCGTAAGTGGCATTTACGCCGATCCCTGGGTCGATTATTACAATGTACTTCATTCCCTGGGCGTGGATTTTGTCCAAGAAAGCGAGGAGCTTGGGGCGCGGGTAGTTGGTCGGGTTGAGGGTGAAGTCTTTGTGACCGTCCATGTGGTCGTCGTCGTTCCATATCACGTCGAGGGGTATTTTCGACTTTTTGTAGTTATCGACGACGTCCTCGACCACCGATAGGTTATGGTATCCCCACCTGCATTGGTGGAATCCTGCGATATTTCAAGAAAAAAAAAAAGATGAGATTTTAGATATTTTGCTATAAAATCGTATTTTTCTTACCTAAATCATTGGAGATGTAAGGAAAGTGTTAATCGTTGAAAGCCACATAAGGTAAGCATCACATGCAATGATATCATAGCACTTCAATTGTGTGGGGGACAAAGAAAAAGGTCAAAAACAAAAATATTACAACGTGCGATATGATTAAAATCAAACCTAATCTATAATGTTGAAAGGAAAAGTACTTCAAAAATAATATCTGTGTATATTTAACATTACGAAAAATATACACAAACACATACATATGTATATATATATATATAGATTTAATGTGATAATATGTGAGGAACACAAAAAACAAAATTTTCAGCTGGGACCAAATTATTAAATTGCGGGTATTAAATAGTAACCGCTATACCCGTGAAAATAATTTGTATCTTAGCCGTTGACGACGGTCCTTCAAAACAAAAGATAATAAATAAATAAATAAATATTCATATTCTACAAATATTAATGTAATGTATGTACTTATTCGGCTAATCATTGACACCTTACACATTACGTACACATAATCATACAACAAATCAAAGTGATAATATATTCCCGGGGCCATATTTACCTAACTTCTTCCAAAAAAAATAAAAAAAATTAAATAATTCTTGACACGTAGTTTCCCAATTAATATATATAAAAAAAACTAATTATTGATTTTATGTTCATCATATGAAAAAGTGACATAAAGAAAGTCATCAAAAAAATAAAATTAAATAATTAAAAAACCACATACCAAAAGCCCAGTAAGGCATAGCAGCAGGCCTCCCAATGAACTCAGTATACTGATCAACAACGTCCAAAGGCGAACTCCCGGCGAAGAAGTAAAAGTCGAAAATACCCCCAATCACCTTGTAAGTCAAAGACTCTCCCCTGTAGAAAACGTCCATGCCATTGCTGTTGAGCAGCAGCACGGCGTGAGCATAACCCTTCCCGCCGACATTCCTCAGGTCCATATACATCGGATGAGAGCCGTACAGGTCCGTATTGAGGTTAATGGCCGAGACATCAGTGGTGTAAAGAGTGTACGGATCGTTAGGGTACAGCTTAATCCCATGCGGCTGGGTGTTCTCGCCCAGGCCGTACAGAGAAGCGTCTTTGGGCAGCTTGGTGGAGATCTCAAGGTATTGGTCTTTGAACACCAAGCCGGCGTATGGGTCGGAGTCTGCCGACGTGGAATCGAAGAGGGTTTGGTTGTCCGAGGTTCGTCGTACGGAGAAGCTGAATGGGTCGGCTTTGTAGGAGAAAGTTAGGGTTTTTCCTCTGTATTCCGAGGGCGGCGCGTGTGCGTCCGGCGCTTGTTTCCTCGACTTGAATAGGGCTTGTTTTAGTGAAGGTGGGGGCTCTCTTGGTAGGAGGTTGTACGGAACTTCCCATCTCTGTTTCTCTGCGTCTGTTATGCGGACTCTCAAGCGGTTTTCTGTTTCATGCCTGGTAAAAAAAAATCACAAAGGAAAAGAGGGTCGTTAGGCTGAGACTTAGTGAGTGTTAGAACTGAGAAAGAAAGAGACTTTTAGTTAGTTAAGTTACTTGACATAGAGCTGCAAATGTGGTATGTCTGGCCCGTAGACGTTGTTGCTCTGCTTCACTTGAAGGTAGCCGATGAGCCCACCATTAGGAGAAGTCTCGACTGAGATCAGACGATAGCCTTTGCCAATCTTCGAAGCAGCCGAAGAAAAAGAAGATGATGATGATGATGATGATGATGGTGGTGATGAAAGGGCGGACGAGATGAATAACAGTCCAATGAGAAATATTGGATTGAAAGAAAATGTTGTTGAAGGAAGCTTAGGCAGCATTGTGACTGTGTTATGTAAGAGGGGCTTCGGCTTTAGGCGGTCTTAACATGTTGGAGGGGTATGTATGTACGTATATATGGATAGAAATTGGAGTGATAAAGAAAGGGAAAAAAAGGAAAAAAGGGTTTTCTTTATATATTTAGTTTACATTTATCCCATAAATAGATGCTTGATTAATAGGTAATATCATAAATTAATGTCATAAATAATACCTTCTCTCGAAGAAAAAGATGATATTATATTATAATATGAGTGAAGGAAAGGTCAATTTGTGTTTGCATGGGTAAGGTAAGTAGGGGTGTTCAAATGGGTGGATTATCGGTTTTCGGGTTATTCGGTTTGGGTTATTCGGGTTTTTGACACTTAGGATAGCCACCCGCAAACCAAACCAAAATCAATTAAATGTTTTGGTTTTCGGATTATTCGGTTCTCGGATTAATGGTTTGATTTTCGGGTAAACCAATTAAATATTGTAATTTGTATATTTTTAATTATAATTATATAACGAATTTTTTTTATATATATTTTTTATATTAAATATATAACTTTCAGGTTAATCAGTTCGATTTGGTTTGTGCGAGAGAGTAAAGTTCGTTTGAGCGATGATATCAATTTTTTACTCTTCATATAATATATAAATATATTTTAAATATAATTAAATAACTCTTATTCGGGTTTCGGGTGAGCCCCGAATTTTTTTACTCCACCCGATACCCGAACCATTCCCCCATTTAATAGTTCGGGTGACCCAATTAACCACCCGTTTATCCGATTAACCGAACCGAATAAGCCAAATTCAAAATGATTCGGGTGGATAATCGGATCACCCAAATAATGAACACCCCTAAAGGTAAGGGGTAAATGGGCACAAAGGCATAGGTTATTCTGTGAGGTGCGATGACTTCAATATACGTTTGTGTTCGCCAACATGTGAACTTTCATATATTTTTTTTTCTTTTGTTTGGGACCCAAAATTCACAGAAATTTTGCGGAATACTTTTGTCTCATTTTATATTAAATTTAATTTAATAAATTTCAGTGGAAAAAGGGGCTTTGTTTGGTTTGGTGTTGGATAGCAGCAATCAATTGGTCAGTCATGCGCGTGAATTGCTGCTCTGTTATTGCCCAGTCATGGACCAGGAATTAAGGAGTAGATTATATATAGGAAAATTTGAAGAAAATAATCCGAACTATCGACTTTCCGCCGAAAATAAACCCAACTATGAATTATTTCTGAATAATCTCAACTATATAATGAGTCTTCCGAAAACGCACCCAGGTGACTTGTAACTTGTTTAATAGGTAAATTTAATTTTTTTTTCTTAAATTTAAATTACATAAATTTTTTCAAAAATGAAAATTTTCAAAATAAAATTACTAGAATCATACTTTTTATTGTTTTTTAAATATCATGTGACGTTTTGTTAAACATTTATCGTTTCTTCAAATACTTATTATTATTATTATTTTCGAAAAGCTTATTATAGGCTCTGTTTTGGATTTCGAAAATGGACCACTTGTTTTCTTCTGGAAATATTTCTTGTGAAAATCAATTTCGTACGAGAGGAATAATTAATTTTGGTATCAAAAGTCTTTTTCGTACGTAATACCTTTTTGTATGACAAATATATTTCGTATGAAGAAAATTAATTTTCGAAACTAAGATATTTTTCGTATCAGACTTTATTTGTACGAGAATTTTTTCGTATAACCAAGTATTTTCGTAAGAAAAGAATTTTTGTATTAGAAAGTTTTTCGTAAGAGAAAAATATATTTTTTTTGTATCAAAATATTTTTTCGTATCACAGAGATTTTTCGTACGACGGAAAATTAATTAATAAAAATTTTCGTATTTGAAACTTTTCGTATCTTTAGTCAAATAATTTTTTGTACGCAAAATTAGAGTATGTATTTTTCGAATGAGTGTTTTTCGTATCGGAACATACAGTATTCAACAGTGACTTAAAGTAAAAAAACTCATATGAAAAAAATAAGACTTTTGCGATTTCTATAGCATACGAAAATCTAAAGTCAATGCGAAAATATCTGAGAATGTGAGAGGCACGAAAACTTTGGTTAATGCAAAAGAAACTTGATACGAAAACTATTGTTAGGATTACTTTATTGTGTTCAATTAATTAGAATTATTTTTGTAGTTTCGTTATCGAATTTTCTCTTTATGAGAGACTTAGTGTAATTGGGCTTTGTAAGGGGTTCAAGTATTATATACCAGGTATATAATACTTGAACCCCAACACATAATAATTGTGTATTGTGTGAAACTCAACAATATTACATTTTTGAAAAAATCTATGTAATTAAAATTTAAGAAAAAAATTAAATTTACCTCTAAAACAAGTTACAAGTCACCTGGGTGCGTTTTCAGAAGACTCATTATATAGTTGAGATTATTCAGAAATAATTCATAATTGGGTTTATTTTCGGCGGAAAGTCGATAGTTCGGATTATTTTCTTCAAATTTTCCTTATATATATATATAGCATGTTGACCTGACAAATATCAGTTTCACACCACATGCATCATATAAGCTGTCAACATGCCATAACAACATCCATGTATCGATCAATAACACCTAAAAGGTGTCAAATAACGTCATATCACATCTTATATCGATGTTGTATGTTGATCTGACACGAATCACTGACACATCAACAGGTGTCCACGCAAGGTGCTCTCATATATATAATATTATAATTTTTGAATCGCTAAGTATATTAATTTTAAAATTTTGAGTAAATGGAAATTTGATGTTTATACTATACCAAAATCTTATTACTTGTGCTCGAACTTTTAAATATGTCATTTTAGATCCCGAACTTTGTAAAATCTTTTCTTTTTAGTTCTTTTGACCTAAGCAAACGGTAAAAGAACAGAAAAAATGAACGATTTTGTAAAGTTTAAGACCCAATACGGAGCATTTAAAAGTTTGAGCACCAAATTAAAACTTTTTTTATTGTTCAACTTTACGTATTTGGGGATTCGATTTAGACCGAACTTAATCGGAGTGTGGAAATTACGGTGTAATTGTGTTGTGACACCTCTTGTAACAAAAAAAAGTTCAAAAACTCTTGTGGTGATCGAAGCTGAATTTAATATCAAGTTTACACAATATCATGTATATAAAATAAATTGGTGCTCAAATTTTTAAATACTCCGTTTCAGTTCCTGAACTTTGCAGAACCGTTCCAAAGAACCCAAAAGGAATGGTTCTATAAATTTGGAATGGTTTTGCAAAGTTTAGGAACTAAAACGACGAATTTAAATGTTTATACACCAATAGTGAGACTTTTATTATGGTATAAACACAAAATCTGTCATTCACTCTAAAATTTAAGTCAGTGTATTTGATACTTGAGAACAAAAAAATGATCATTAGCTTCAAAAGTCGGAATAAGTTTGGACACACGATCATCTTTTCAACGAAAGTTAGTTAGAAATCCTCGTAGCAGTGCTATAGGGATTATTTCATACTCATTTGGATGATGTTATTGAATAATTTTAATTATATTTTTCGACTTATTTTGTTAATGACATGAGATCAAAATTTATTCCGAAATGTAAAGGTAGTGTAGTGATATATTTTTGTAATTATCAAATAAAATATTATTCAAAGATTAAAATCAGTATACTTTAACTATATAATTTTAATAGAGAACTCTGCGCAACTAACTACCAAATATATGCAAATCTTCAATAGAGGCAGCTTGATACCATACCAGTTTTAGTCATTTCAATTCAATCTTTTCGCCAACTATTTACCCAACTATTAAAATGAACAAATAAAATTGTTAATTTATTTATTTATAATTTGCAATGTTTGTTACTCAAATGTCATAAAGTCACGAAGGACCACAGGTCGTTTTGTCTATTAAATGGAGTTTCGACATATATATGTATATATATATATATATATATATATATAACTACGCTACATATGGGCGAAGTAATGAATGTGTGAAATTCTCTTTCGAACAACATGAGTGGTCCAAGCGAAGGATTATAGCACATTTCGTCTATTTATACTATTCATATAGGATCAAGTCTATATAAATTTTTTAACATTAATTGCTATTTTACCCCACTATATATAATTTAATTTAATTTGAGTAATTACCATTTTATTCTTCAATTTTTTATTTATTATATATTTATATCCTCACAAATAATTTTTATATTTTATTTATTTAAAAATTTCATTTCATCTATTAAACTCTTGACAAATAACTCAAAAAATATAAAATAATACCAGATATATTTATATTTTAAGAGTTCAGATAACCACGTCCCTCCTAAGGGCACACCAAAGTTATGATTTTTATGGATTATTGTGTGGATGTGGTCTACTATTTTGATTATTAACATCGTCGGACACAAATTTT
This sequence comes from Lindernia subracemosa, assembly GCA_028392965.1. NCBI lineage: Eukaryota > Viridiplantae > Streptophyta > Magnoliopsida > Lamiales > Linderniaceae > Vandellia > Vandellia subracemosa. Next base: position 7,263 of record JAQPCC010000153.1, on the reverse strand, counting down.
ATAGATAGTATTTTAAGCACACTCAATTAGTGTGCTCTACGATATAAATATATATATTTTAATGTTAATTTTAAATGTTTATTATTTGTAAGTATATATTATATATATATTAAAAGGAGTTGAGTTATGAGGATATAATTAGAATAAAGAAAACATATGGAGGATAAAATTGTCACTACAAAATACATACCAATTAACAGTTTTTACGTGGTTCTTACCGATTATAAAATAGAATGGAGAAAATAATTCAGAATGGTCTTCTGATTCCGATTATTTGAAATTATTTTCCAATATGACTACAGTAATTTTGTTTTACGGTAGTACCCTGGCAAAATATGATTTTTAATGTTTTTGTATTGTGTATGATTGTGGGATGTCATTGAATTTTGTAAATATTTTAGAGTATCTATTCAAATTCACTATTGATAGTAAACGATATAAACCAAAACTAATTAAATTATTTTGTTATAACATTGTGGATGCTCTAATTGGGCGATCCGCGTTTTGGCCCAAACAACATGTAATATGGGCCCATAAATACTTGGGCCATTATTTTAGTATGGATCGGCCCATGCCCAATAAATTCGTTAACGCTACAGCCTGCTAGAGCAGTCATTTTGGGCATTTTTTTTTCACTTATACCGTATTTTCCAAAATTTATATAAAAAATATGTTTAAAGTGAAAGTTATATAAAAAATAGGTGAAGGATGGGCTTGGAGTACCTAATTCTAAATGCGTAAAAGAACGCGGTACTCCAAATATCGACGCGGTACTTGGAGTACCTCGTTTTGAATGCGTCGTTTTTCCCATTTTTCGGTTTGTACCAAGTTCTTATTGTATAAATACATAAACATAAAATTACATTATGATTACTTCACATAAATTAGAAAGGCTAAATTGCTATAACCTACCCCTGGTTTAAATAATAAACACCACTACCCCTCTGATTTGTAAATACCATATAATACCATCGTGGTTTAGTTAATCTTGCACTCATTGTCATTTACAACCCTAATTGGGGGGTACAATACTATATTTTTGATACCATCGGGGCTACTGTGTTAAGTTTTAGACAACACAAGAGTGTTTCACGCAATAAAAAAAACATAGGATAATAACGTGCATTTCAGTCTATCCACGAGAGGGTATAGCATAATTTACCTAATCAGAAATTACATAAAACATATAATACATACATAATAAACCAAACAATATATAAAAAATAAAAATACTTAAACACACATAAATAGGGGTGTTCATTGGACGGTTCGGTCCGGTTTTTTCAAATTTCGGTTCGGTTTTTCGGTTTTCGGTTTTACAAATGCCTAATCCGATATCCGAACCATTTTAATTTGGTTCGGTTCGGTTTTTTACACTTCGGTTCGGTTTTTTTCGGTTCGGTTTTTCGGTTAACCGTTAAAGATTTTAATTCATATGTATGCATGTATTATATATACATATATATATGAATTAACTCTTATAACATATATATATATATGTTACAATTGCATTACATATATATGAATTAAATAGTAATGATATGATAATTGCATTACTCATATGTATGCGTAATTCGTGTGTATATATATATATATATACACGAATTATCTTTTATAACATCTATATATATATAGGAATTAAATGTTATAATATAGTGCGTTATAAAATAAACATTGTAATTTTAATTATTTTTTATGAAAAATATAATTATTTTGTTGGACTTTCTTATCACTATAAATATTAATCACTTTCATAAACTACAATATTTTAAACTTGTCTAATATAAATTATATATAATTAAATATATTTCGGTTTTTCGGTTATTTCGGTTATTTTTTCTGAAATCCGAAAACCGAACCGAAAAATCGAAATTTCCTAAATACAAAATCAAAACCAGCCGAAAAACCGAATTAACCAAACCGAAATAACCGAAAATTTTGGTTCGGCCGGTTTTTTCGGTTTTATCCGAAATTTGAACACCCCTACACATAAATAAACATTAGTAAGACGGAAAAATACTTACACATAGAAATCGAACGATACATCAAAATTTAAAATATTTAAACACATAATCCAACATTAAACGTAAAAATACTTGCACACATTAAACACACATAAGTACTTAAATGTTGACTTAGCCACGTTGACCACCACTTCGTCTTGCACGTCTCTCAGATCTATCCATTTCATTCGCAATCCTCGTTGTTTGGTACATGCCGACTCCTCTTCGATTTCTACGTTGTGTGTTGTGAAATAGTTCGAACTCTCCAGCCTTCCAATAACGTTCATCGTCCAAAGGAACAAAGCGAGCCTCATAAGTTCTATAATAAGCATCTTTACTGTAATACAAGGCGACATATTGTGAACTATTAAGCCCAAAGCTCCGACAAGCTGCTTGTGCATTTGAACATGAGATTTTGTACATGCTCCATTTGGTGCATGTACAATGGGAGTCACTCAACACGACCATGTACGTAGTCGATCCCCGCCCACTTAAATACCTTGTCCGGACGTCGGCGGTTCTCGTTGCCCAATCACGATTTCTCTTATTGTCAAGTATCGTGACTTCTCGTTTTAGTGGTGATACTGTTAGGAATCCCGGTAGGGTTCCCGGGCCCTCATTCCTAGAACGACGGAAGTTTAAAATTTTTCGGGATTCTGCCTTATCTCTTGGACCGCGCGGTATTACATGAGAATATAAAATATGAAAGAAGAGTTTTAAGCCATTATACCTTGACGATAATCAACGAAGATGGCGAGCTACGAACGCTTTGAATCTCCGGGATGTAGTATCCCTCTCCTAGCACCAAACGCTCACGAACGGGGCAAGATCGTCACGCCGGCACCACACGTACGTCAAGGCATTTCCTTGCTTAAGACGGTTAGGTCAAGGCACAGCCGAGGTCCACTCCTTCACAGCACGCGCGGCCACCGAGATAGAGTGAGAGAGAGATAGAGACGAGAGAGAGGTAGAGAGCAGTCTAGAAACCCTAGTTTCTTTTTAGCTAAAATGCCTTAGAATGACTTAGTTTTTTTTCAAATAAAAATCCTACTTATACCTATGCCTTGGCCGATTTTTTCAAGGTGGAGTGGGGAGAAAGTTTCTCACCCACTCCAAGCATACTTAGTCTCCTTGGTCTTCTCTTTCAAGGTGGAGTGGGGAGAAAGTTTCTCACCCGATTTTAAGCCTTAGAATGCCTAAGACTAAGTATTGTTGACTTGGTCTTCTCTTTCAAATTCAAACTCAAAACTTAAATTTGAAATAATATTAATTAATTTATATTTATATATTTAGTATATTTAAATATATAATATCCAATATATATATTTAATTATAATTTCGAAATTATTCAAAATTAAAATCGAAAATCATATATATCTAATATATATTTTATTTAATTCCACATTAAATATTATTATTTTTCTAAAACAATAATAAAGATTTAAATCAAATTTGAATCATATACTAAATATTAAATATCCAATATTGTATTTCAAAAATATTTCGTGAGGTGAAAACACCATTTTGCCCCTCACTTGATTTAACCACAGTCAACCGAATCTCTTCGGCCGTTTAGGATTTCGGCCAAGCCCCAAACCATAATCTCTCAATCCAGGCCCCAGTCTGCTCTATTCTCATATAGACGTTGTGTCGGTTGCCCTTTTTAAGCCCGACTCTCTTGGTTCGTCTCAACCGGCTCTGGGAGGAATCCAGGAATTCGGTATTCACCTAGCCAGCCCCGTGGTACCGAACCGATCCCGAGTTGAGTACGAATTAATCTAATTCACGAACCGACTATAGATTGTCGTCCTACGTATAAACCCTTTACGTTTGTCCCGGTCGAGTGAAAGTCACGCGTAATCGAACTTACAGAACTTGACTCTATGATGTTCGTGTCGGTGATATTTACCAAACTGCCCTCCACGACTATCGTGAGTCAGCTTTGAGCTCTGGCCAGAGACTTAGGTAAATTCCCGCACATCAAAACTGCATAGGACGTTAACCTCGAATTTAATCAAGGCCGTAAATCCCACTCAGCGGTATAATCGGCAATCACGTCGAAAAGTCAAGACCGCATTTCGCCGCTGACCCATGCTACATGCAATTCGGGCCTAGCAAACTAGTGACTAATCAATACCTTAAGACAACCGCGAGTTAACCCTTTCGGTCTAAGGTTCACATAGACTACTATAGTCAATCGATCGATCAACGACTTTACCAGCGTGTGATCGTTCGATTACGAGTCAGTGTCCAAATACAGACAATCCCCTTATTCGTCTTGTATCAATGTCACGGGCTCCCACTTCCCAAGTGAACGGTTGACACAACCATTTTGGACCCGTCGACAAACAAGTCGTACTTGTCATATCCAGTTACCCCGCTGGAGACTAAGACTTGTGGATTTAATTTAATATTACAATGTGTCAGCTTACTGGTGCCCCCCCTCTGTCCCCACAGAATCAGTAATTGAATTGTAAATATTGGGATTTTATTAATTCGTCTTATTTACCCGACTGCAAGGTTAATTCATTTAGACGAAGTAATAATATGCCTTTGTATTATTTGTCAAAACTCAAATCGTCAATAATAAAGTAATTCCATTATCAAATAATCCAATTACAAAAGTTAAACACGACAAAATTATACTAATGCCCTCGTACTATCTAATCATCGTACGGCATCTAGGGCATAAACCTCAACAGATACTTCTTCGTGGAATTGTGTGACCACACAATATCCAAACTCTCCATCTCATGGCATGCCTCTTTGAACCTGGCGATACTTCTTTGTGATATAGTGTGACCACACAGTGGATCAGGGCCGTTTTTTTAATTTGGTGGCCCAGTGATTTTTAAGAAAATGAGGCTCCATATAAAAATATATTAAAATTTTGGCCCAAAATTGTGGCCCTGGCCTTCTAAAAATTGGCCTAAAATTGTGTGGCCATGTGCAGTGGGCCAGGATGCACATGCCCAAATCCGGCCCTGCAGTGGATTACGACCTATCATGAACGTTTTTATGATGTGACTAATCAAACTCAATAAATTTTCATAACGCAGCAGTGAATTAAGACCTATCATGAACGTTTTTATGATGATGTGACTAATCAAACTTAATAAATTCATAAAAGCAGTAGCGGATTAAGACTTATCATGCACGGATTTTGATGATGATGTTGTTGAGGTTTATGTCCTAGATGCCGTACGAGGATTAGATAGTACGAGGGCATAGTGTAATTTTGATGTGTTTAACATTTGTAATTGGATTATTTGATAATGGAATTACGTTTTTATTATTGTCGATTTGACTTTTGACAAATAATACAAAAGGCATTATTACTTCGACTAAATAAATTAACCTTGCAGTCGGGTAATAGACGAAGTAATAAAACCCTATATTTACAGTTCAGTTACTGATTCGTGGGGACAGAGAGGGGACACCAGTAAGCTGACATACTGTAATATTAAATTAAGTCCACAAGTCTAAGTCTCTAGTAGGGTGACTGGATATGACGAGTATGACTTGTTTGTCGACGGTCCAAAATAGTTGTGTCAACTGTTCACTTGGGAAGTAGGAGCTCGTGACATTGATGCTAGACGAATCAGGGGATTGTCTGTATTTGGACTCTGACTCGTAATCGAACGATCACGCTGGGAAAGTCGCTAAACGATCGATGACTATAGTAGTCTACGTGAACCTTAGACCGAAAGGGTTAACTCAGGGTTGGTCTTAAGGTCTTGATTAGTCACTAGTTTGCTAGGCCTAATTTGCATGTAACATGGATCAACGACGAAACGCGGTGTTGACTTTTCGACGTGATTGCCAGTTGAACCGCTAAGAGGGATTACGTCCGTGATTAAATTCGAGGTCATATGCAGTTTCGATGTGCGGGAATTTACCTAAGCTCTGGCCAGAGCACATAATGACTCACGAGTGTCGGGAGGGCAGTTTGGTAAATGTCACCGACATGAACATCATAGCGTCGAGTACTGTAAGTTCGACTACGCGTGACTTTCACTCGACCGGACAAAGTAAAAGGTTTATACGTAGGACGACAATCTATAGTCGATTCGTGGAATTATACCTATTCGTACTCAACTCGAGATCGGTTCGGTACCACGGGGCTGGCTAGGTGAATACCGAACTCCTGGATTCCTCCCAGAGCCGGTTGAGGCGAACCAAGAGAGTCGGGCTTAAAAAGGGCAACCGACACAACTCTATATGAGAATAGAGCAGGCTGGGGCCTGGGTTGAGAGATTAGGGTTTGGGGCTTGGCTGAAACCCTAAATGGCCGAAAACTTGGTTAAATCAGTGAGAGGCAAAATGGTCTTTTCACATCACGAAATATTTTTGAAAATAATATTGGATATTCAATATTAGTATATGATTTAAATTCGATTTAAATCTTTATTATTGTTTTAGAAAATAATAATATTAATTTGGAATTAATAAAATATTTATATAGATATTATATATATATATATAATATAATTTTCGATTTATTATATAGTATAATTTCAAAAATTATTAAATATATATATTGGATATTATATTTGAATATACTAAATATCGAATAAATATTAATTTATTTTAATATTAATTCAAATTCAAATTGAGTTTGAATTTGAAAGAGAAGACCAAGTGAGCCAAGATCAAGTCAAAGAGACTTGGTATGCTTGGAGTTGGTGAGAAACTTCTCCCCACTCTACTAAAAAGTATGGCCACCCTTACTTAGTATAAAAGGATTTTGTTTTTTGAAAATTACTAAGTCTCTCTCGTCTCTCATCTCCCTCGCCACCTTCTCATTTGCTCTCGGCTGCCGCGTGTGAGAGGAGAAGCTCGGGTGTTCTTGGCCTAGCCGCCTATAGCAAGGACAGCCCTGGACGTATGTTGGTGCCGGCGTGACGATCTTGTCCCGTTCGTGTGCATTTGGTGCTAGGAGAGGATACAACATCCCGGGATTAGAAGGGTTCGAAGATAGCCACCTACATTGGTTTCGTCAAGGTATAATGGCTAAAAACCCTTTTCTTTCGTGTTTATCTTCGAGCGGTCCAAGGAAAAGGCGGAATCTCGAAAAATTAAAACTTCCGCCGTTCTAAGAACAAGGGCCCGGGGACCCTACCGAGATTCCCAACAGTGGTATCAGAGCCTTAGGCTCGGTTAAGTCACGGGACTATGACCACGAAGCCCGAAAAGATGCCCTCGGAGGGATGGCCGCGCGCGGCGCCCAAGGCTTGCCGCGCGAGTAGGCGCGCGGATC